>OZ038508.1:89098400-89203400 GCA_964036315.1 Acanthosepion esculentum | reverse complement strand
AAAGCATTTTTTAAAATTGAAAATAAAACAAAAATTAATTTACCAAACTTGGTAAATTATTAATGTTTTTTTATTTTTTAATCTGTCCCCTTCTACACAGAAAACCCCACCCCTAACTTTAAACACCTAACCCTAAAGTTTTTTAAAGTTTCAATTTTTAAATATAAAAAATGCTTTAAAACTACACTTACCAAAAAAAAAAAAAAAAAAATTACATTTCTTTGCGTAGTGATTTTCTGCAAGGAAAGTCTATAAAAGAAGTAGTAAATTATAGGCCCAAATTTTCTTATTACGCCTGCGTAGGTATTACGCACTGAATGACAGAGCATGATGGCAGTCATGGGGGACAAATGACCAAGAAGTCCGATTTTTTTCTTGTCGATAACTCCAAAACGCTAAGGTTTCTTCCTAATTTAGTTGTCAATTCGAGTTCAGCATTTGCACGGAATTATAACAATTTTTGAAAATTTTATGGGATTTTTAGCGCTCGGGAAATAAAACAAAAATTTACCGTATGTTTTTATTTTAATTTAATAATTTTTTTTTTACTCCTTTTTAGAACATTCGAAATTTTGATTAAAAATCTTGTTTTTCTTACGTCGGCGGTTAGCAAATTATAGCTGGTTTTTTTTTTTTTTTTTTTTTTTTTTTTTTTTCATGCAGTGACAGACACATTAATTTGGAAATTCTTGCAAAAATCAAATAATTGTCAGATTTTAATGACATTTTCAGGACTTATTCACAAATTCTTCTGGTGGTTGGAATGTCGAACTGAACACTTTATTTCACTCACTGGGGTAGACTGTTCTAGTTCCACGTGCCATGTTTAATGGATGTCAGTTATCAGTTATCTCCTGCTTAATTCCCTCTCCTAGTTCTCCACCACCTTAACCAGGTATTGAACTCACACTCTTTGGGTCCTTTCACCAGATCTAACTAATGCCTTTATACTGGGCCATGTGTCCTTGAGGACATCTGTGTATGATGTTCTGGGTATTATAAACCTAATGTCATCAGCAACCGATTTTACCAGTACTCATATTGCAATTTTTGCTGTTATTATTACTTAATGTCTTTACCAGAGCTCATATTCCAAATTTTGTTGTTGTTATCGCTTTTCTCTGGCACTCCTTATTACTGGTTCCCATATTGTATTCATTTTTATGCTTGGTCAGCTCAGGAGATTTTTGTGGCTTAGCATACGTGCTGATTCCTTAAGTTTACAAATTTTCCAATGGTGTTCTTTGTCTATGATCTCAACCTAATCCCTCAGAGAGTGGTGATCTCCCTTCTCTCTCCATATTTGATTTTTACACTTCCCCTCGTGTTACAGCTTTCTGGTGTACTTGAAGCCTTACCTTAAGGGAGCAACCTGTCTCCCCTTTATATTTCTTTCTGCAGCTGTACGGGATATCGTACACACAGTCTTTAGTCATGTTCTCCTCTATGGGGGGGTCTTACTCGGGAGAGATATCTGCGAAGTGTCGTCAAGCTTTTGAAGGTTGTCCTGATGTTATATGGACCTCAGATCCCTTGTATTTTCTCCGATAACCCCTTCACATAAGGCAGGCAGACTGTTTTCTGAGTGTTGTCCTCCTCCTCCTCTTGTACCCGCCTATCCCAGTTTTTTTGAGCTGCTGCCATGTACTCAGGGTAGTTGTTACGTTGTAGGGTACTACTTATACTGACCAATTCTTTATCTAATGTCTCCGGGTCACCACTTATGACTTTTGCTCGGTGTTGTAAGCAGCGGACGATCCCTTTCTTTATGCTGTATGGATGGTGGGAATTGAAATTGAGGTACTGTCCGGTGAATGTTGGTTTACGGTATACAGATGTCTTGAACCCATGCTCTGTTTGAGATATTAGAACATTCAGGAATGGGAGTGTGTTGTTACTTTCTTTCTCCATTGTGAACTGTATCGAAGGTCTTATTGAGTTCACATGGTCCAGTAGAACCTGAACATCTTCCTGGTGTGGCCAGAGTATGAAGGTGTCATCTACGTACCTTAACCATATAGTTGGCTTTAGAGATATAGATTCTAATGCCATTTCCTCAAAGTATTCCATGTATATATTTGCCATTGCTGGTGATAATGGCGAGCCCATTGCTAAGCCCTCATCCTGTCGATATATGTGTGATCCCATTCCGAAGTGTGTTGTTTGTGTACAGAAAGTCAACATCTCCATCAGATTACTGGAATACTGGTCCGTTCTTCTAGGGATGAGTCAGAGGGTTCAGTTTGACATTCCAAACACCTGAAGAAGGCTGGAGCATACAACGGCCGAAACGTAATAAACATGGCGACAAAGATGAGGACAATAGTCTGAATAATGTAAATAATGTATATAATACCTCATCTCAGAAATATACACTCATAATTTTTAGTGACTATAAAAGCAGAATTTGAAGAATTTTAATTCTTTTCCAAAATTGGTCCGTGTTTTAGCGAAAATCTGTTCTGAATTGAAAAATAAAAAAAACGCAATAAAACTAAGACATTATTTAATTAAAGAAGCTTTTAATTGCTTTTATAAATAATAAAGACAATTTAACTAATGATGTGTTTTTGCGGGTTTTTTTTCCCCGATGAAAAACACATTAATTTGGAAATTCTTGCAAAGATGAAATAATCGTCAAATTTTAATGAAATTTTCAGGACTTATTCACTAATAAATGAAAATATTTTTTACTTTTTTTTATTAGAAAATCTTGGTAAATATATATATAAAAAATATATTTGTGACATGTTATTTGAGGAAAATTAGCAAATTTAAAGATAAATTAATTTGATTTGAAACAAATATTACTTACAATGTAAAAAGTGTAGGTACCTCCACGGGATTGCTAAAAAAAAGAGCATAGCATGATGAAAAAGACGCCAAACTTGACAAAAACAAAATTTTATCGTCTAAATGTTTGTTATTATTAAGAGGAAAGATCAAAGTATTTTGGGGTATTTTTTTTTTTTTACATTTTTTAAATGTTCCTAGCACGTCTGAAATTTTTGTTAAAAATTCTTTTTTTTTTGACTCAGCAAAATTGACAGATAATCATAGCAGCCATTTTTTTCATTTTATAAAAAAAAATGAAAATCTCAATTTGAAATTCTTTTAAAAATCAATTATCATTTTTCAAAACTTATTTTAAGGAAATCAGAAATTATAATGTTTATTTAAAATATTTTGAATCCAGCATTATTTAGTTTCTGCACTGAAAAGGTGTAGTTTGAAAATTAAACAAACAGGTCATAACATTTCGCGTCACTTGACAGGTGATGAATGACGAATTACGTGAGGATAATTTGTTCTACAGAAGGAGAGAAGTGAAATTATTTAGATTTAAGTGAACAAATTATTTACCTCGTTATTTTTAAGGAAAACTTTCAGCGCTCTAATTTTTTTTTCTTTTTTGTACTTAGCTTTCACCTTTACGTTTACGATGCTTTATGGAAAATATATTATAAAGAAATTAAAATGAGACTGTTACGAATGAGATTAAATTTCATAAGAAAGGTACCTATAAATTAATTAGATACCTTTCTTATGAAATTTTATCAGAAGTGTACATAAAATACTAATTTTATGTACATTTATTACATTTTACTGTGTTATTTGTATTTCCATTCATTTTATTATTAATTTTGATATTTCATTTATGGAAAAATGTCATAACTGAGATTAATATAAAAATAAGATCATATAAATTTCATAAGATGATACTGATACTTTTAGGTACCCTTCTCAGTTGAAATTAAAAAATCAAATAAACTTCTCCACACGTGTTTCGCATAAGTAAAGACCTTAACAGCAGAGAACAATGCTTAACTCAAATAACACAACTTAATTGTATTCTGGTTGGTCTTCTGTACTTTATAATTACAGCCCAATTATAAACACAGAATTACATTTCTTAATTACTGTGGGTTTTCTGATTAGTCAAAACAATACAATTTACAATGTGGTAAAAAAAGATCTATCTCATAAGGACATTTATGAAACTGGATGCAGCTTTTAACTAATTTTAAAAAATTTAACAACTTAAATGTAAAAATCTATTATAATTAAAAAATAACAAATAATTGTATTAAAAATTCATTTTTCATTAATAAAAAATTTTTTGCTTTCAGAAAATATTGTCCATATTCATAAAAATGACTAAAAGCAAATAAAAGCATTTTAAATTAAATAATATCTTTGTTTTATTGAGTTTTGTATGTTACAATTCAGAGCTGATTTTCAGGTAGGGGGGGGTTGAATTAAAAAAAAAAAAATTACGATTTGCTTTCCTCAAAGCCTTGTGCTTTTAACTAATATAATCACTCAACTGAATTTTTAGAGTTTTCATAAAATTAGTTATGGGGGGTAATAAATATATAAAAAAATATTTTTTCTATGATTTTAAAAAACAAAACATATAATTTCCATCATTTGTGAATAGTTTCTGAAAGTTTTATTAACATCCAACAATTATTTTTATTTTTGCAAGATTTTCCAAATTAATGTCTGTCATACAAAAAAAAAGTGCTGAAAATTTGTTATTTTACTAGCTCTCATGGAGGTACCTAGTAAAATGTAATATACAAGCATACATAAAAAAATTTTTTTTTTTAATAATTTCCTGAAAATTTTATTAAAACCTGACAATTATTTGATTTTTGCAAGAATTTAAAAAACGTGTTTTTCATGTGCCAGTGAGAAAGGTGCAAAAATACAAATCATAAACATTGTTGACTGCTGATGTTTAAAAAAAAACAAAAAAAAAACAAACAAAACAAGATTTTTAACAATTTCAGGATGAAAAAAATTTAATATAATCAAAAAATACTTTGGCCTTTCCTCTTAATAATAACATAATAATAAAACACTTTGTTTTTATTGAGTTTGGGGCCTTTTTTCATCATCATATGCTGTTTTTCAAGTGAGCAAGTGTAGGTACCTAAACTAAGGCATTATTTAATTAGAGAAGCTTTTAATTACTTTTATGAATAATATTGATTAAAGACAATATTGTCTGAAGAAAAAAAAAATTTCAATGAAAAATGAAATTTTACAAAATTTTTACATTTTTTTTTTTTTTTTTTTTTTTTTTTTTTTTTACAATTTTAAATTGGATAATTTATAAAGATTTTAAAGCTTTTAAAATTCATTTTCAGTGAGATAACTCTTAGAAAATATTAAGTTAAACTATATTTGCTAATTCTATATTGTAAAAGCTTATAATCCGATGACCCCAAATATTTTTAAAAGGATTTTGATTTGTTTTTGTATGTGTGTGATTACGTGCAGAATTTCTGAGGTATGGATGTACAAACTGATCATTAAAAGTCACGTTTTAAGGCTTTTATTGCTTTTGCTTTTATGGGCCATTATTTTTTTAGTACATGTGAATATTAATTTAGATGAATTTGAAAGTATAAGGTAAAAACTTTAAAAAGATGTGTAATATTGTCTGAAGAAATTGTTTACATTTTTTTTTTTTTTTTTTTTTTTTTACAATAAACAGTTTGCAAAGATATTAAATTCAAAGAGAAACTAAAATTTGAATGCTTTTTCCATTTTTATTTTTAATTTTAAAATCTAATAAAAAATTCTAATTCATTTAATTTTAATTTATTTATATTGTTTTATATTTTAATTTTTTTATTTTTTTATAACAACTATAAAGTCACTATGATGAAGAAAAATATCTGCTAAATTTTTGCACATCTTTTCATGGTGTTTCTACAGAATATCATTTTTTTGGAAATTTCTAAATTTTAATAGAGGGGTTAGTTTGCTATGTAAATTCACTGTAAGAACTCACTACACACCCCCATATTCGTATCACATGATAAAGCATATTCTTATGAAATTTCAAATAATTTCAAGTTAAAAAAAGTGACTATTTTTATATTTTTTTATTGCTCACTCTCCTTAATATTGTTTTTTTTCTCATTTTCTTACACTTAGTAACCCTTTGTGCCTTAGTGGCTTTATTGCCTTGCTTGGGGTGAAATGATTAAAATAAAAAATATATAAAAAGTATATTCTTACCTTTTTTCTGTGTTCTGTTAAAATAATGCTGCTTTTTTTTTCTATTTACATTTCACCCCAAGCAAGGCAACAAAGTGACACTACACTTTTTAAATTTAAAAAATTAATATATATCTGGCTACTGTGTAGAAGTACGAAATTTCCAAACCTTTTGACTCGCATAAGTCATCAAAATTCGGACACAGCAAACATAGATTTTGGAAATTTCATACATCTGCAGCAGCCAGTTTTGCCAAAAATCATTTGCAATTTAGGAAAAAAAGATGGTTAAACTTAATACTAATAGACAAATGATCTATATTTTTTAGTTTTTAATAAAAACGTGTTTAAATGAAAACTATTTTTTATTCATATTGTCTTTTTTACAGATATATTTTTTTAAATTTATATCTGAATTTTTGTACACACACACACACAAATATATATTATTTATTACTTTTTAAACATTATTATAGTATCCACTATAATAATGTTTATAAAAAAATTAGCCCTGTGATACAGATGTTCAATATTCAGTTTCATTCAAATTGTGATGTGTATCTTTGCTTTGCATGTATATTTTAATTCAATGGCAGCCTTAAATATATTTCTACAAAAAGGTAAAAAAAAAAAAAATTTAAAAAATAATTCTATTTATTATTAAATAAGTAGAATAGTTCAATAAAATCATATAACTATATGATTTTTTAATTTTTTAGGGGTTTTCATCCCATGATAGGGGGATGTCCAGATCGAGGGATAGATGAATGTATTAATCCAGTGTCTGATTTAAAATCCAGTCAAATTGTGTGTGTTTGTGCTAGTTCTTGTGTGTACATTAAATGTCACAAGCACATATAAGTCACTTGTGTACAACCCAGACATATGCATGTACATTACATATGCATAGCCAGTGTGTGATGGACAGAGAATCAGCTCTTCTTTTTATAAGTATCATTTACAGAATAAATTTTAAATAATATTATGCTATTTTGTATGGTTTGTAAGATCTGTAGAACATTATTATTACTAATTAAGTTCCTAGAAATAATATAGTAGAAAAATTGGTTTAAAGAACCATTTTATAACCAATCTCAGAGTGAACAAAAAAGTACAAAACTCATTAAAACTCACCTGGATGGTTGAAATTTAATATAAACTGCTTAAGCATCAGAGGGTTGTAAGACAATACCCCTCTCTTTACTTGACAACTGAGGCATGTGCCTAGGGGAGCTTGAACAATTTTTGTTCCTAGTCCATGTATGCGTGGATTTCCAAGCCACTTAAAAACTTGTTCCTGTTTCACATTCTGATCAAGTGGTGTGCAGGTAAATACATTTATAACGAAGATTAAGGTTCATACTTTAACAAATGCTAGCAAAACAAAGATAATATCATGACAATAATATTGTATTCTACATATTGGCATGTCTGATCAGCATCTGAAGATGGTGTCAGTTTTGAAGCCCCATCTCCTAATCTTAGAAAATTAAAAACATTAGTGTCAGTGGAAAAATGATTTAAACATGGCATATATTTTTTACAGATCTTAACAAAACAAGGTCTTGCAGTTTATCTTAGTTTGATTGGTTGTTTAAGAGATTGTATTGGAGACTTAGAGCCAGAGACCATTGCTTATAAGAATGGTGTTAAAATAATTACTGATAAACTTGATACTTCTCAAAGATGAAAGTACATGTGCTTGTTTAGCCTTTTAGAGCTTTTTATAACTATCATCTCGTACATCAGCATGACTATAATAGTTTTTTGCACAGTTTCAATACTTATAAACTTGGGATATTCAAAATTTATTAATAGGTATAGATAGGTTTGCCTATCGCATGGCTCAAACTCCTCCCCAGTTTTTGAACAGGAGTATCCTTGTTTCCTGTTTAAGACTTGGCTTCTGGTTCTGTTTTAAAGTCTATTTGAACTCTATAATTTTAACATCTATGCTGAAACTCTGGAATTTTATTTACTAATTATTTACTTATTTTTTTTCTTCTCAATAGGAGAGGGTAGGTTTGCCTATCACCTGGTCCACACTTCACCCTGGTCTTCTGAAATTTATCCCTTGTTCCCTGTTTAAGATTAGGTTTCCATTTCCTTTTAAATTCTTTTCATTCCCTTTTACTCCCAATAGCCTCTTGCATCCTGGTGGCATTATTACCTTGCTTGGGCTGAATTAAGAAAAATAAATTACCAGTAGGGCTGCAAGAATATTTCTTTTGTTAATTCCAGCAAATATGTCCGAGAGAAAATGAATCTGGCTTGTGCTACCTTGTGATACTATGGACACCCACCTTGAAAAGGAAGATGAGGTTTTTATCTCAATCTCAAGTGTCTGTTTTATAACCAACAGGTGGTTGGTTCCTTTTGAAGTCTAGTGGCATCCACTTTGACTGAAGGGGAATGGGGAATTAAAGGTGTGGATATGAGGTTTTTGGAGAGCAAATGACAACAAACCATAAAATAAAACATCTATCTATCTATCTATCTATCTATCTATCTCTATCTATATTATAAGAACACACATCTACATACAAAGTTGGTTTGCATTCTTAATTCTTGATGTGATGTTTGTCTTTTAGCTTATTTCCTTGTGAGCAAGCAGCTGGCAATTTTCTAGCTTTTAGTGCACACCAATGAGAATAGAAATGCAATGTGGAGTAATCATTGGCCAGTCAATGGAAAGCTTGGGTGAGAGTCTTGTATGTTTACAACTTTTCCAATCCTGACCTATGAAAGCATGAAATGAATTAAAAAGATTTTTGGTGGTCTTGCCGATAATAGTGTTTCATTTATTAAGTCAGACCTTTTTTTTTTCTTTTTCTTTTTAGGTAAGCATAAGATGACACTTGAAACAAGAGATTACTTATTCCTTATGGAATATATCAATGTTTTTGAAAATATCACACTAACAATAATTTTAATCCAACTGACAGAATGGAAAGATTATAAAATGTATCCATTGTAATTCTGCAAGACAGTTCACAAGAGACTGTGAAAATAGGAAAGTACAAGAGATCAAAATTATTTGATGTGGAATCTCGGTTTCTATGTTAATTAAGGACTCACTTGGGAGAATACTAAACAGTGTAAACCCTGTAGACTCCTCTCTGGACTATAGGGTCATTGCTTCACCGGCACACATATGTATAGCATGGCCTAGATTTTTTACAGGCTGAAGTTGCTAGCCCCACACCCAACAGGTTTCAAATTCAAAATGGTTCTTCTAGAGTGGTGGCCAACCAAAGCTAGAGAGCTTTGTCTATTTAACCCCTAGTTGGAGGAAGAAGAGATTGATTTGTCCCTTCCAAGGTTATTTGTGCAAAAGTGAATGTGATGGCCAGAATTTGGAATACCACCCCCAAATTTCTATGCCAATAACCACCATGCTACACACACATCCTTATACTTGACAGTGTCTGTATTAAAAGTGTAACAGGTAAGAGGTGATTAAATGTTTTTATTGATGCCTTAATGCATCAAAAAGAATTCTTTAGTTGAATATGTGTGGAGACTAAGGAGAATTTATTGCATCTAGAAAAGTAAAATTTCTAGTAAAAACAAAAAAAAACATTTTGATTCTGTCTCAGAAATATTGGTATGATTTAATTGCGATTCTTCAAAGCACTTCTGTAGAAACTGCAAGCATCATCATGAAAACAAGAAAGTACAGTAGATTGATGTAGGTAATGCAGAACTTCTGGTATCTGTGTTAATTAAGGACTCACTTGTAATGGATGTACTAGATAAGTATCTGTACTATATATGTAACAGGTAAGACGTGATTAAATGCTAATATTCATACCATAACTGATAGATAAAAATCTTTTGTTGAATATTTTTCAA
Source organism: Acanthosepion esculentum (assembly GCA_964036315.1). Lineage (NCBI taxonomy): Eukaryota > Metazoa > Mollusca > Cephalopoda > Sepiida > Sepiidae > Acanthosepion > Acanthosepion esculentum. Next base: position 89,193,530 of record OZ038508.1, on the reverse strand, counting down.
CTCACACAAAATTCAAGTTTGGAGATGGAGTAGAAGTTACTGCAACTAAGAAATAAAATTTCCAGCAGTTAATGACTGGGGAAAAAACAAAAAAGGGCTTGATTATATCTTGTATCATAAATAAATATATTACCTTTCTCTTGTGCAAGGTTTTTATGCTTTGCTTGTTACAGCTTATCAACTATTAGCAGGTTACTTTCATTTTATTATCCATTACAGCCCCCACACACTCAAGCTTATGCCACCAGGTATTCCCAAGTGGTCACCCATCTAGGTACTGACCAGGCTCAATGTTGCTTAACTTTAGTGTTTCAATGTAGCTGTGAACTCACAAGGTCTCTATGATAATGTTATTTTAAATTCTGCAAATGATGCAACTTTTGTTTTGTGATACAGTGAATTTATTTTGTACTTAATCAGGTCAAAATATTGATTCCTCTCCCAAACATCTTAAGGTGATTTAAGAGTTTCACTGGTGTTAAATGCATTTACTATAAGTCTTTAACACAAAAAACTGTCTTCTGTACTTCCAACCTTTAAGAATTCTGGTGACTCATCAGATCCTTCTAACTATTGGTTTATTTGCCAGAAAGAGGCAGAAGGCTAAGTACTAGAGTTTCTGATCAACTCCAAATTGGTTACGCATCTCAACTGACAGGGTTTTCTTTCAGATAAGCAATATGGCTTTTGCTTCTCTAGGTCAACTGATGATGTGTTAATGGTTATGGTTGAAAGGATCTATTGCTACCCGCCCCCCCAGGAGCGTGACTCCTTGTGCCTTCTTGGGCTAACATTTTCCACTGACATGAAGTAGGATTAAATTGAATCTATTGCTAGGCATGCTACTAGCAAAATTGGTGACTTGCTAGATATTTTTTCTCACCAGTATTTATCTTACACATTTATAAGTTTACCATTTGTCTAGGCATTGAATATTGTTGCCACTGTCGGTCTGGTGCTTCTGCTATATATTTAGAGATTTTTGATAAAATTCAAAGAAGAACCTGCAATGTTATTGGCATCTTGGCTTCAGTCACTTTCCTACTGCTCTAATGTAGCTTCTTTGTGCATTTTTCTTATGTATCCAAGGAATTTCAGCTATCTTTTCCTGATTCTGAGTAAAAGTATTCTATTGCCATTTTCTTCAAGACTTCCTCATTGCTTACTCACTCCCTTTACCAATTGTTGAAAGAAAAAAAAATCAATGTTTACATAATTTCACTGATATAAAGCAAACTAAGCACATTTTTGCTGAATTTAAACATTGTGTAAAAAGATAAAATTGGAATTTTCCTGTGGAAATAAAGATCTAAAATGTAGCGATAAATTTAAAACCGGTGAACAGAACTCTCAATCCTGATTAACAAATTCTTTAATTCTATATAAAGTTTTTTCTTTTTTTTAATTGGCATTATACCCGAGGAAGGTGTATGGGTAACATAATGGTTTATTGGCATGGAGAGTTAAATTGGTAAACCGAGTTCAAATTACAGCCTCATCTGTTATGTTCACTTGTACACAAATACCTTTGAGAAAGGCATGAATCCATCTCTTCCCTTTGCAGTTATGGGTTAAATAACAGGATGGACTGTGTTCTCAAATATTGGTGGCAGTTTGTCTCAGAGAAGGGGTTGAAAACTTTGGAGATGGCAGTGGGAAACAACTCCACTATCTTTCCCAGGAAACATTCAGTGTTTTCCCATTGTCCTCTTTACATTTCTAAATTATACAATAAAACTATGAATTCATATGAATGGGAAACCACTGTAACTTAGCTTTACTGTGCCTTTACTATAAATATTTTCATGGTAATTGTTCTGATGAGCTTTCCTCAGTACTAGAGTGGTGTCAAGGTCTCATCATTTTACAGTTGAAATGGCTAGATGTAACCATGAGTTCTATGCTATCAGTTTCTTCTCTTGCACTTTTCAATTTTGGAACTCTTTCACTTCTAAGTTTCCAGTTAACTTTGATCTTCAACAATTTAAAGGCACTGTCAATTATCATCTGTCTTAATTCATGTTCATTGTTTGTTCCTTCTCTTTAATGTGTTTCTTTTTTCTCATAGTCTTTTGTACTTTGTAATCCCTTTGCCTTAGTGACTTTGTTGCCTTGCTTGGGAGGTGGAATGATAATAAAATAAAAAAGTAATAAAGTTATTCAGATAATTTTTTTTCATTCTTCAATAGAAAATGTGTACAACGTTCTTAAGGAGAGAAAGATTTTTGTGATAATGAGTTTTGTGGCTCTTGTGATGTGTACATGAAGTTGACACATTCACCTTTACATTCAATTGTGGCTATTCCTTTGGTTGATAAATTAATCCAGTTGTGTCGATAGACATAAACAATTATGTAGATAATGAATCTTGAAATTTACACATTACTGACTTGGCTACAAGAAAGCCTACAGCTTTTCAAATTTTTTTTTTTTTAACACTAAGTACCCAAATGAAATTGAGCAAAACCTCTACCTTCTATGGATAACATTTTGGTGAACCTTGGAAGTACCTAAGTGATAATCGATAAGAAATTTCACAAGGAAATTAATGAAAAACTGAATGTAAAACTTCAACAGCAAGTTGTTTTGGTGTGACACTCAGTATTGAAAAAGAAAACTAAATTTTTTTGTAAATAAAGAATTATCTCCCTTGGATTTTTAAAAATATCCTTTTAGAAATGTTAATTTTAAAAAAAAACTTTGTTTAATTGTTTTGTCTTATTTTCTGCAAGACCAATAAAAAATACTGGAACAGTTTTGCCTTATTTGATTTTAATCGTAATCTTTCTTTAGTTTTATATGATGGATTTCTAGCCATGTTGGTTTTTATCTTGTGACATTATATACTAATTGCTGTTTTTCACAGTGCCAGACAAAATTGCTGCAGTGTCAAGTGAAAAGATCAGGGCAGCCTTCAGTCATAATGTGTGCATTTATGAGGCTGTTGTATGTAATGATGGTGATATGTTTATTAACAAGAAAAAAAAAAGACATGAGAAGTGAGAAAGGTCTTGCAGTTAGCCTTATGAAAGATGCGCAATTTGTGTAGGTACACTCTGAAGGAACATATTCATTCATGCTAATTGGTGAAAGAAGGAAATCCTATATACCAGACTGAAAAGATAAATGCATACACATGAGAAAGCACCTATGACGAATGACATCTTTGAATGCATGATGGCCACAAAACTGATTCTTTGAATGAAGAGACAATTGGGGGGAAAAATAAAAACTCTGCTCAAAATATAAATAGCTGCACTACTAAACTGATAAATTCTTTTTATCAGAAACAAGATAAAGAATGCAGATATAGGGAAGGCAGTTAAAGTAATAAGTATGGAACGGCTTAAAATTAACATCGTCCTATCATCTGAGAGAAGAGAAAATATTAGTTTGAGATGACTAATTAGATTTTTGGAGATGATGCCAGAGCAGTATGAAATGTTTTAATAAAAATGCTATTAGGTTTATTTTAAATGCAACTAATTTTTTTAAGTTTCTTTACTTCACACCAAGTTTTTAATAAATGCAAGACTTGCACACAAAATTTAAGCACTGCTTTTTAAACTGGTGAATGAAACCCGAATAATAAAGAAAAATGAAGGTTGAAGGACTTTAGATATTTGTATTATTTATAAACTTAATGTGAAAAACAGTGGGGGTCTAATTGTAAAAAATATTTTTGCTTTAATAAACAAAGCAAGGAAATATTTTTTCTGTTGGTTAAAAAATTTGAATGTAGCATTAACAAACAGCATATGTTCTGCCTAATCTTAAACAAAATTGAAAATACAAAGGCGAATTTTTAAAAAACTGATAAATCCTGGAAAATTTAGTCACACTGTGGCAGGTAAATGGCCTTTCTTTCTTTTTAATTTAAATCTCTTTTGATTATGAATAGTTAGAATGAGCTTGTATTCTTTATATAGAAAATGAATGTATAGAGCATAATTCTTAGTCTGATAAAAGTTACTCTGAGTACATTAATTAATAAGACTATTTCTGTGTAAAATAATTCAAGCCGATTTAGCCAAAATTTTTAAATAAAAGTAAAATGAATTTTATAAAATTGACAGTAAAATTTAATGAATTTGTTTTTGTATTTATTCATTTTAAAACTTGAATATTTTAACATTTTGGGACGGCTTAAAAATTTTTGGGGGATTTTGTTTTTCAGGACAATAGTTTAAAGACCTGGTATGAAACCAAAAACAAAGTTGAAAATATATGGACTGGATGATTGTCCATGTTTTAAGGGATAAAGAACTAATGTTCGTCAATTGGGATTATAGTGAAAAATGAATTGAAAATTTCTCTAAAAGGCTCTACTGTTAAAAAATGGTCTCAAGAAGTTGTAGATGCTAAGAAGTGGAAGAGTTTGATATGTTTTGAGAAGTTTCTTTTTAAAATCAAATTATTGTATTATTACATTAGATTTTATCTGAGAAATATAAAAATGTCAAAGAAAATTAAGACTGGTTCCCTGTGACTTTTAGGAAGATAATAATAATCTTATGAAAGACAATCAGTTTGTGTTGGGGTCTCTGCTATCATGTTCATTTTTACCAATTCCTGAAAGATACAAGTGATGTGTGTCAGACTGAAATGAGAAAAACAAATAGCCCCCTCCTCCCTTACATACACACCTAAATCAAATGACGTGAATGCAGAATTGCATGTATGACATCTGTGGGGAGGGGGGGAATATATGATCTTAAAAACTGCATGCCAAGCAAAACTAATTCTCTGAATGAAGTGATGACTGTTGGTAGATGTGAAAACTTTTTTCTGAATATGAATAATTATGCTACTAAAGCAACAAGAAATTCTTTTATCAGGTACAAGATGAAGTAAGCATCAAGAACAAAATGGGAAATATAAAAACTGGATGAATGTCCACATTTGTTAGGGATGAAGAGCCAATATGTGTCAGTTGGGTTTCTGTTGAAGATTGGCAAGAATTAACCCCTAGAAAAGTTTGTACTGTTAACAATTGATCAAGAAATGACTGAAGAGTTTGATTAGTAATGACATGTTTGGAGACGTTCCTTTTGGAAATCGAGTTACTCTATTATCTTATTAGATTATATCAGAGATGAAGATAACAAAAAGAAAATTGAAACCAAATTAGTAGTCCATGGCTATGAGGAAGTTACTGACAATCTTAGGAAAGATTCTCCAATCTGTAGTAGAGATTGCCTACAATTGGTATTTTTTCCCCAACAGCTTTGATGTCCTGGTGGCTACAATCTATTGATACAGCAGCAACATTTCTGTAAGGGAATCCCTTAGCAAAAGAAGTATTCTTACATCTGCTTCATGATGTGTGTTTGTAAGCAACGGATGATCCCTTTCTTTATGCTGTATGGATGGTGGAAGTTGAAATTGAGGTACTGTCTGGTGAATGTTGGTTTACAGTATGCTGATGTTTTGAACCCATGCTCTGTTTGAGATATTAGAACATCCAGGAATGGGAATGTGTTGTTACTTTATTTCTCCATTGTGAACTGTATCCTTTTTTTCATTCTATATCATTTATATGTTTTAGTAGCATAATAAAACACCATTGGAATGATTAGGAACTAAATATTTATATTGATCCATTCAATCATTAAACTGTGCTCTGTGTGTGTTGCAGTCACTAGTCCACCATTTAGTCATTGCTATTCCTAAGTTGTATTGCTGAGCAGAAGGACTGTGAATGAAGATTTGCAGGAGGCAGTGATGTATTTACAGAATAAATAAACAGCACATAAATGTTAGTTGTTTCTTGTTCATTCAAGTTTTTAACCAAAAATTGATTAAAAAATTAATTTTCTTGCTTTGTTTATTAAAGAAAAATTTCTTACAATAAGATTCTAATGTTTTTCACACTTAGAGATGAATTCAGATATTTCTATTATTTCAGTCCTTCAACTGCCATTTCTGGGTTTCATTTACCAGTTTAAAAAGAAGCACTTCAGAAATTTTGTTTGTGCCTGCAGACTCCATCTTATTTAAAACTTACAGATATTGGTGAGAAATAAGAATTTTTAAAACAAATGATTTGCTTTAAGGAGAAATATAATAGGACTCTAATTAAGATTTTGTATCCTTAAAAAAAAAAAAAACTTTACCAGTCGTCCCAAACTAATGTTCTTTCATCAAGACAACATTAATTTTGAACCCAGTTTTGAGCAATAGAGGAAAGCACCCAAATGTAGAAATATTACACTATGCAAACAATGAATTGTATAAATTGAAATCCCCAACAGTTACTCTAAACATCTTAATTTAGGTGAGAGTCATGACATATTTTTTGCTCCATATGCAGAAAAATAGGTTTTCCCCGAGTGGTATTATTATTATTACTATATGAAGTGAGAAGAAGAAAGTGGTACCAATCAAAAGTCCTTTGTTTATATTTATTATGTGAAGACTAATATCCTCATCTTGCTGATTATTAAAGTGATAGCAACAAAGATGAAAACCTTAGTCCAAATGTAAATAAAGATAACTCATTCCAGAAATTCAGACAGAAAGAAGTCTTTTGATACTATTTTGAATTGCTTATATTACTTACATTACCGCAAGTTCAATACTATATGGACAATGCATCACTTACTAGTAGTTTGGAACCTCAAGCATTGTTCCAAATAGGAAGTTAAGGGTGGATATAGCAAGATTAAAGCAAATGGTATCCTGAGAGGTCAAAGTGTTTTTGGTCGATGAACCATTGTTAGAATATTCAAGAATAAAATGAAGTACTTAAATTTTTATAAGTCCTTGGAATGTCTCAACTGGAGAATAGATTTATTGATGTTCGGAGTAGCACTGAATATAAGATTAGAGGCTTTGATATGATCAAAGGCCATGGGTCTAGCATCTCCATCCCATAAAACTCCTATTTTCTATGGAATCAACAGCAGCAACACTAACATGATGATGCCGTGTTCCTTTATTCCAAGGTGAGTGAGTAGGACTTGTCTCTCTCTCACATCACCAGAAGCATTTGTAAAATTGTCATTATGAGAGGAAAAGGAGAAATAGATGAGAGAAATTGATCTACATATTGGTTTAGCTTTAGCTTCTTCTATGTTCCATGTCCCTTCAGGACATAAGTGATCATAGCTCTATCTTTCTATCCTTTGTGGCCCTTAGCAGTTTTCCTCCTGTTGCTACCCACCCCCATTCACACAATCTCATCAGGTAAGTGGCTAGCTGCCTTCCTTTGCTCTCAATATACCTTGTGATGGTTAAGTTTTCTAAGCCCTCCTTCCTCATAATGTGCCAAGGAATTTCAGCTATCTTTTCTTGGTTCTGAGTATAAGTGCTCTCTTGCCATTTTCCTCAAGCCTTCCTCATTGTTTACTTGTTCCATTAGCTATTGATAAGAAACATTCTTCATTATAGACACACTTTCATGTCTGTTCTTCACCAATTGTTGAAAAAAAAGACAAAAGAAAAGAAAAAGACATTTCGATGTTAACAGAGGTTCCTTCATACCAGTAAAATTAAGTTCATTTTTGCTGAATTTAATAGTTTGTATAAAAAAAAAAAATTGGAATTTTCCTGTGGAAATAAAGATCTAAAAAAAGTAGCAATAATTTTAAAATGGGTGAACAGAACTCTCAATTCTGATTAACAAATTTGTTAATTCTGTGCAAAAGTTTTTTTTTTATTAATGTAGCATTGTTATACCCACGGGAGAATCATGGGTAACATAATGGTTTATTGGCATGGAGAGTTGAATAGGTAAACTGAGTTCAAATTCCAGCCTCATCTGTTCTGTTCTGTTCACCTGTATACAAATACCTTTGAGAAAGGCATGAATCCATCTCTTCCCTTTGCAGCTATGGGTTAAATAACAGGGTGGACTGTGTTCTCAAATATTGGTGGCAGTTTGTCTAGGAGGAGAAGTTGAAAACTTTGGAGATGGCAATGGGAAACAACTCCGCTATCTTTCCCAGGAATTTCCCATTATCTACTTTTTTCTTTCTATGTACCTTGTCGTTTCAGGCTGTAGGTGATCATGGCTTTCCACCTCCCTCTATTCCTTGCAGCTCTCAACAAGTTCCTTCCCTCTGCCACTTCTCCCAGTCCATGTTCTATCATCCACTTGCTTAAGGCCGCCAAGTATGTCATGTGTTGTTTTCCCTTGCCTCTCTATTCAACCCGTGAGTATCAGATTCTCCAGGCCTTCCTTCCTCATTATGTCTCCTAGAAACTTCAGCTGCCTCTTCCTGGTGTTAAGTCCCCTTCTTGTTTGCATCCTCTGTAAGATCTCATCGTTGCTCACACATTCAGTCCATGATATCCTTAGCATTCTTCTGTAGAACCATATCTCCTAGAGTTGCTTCTTCACCCTTGAGGAAATCGTCCAACATTCACTGCCGTAAAGAAGAACAGATGTCACATAACAGCTCAGTATTCTTTTCTTTGTTACCAAAGAAATCCTCCTGTCTCACAATACTCTGCCCAGCTTTTGGAATTTATCCTTGACCATCCCAATATGTCTATGGATCTCCATGTTACATTTACTGTTGTCTGCCAGAACGCTTACCAGTTATTCAAACTTCTGTGTCTGCTTGATTCTAGTGTCTCCAACCTGTAAATCGCATTTTGGGCCCATCCTTTTACCAATGACCATGCATTCTGTTTTCTTGTTTATGCTTAGTCCCTTCTTCATGCTCTCCATCACTGCCTTCTGTAGGAGATTTTGTAATTTCTTTTCTGTGTCTGCTATCAGTACTGTGTCATCTGTGTATCTTACATTGTTAAGACTGTGGCCACCAATGCTAAATCCCGGTAGGGTTTCCAATTCTCTCAGAATTTCCTCACTGTCTAGGTTGTACAGGTTGGCTTTAGTCGTTTTTGTATGAATTGAAACGTTTTTATTGCATATCAATAAACATTATTATGGGTTAAATCGCAGAGTAGATGGTTCTCTCTTGTCTTGGATAACAATCAGTTTAGGAGAAGTGCTACTTTGAATTCTGAAATGTGAATTAACATTGGGAAAACACGGAATGACATTTCTGTGTTGACCAAAATTGGGGGGGGGGATTAAAAATTTCCTTTTTTAATTATTCTGTAGATTGGTCCCACTTGGTAAGAGAATAGGGATATAAGTAAGATTTAATCTTTCCTATTTAACTATGAAGCATTGGTAAATAATTCATATTGCAATTATTACATTCACAGTAATTCAGAATTATCATTTAAAATATTTTTTGTTTACATTTTAATGAAACTGAGAATTTTAGTTCTACATTAGACAATGGATTATATTTGGAACTATTATCATTAACCTTTCCAAACTCCTTCCATGATGATTGTGACTGGGTTATTCTTGGCTGTGTATTACTGGCAAAACCTGCTGTTTTATCTCTCCATTTTCTGTCTAGTCTTTTTCAACTGTGTTTGCTATCCATTGGGCAGCATTCAACCAAGCTTTTGCTCCATCTGTTATTTTTTCTTTTTGCTATGTGTTCTACTCACCTCCATTCTTGTTGCATAATGACTTCTATGGTTGCTTTTATATTTTCTGTTTTTGAACTATGTTGACCTCTATCTTTTAGGCTTATCCCTAGAAATTGCCTTAATTAAAAATCTTACGAGAATTAGTTTACTGGTATAATTATATCACTTTGTGAGATAGTATATACTTAATTTAAAGCACATGCCAATATTATATGGATTTGAGTTACATTTTGAGGATATTGCAAAAACAGCTGGAATTTAAACTCTGTATACTGAGACTATCTTTCACACTGATAATCTGTGGAATAACTTTAGTGTAAGTGACCAAATTGAGAAAGTTCTCAAACAATAAGAGGTAAAAAAGAATGACAAAATAATACTATGCAAACTATATATATATATATCATGTGAGGGGCATTCGAGAAGTTATAAATATCCTAGATGATTGTAATTTTAGTATATCATTACTATACATCTAATAAGCTGACATACCAACCTTTTATTATTCTAGATTGGAGACCACTATAACAGTTCTGTGAACACACCCTACTAAGCACTGCTTGTTACAGCTGACTAGTTTGCAGAATGTAGTTGGTATGTGAAGACAATTTGAAAGCTTGGTATGCAATAAAGTTTTGTGTTGACAGAAGCGTACATCAGAACTGTTCCTCACCCTCCCTCCAATCCAGGCCTTCTCCCTGGGACTTTATGGTTGTTTCCCATGCTGAAGGAGAACCACAGGGGCAGTTGTTTTGAAGATGTTGAAAAGACAAGGAAGCTGTGACAATGGTCCTGGACACCTTCACTTTGGATAACTTCCATGTCTCTTCTGAAAAGTCTCAAAATTTCTGGAACACATCCTTTATATATATATATATATATATATATATATGAATGAGTTCTCCATATTTAAGGCTGGCATCACAGGCTAAGTAGGACTAAAATTGAACCTGACCTAATGATTCTCCAATTTGGGGGTGAAACTTTTTTCTGCATATTTTTTACAATTTTGTAGGCTCATCCTCATATTGAATACCTTTTATTTATTTACATGTAACCATGTAACCAACTACCATAAGTCAAAACTGTTCAAAGCAACAGCAATAAGGCAAAAAGTTTTCAAAGAATTGTGTTCATATGCAAAAGGAATACAGTCAAGTAGTTATAGCATTCTGACTTCAAGGTAGGAAAGAACAAAAATGTAAGTGATTACACTGAGAACTGTCTATTTTTATTGGTTAGGAAGAAATCCCAGCATGCATCTGTAAGATTTGTCTATACATTTGGGGAATGGGAGATGTTCTTAGCAGCTATTCCAAGAAGATTGAAACCAACATAACTATTACATAACAGGCATTTTTTTAATGCGATGCTCCATAACAATCCATATTAATAAAATTATTTTTATTTTATTTTTTTCATTTTAATAAAAATATTTCCATTAGTAAGAAGACATGAACTGCAACGTTAAAAATTTTTTTTTTTAAATGCCATGTTCCTTCAGGATATAAGTGATTATAGATTTCCACAAATTCCTTTTTTTTTTATTATCTATGAATTGCTAGGACCTTTTTGGAAAGGTAGTGAAGTAGTTTCCTGATGTCTTTTCCACAGTTTTGAACTTTGAGCAGTCTTTCTAGACTGGATGCCACTGCTATTTAACCCATAGTTGGGATAGGGAGACAAGATGGATTCATATCTTACTTAAGGGCATTTGTGCAAAAGTAAATATAACAGACTAGGGTAGAGGAAATTGTCCAGCATTCACTACCATATAGAAGGATTGATATTATCCAGGGCACAGTGGGCTTAAATGGGGGTCAAGTGGACATATGACAATAACATACGGTAAGCACCTGCTTCAGGTGCTTAAGTACATTTTAGACAAATTCTAGGGTGTGGTATGCAAAAAAATTGATTTTCAAGAACTGAGATATGATTTTTTATGAGTTTTTGGCTCAAAATTCCAAGTTGGGGCCAAAAGATAGAAGGGTAGAAATTTTGCGGAAATCCGACATTTACGAACGAACTTCAAACAGGCATATCTTGAGAAACATTTGGAGTTAGAAGACAAATTAGACCATTTTTTTGACACTACAGACAATGAGCGTTTCAAATATTCAAGTTTAAAAATGAACAATAAATCATATACAGCTACAACTTATCACAAAGATTACTGAAAAAAAGTTAGTTATTCATCTGTGAGGAAGCACAACAAAGATTCATAATGACTGTTACAACCATACATAGCAGCCTTCAACTCCTCAAAGCTGCGAATGGTGTGCCCTTTCCCTTTGCAAGACAAGCGTTCCATGGTCTTAAAAGGGCTTAAAAAAGGGTAAAAATCACTTATACCAAGAGCATGGTGCAGTTTTATGGTGTTCTGATGCCAGATTTGGATTCAGCACCCCAAAAAACATGGGAAAAGTGGGCTGGATCATGAAATTTGAGTGAGAATTACATAAATTATCCGGATTTTGGATTCAAAGGGAATTGAAGGTTGTCCCAAATGACGGGAAATTTAGGCTAGCCCAAATTTTTTCAATGTAAAAGAATTAAAATGGTTCCCCAGAGTGAATTTTTTCACCCAAATGGATTATGATAGCCCTACATGTCTAGATTCTTATATGTGAAGCATGAAAAATTTCATCTCGGGGCTTTTCTGCAATTTTTCATCACAATTTATCAGTGGGGGCCAATTTTGGGGCTTTTTTTATGGAAAAAATGCCCATTTTTATAGTAAATTTTGTGGAAAACTCATAAAAATATGTCAAAAACCTGTCCATATACCCAATTTTTTATATTGAATAAATTTTGGGCATTTGGCCTTATCTTAGGGGCTTATGGGACATATTTAGAAAAAAAACTTATGTTTCCAGGATGTATCGAAAACTTGAAATTCACGAGCTTCAAATAGGCATATCTTGAGAAATAATTGGAGTTAGAAGACAAATAAGACCATTTTTTGATACTACCGAAACTGAACTTTTCATTTTTCCATGTCCTAAAGTCATTTGAGGAAGTTGTCAAAATTTGATACGTCCACTTGGGAACCCACTGTGCAGGGTGCAATGGGAAATTGTCGCCATTTTATATTTTTGATTTTGCACATACACATTGTTTTTGATTTTGTTGATTGTCCAATATAGTAGGGTCAGTTGGGTACTGTCTATGAGAAAGAACCATGGTGCAATTCACTCTGCCAGAAATTTGGAAATGGCATGCTGTACTGCTTGGTATTCACACTGGAAGCTCCAATACAAACATTTCAGAGTGTTTGGGTGCGAATCTGAGGACAGTGCAGAGGATTCGGAAAGAGTTGGATGAGTCTAATGGTGATTACAAAGGTACAGCAGCTTGGAAAACTCACGTTGATCGTTCTGATAAGAAAATAACTTCCAAATTTGTTGGTGAGGGCCTCAGACTCAACATGGAGGCCTATATCAATTGCCTTGAGGAGTTTGTGCAGCTCTGGGGCAAGAGGGTAGCTGCTGGAAGACCCTATATCTGGCCACAGGACTCTACACCATGCCATGCAAGCAGGAGAACCCATTTATGGCTGTCAGAAAACAACTGTCTGCAAACACATCACCCGTTACATTTGGCCACCTAGCTCCCAGACTGCAACTCTCTTGATTATTGTGTGTGAGGCACAGTTGTGTGAGAAAACCAACAAAACTCTTTGTAATACCAAAGATGAACTGAAGGCAAGGATTATGGCAGCATTCACAAGGTATCTGGTATTTATCCCATAGGACAGGGAGGTGATCTTTGATAACATGACCATGTAACATCATAGCAGGAGACATGCCAAGATCCTGGATGGGAGCATTGCATTGGGTCAGTGAGTACATGCTTAGCTGTTTTGACAACCCATTTTGACCGGCCATTGCATTGTGGGTCGTAAGCTGATGAATTATGTTTCCATATTCCTCAAGTCTTAAGGAACAAGTTGTATTCTTGGGAATCAAAAGGTAGTCCCCTGTCAGAAGAAAGTTCTTCAGGTGCACCATGTGTGCAGACCCAAGTTCTTGGGGTCTTGCCTACTGCCCTGGCCTTCCCAGATGACATTAGTGCCATTTCCACCCAACTACTGTACTGATTTGAATATATAACATAATTTCTACCATGTAAGTTGAAAAAATCAACCCCGGTTTGTTGGAATGGAAATTCAAGGTTAGATGATAACATCAAGAGCTTCTTAGGCTGTGACGGGGCAATAGAATTATATATCTGTCATTGGGCTCTGGTCTGTCGGATGCTGGCATCCAAACCAAGCCAAAATAGGTGTTGTCTTGCATTTGCTAGCATGCTATTTGCACCCTGGTGTGCAGAATGTAGGGATTCAACTTCTGCACAAAGTTGTCAAGTTATAAGGATTTTCTTCTCCTTGATTGCTGCTCCTTTGATGCGGCACAATTCCTTGTGCATGCGCCAAAACCAAGTGATGACTGACAGGAGGTCATGGTATGATTTGTGGAAAACTAGTCTATATGTATTCTATCAGAGTCTGACATTCTTCATCAATGGCTGCTGCAGCAATAATCCTATCCCATGTGACAGCCCTCAATCTAGGGTTATGCTTGTATGTGGACATGGATGCAGCCTTTTATGCACTGTCAATTGGTTTAACTATCAGTTGTAGTCACCTTGTAGAATGACTGTGCTTCTGTTGCATATGTGCAGATGATATTTGAGGATGTTCTGTCGAGTCCTCTGATAGGATCCATGCTGGGTACTGGTAGGCACAGTCGGGTGCAGCATTAAGTTTTTCAGGGAGATGTTTAATACTGAATTTGTACATTAGTGTGCATTCCTTGAAATTAAAGTGACATGGGTTCGTTGGTAAAGCGAGATATGGCCAAAATAATTTTCAAGTGACCATCACCGCAATTTGGGTTTGCTTCGCCAGGGCAATCACAGTGTTTTTGTAAAAGAAAATAATTGATTCCTGTTTTACTATAATCTGTTGAAAGGCATGTCATTTTATTGATCTCAAATGTCTTGACTGTGTCCTCAATTTTCTGCACAATTACTTGCTTTGACTTCTCAAAAAGTTGGTCAAGCATTTCATCTCAATAAAATTTTCGGTTCTTTGAGCACAGTAATTCTCGGAAGGGAGCCATCACTTCAGCTTGTGCATAATGCATAAGATAACTGATTCACCCATCCACACCAGGACCTGACACCCATGATATTTGTGGGCATAGGAAAGTGAAGGATGGCCTCAGTCATTTTCTTTGTTGGTTTCACACTATCAGTGGTTATTAAGAACATGGCAAACTCCACCTCATTCTTTGAAAAATGGAATTTGTCAGGGTTAAACACAATTCCATTCTTTCCATAGTGGGTTATATATTCCATTGTGTGCCAGAACGAGGACTCTATAGAATCATCCCAAAAGGAGGCTATTATCTATACAATGGGTTTTTCAAACCATGTCCACTGTAATATCATTGAACTGACAGGTATATCCGTCTCCAGATGTGTGAGATCCCTGAGGAGCATGAAGATACCTATACCCACCCCATTCAGTGATAAATGTAGTGGCATCTTGTGCAGCTGGTGAAAGTGGTGAGCTGTGGTACCCGTTCCATGTGTCCAGAACTGTTTTCCTTGTCTGAGGTGTGATGGGTATCTCTCATATAGGCAGCGTTCATTCTTGTAAGTCCCTCATGTGTCTGGGGGAGCCATCTTTTTTGGGTGCAACTGCCATCTTTGAGCACCAGGTTTTAGTAGTGCCCACTGGCACCTGTTCAATTATACCCAATGCACTGTCTTGATCAGGGTCTTGTTTCCCTCACTTCTTTCAATGGTGAGGGACAGGGATTGATGTGTGGGCCACTGATAGTGTTGCATCAGGGATGAAGGTAATATCCAATGGCTTTCCTGTTATAGTCTGTAAGGGTTGCGGTGGGCATGTATTAAACGTGTTGGACTTGAAATGGTCACGTATCCATCATTCCAGTAGGTGCCTGTTGGTTTCCGTCAGAGGGAACAGGATGGTACAAGGCATTGCTGTAATGGGTTTTCTGCATGGGCATGTGTACAGGGCATTTTCTTTTGCACCCTTCAATGGGTTGAGCCATGATGTCTGGGCTGGGAAATCAGGTGGCAACAGATGTAGATCCTTCAGGACAGATTCTGATAAGTAAAAACCAGGTGTGTTGTTTGACGCATACACCACCAATTCTTATATGCATGAAAAACATGCTCTTTATAGGAAGTTGGTTGTCTCTGATGCCATGTATTCGATGACTAGTTGGCACTAGGTACTCATCTGGGCACCTGAATAATTTTAATATCTCGGGTCCACTTGAACAAGTTTGAGCTCCTGTATTGGCTATAGTGATGATGCAATGAGATTCCGTAGCTAATTGGACCAGTCTGAATGTGTCCAGATGGGTTTGATGCATTATAGTCCCATCTATTGTCAGTGATGGCAGTGGATCTGGGACATCTTCAAATCGATTTCCATTCCACATGAGATGAAGCACATCAGCGGGTGGTATCAAACTGGTTTCACGGCTCTGTTTTGATCTGCCAGCATAGTGGATAGCACGGGTGGGGGGGAACATTCAGACTAGTGTTTGAGAAAGGGAATGAATCATGCCCTGTCTCGCATCTTGTTGATCAGTTCATGGTTCCAATTTCAATTTTAGTAGATTTCTGGCATACACTTTTTATGTGACTCCTAATCCTGCAACTATGACATACCAGTTTAGCTGCTAGGCAATCTACTAATTTGTCTACCTGGGTGGAATCTTCCTGCAACCCACACAAGGATTCTTATTTGGTGAAGAAGTGAGTACATTGTTTCTTCAGAGTTGCCAAAGTGCACAGCACTCATGGCCAGATATCTCTAGGTAGGCTGAGGTTGACAGGCTAACATCATTTAGTAACAGTGCAGCTGACTCATTTCCAAGCTGATGAGTTTGTTGAACTTTTGCACGAGTGTGGTGAGGTTGACAGCCTTGGTAAAAACTTGACTCTGGTGGTCCTTGTTGGCAAGTCCTGCAATCATCTACCCACCAGTCCTGTTGCATGAGTAGTTGACTTGCTGACTTCCATGTTGAGATAATCATCTGTAAATGAGCAAAATTTGGCTTGAGCTCATAGCCTTACTAAAGAATGAGTGATTGACTCACCTTCTGCCTGACCTGTAGAATGAAAGGTCTACCGGTGAACTTTCTTATGCAAACCCTTTACTGCATTGAATCAGATGTGTGACAAAAGCCTTTAATCCATATCTGAATTTAAGGTTTCAGCCCTATAAGATTGAAAAGGAGCCTATTGACTTTGGCAAGCATGTCGTTCTCAATTTGTTGCGTATTTTGACTGGGTTTGTAAGTTTACACATCTTATACTGAGTCCAAGTATCAAGGAATTTGTTGTTGTCCATTGCATTGAATTCAATGACAGGACAGTCCGTTTTTTTTTGTGTTGGACGTTTGTATTACATTAAGGGTGCTGTCCCTCCGAAGCACGATAGTTTCTCTTTGTAGCATGAGTTGAACAACCAAATCGAGGGTTTGGTGCAGATGACATGTCTTGTTTTAGATAGTTCCAGATATTCACCAGATCCAGTTCACAGCACCATGTAAAATAACAACGTTAATAGTAATTCTCAATTACTTTATTCTCGTACCAATAAGATTCAAATACAAAAAATATATCTGCCCTGTGGCCACTCAGCTGTTTATATAACACTGGACGAGGTAACTTATGTCTGCCTGTGGAAGTTTCCCCATTATCTAATGAGACTTTCCATTTCTATTCTACACAGTGAAACAAAGGAAAGGAACTCAGTTCAGGCAATGCTGGGTATCATTGTTAGTATATCTACAAAGCTAACTTTAAAAGTAATGCTCTCTATTTTGCTCACATTGTGAATGTTGGTAGTATGGCAGCAGAGTTTGAACAACCCTGCCAATGATCTAATATTTGGGAAGGAGCTTTACTACAGATAGCAGCTGAGTGACAGTCTGGCCTTATGGTATCTGCCATGAAAATGTATATGAAGTAGGGGTGTGTCATTGAATTCATACAGGTGAAGGAAATTACACCTACATTCATTAATACCTATTGAATGTTTATGGAGACCAAACAGTAGATTCAAGCACAGTTAGGTGATGGATAATATTTTTCAGCAGTGACAACAGTTATGTGTGTGACAAATCACGTTCTGAGCAATGTTGCACAATTGTTAACCCAGGAAATGAAGAGCACCTTGAAATTGTGTAACTGAGAAAATAGTTTTTCTGTAGCTGAAAATTTGCTCCTCAAAAGTCTTATTGCGTTTCCTGTATCTCTTGTAAAATTTCTATGCAAATAAATACTATTAGGCATTATGTTCAGAATTATAGATTTTATGCAGAATATTCAGATTAGTACATTGAATTGCATTTCTTACTATTTCTTATTTTTCTTAGCCTTGTGTATTTTAATTGGAGATTCTGGGATGGGCAGGTTGCACACAAGCTACTGACTGAGTTCAAATTCTCACCTTGTCTGTTGTATTCAGTTTGCATAAATACTCTTGGGAAAGACATGAAACCATTTCACTTCCTCCATCATCTATGGGTTAAATAGCAGAGTAGACTGGACTCTCTAGCCTTGGGTGACAACTAAAGAGAAGGAAAACTGAATTCCAAACCATAGAGAAGACAAAGGGAAACAGCTGCACTATCTTTTTAGGAAATCATGGTAATTTATAGATAAAGAAAAGGGATCAATAGCAAGTCATAACTGTCTACATCCAGAAGACACATGGCTTTAAAAAAATATTAGTTTTTTAGGCTGTAGTCCTTGTCTCTGCATAAATGGAAATGTTTTTATTAAACATGATTTTCCAATTTTTATTTTCTGATGAATCTTAATTTGTAAGTTACTGATTGAATATGTTCCTTTGCGAGTATCGACAACAGTAAAATAGCCTTGGAAGTTCTCCTATTGCATAATTAACAAAATATTGCAATTTAATATATTTTTTGTTTATATGTTATTTTTATAGATACAATTTAAGTAAATGCTTTGTTTTTAATTAACATAAACTATGAATGCTGGTCACTATTTAAAGAAGTAAGAGGATACAAATGAAAAGATTTTGAAGAAAGTGTTATCTTTCTTTTCCATTCTTTTCCCTTCCTTCCCCTAAAACCAAATAGTGCCTTTGATATATCTTCTGTCTATCTATTCTGCAATCAATAGGAATGGTCCTTTGTTTATCTAAGGTAGCTAGGTAGAATGTAATGCATGTGTTAAAGATTGAAGAAACAAGCAGAATTATAATATAATTGTTATGTATTAAATAGAAGAGTAAACTGGGCCTTCTAGCCTTAGCAGAAATGGGTCCAAGAGAAGGAAAACTCTGAATTCCAAACCATGGAAAAAACTGGGAATCCATTTTACTATCTTTCCTAGGAATTACTGGTAATTTACAGATAATAAAGGAAAGGAATCCATGTAGAGTTAAGATTGTCTGTATTCTAAAGGATGCATATCAATAAAAAAAAGAAAAAAAGAAGATCAATTCTGCACTAAAATGTGTTTATAAATGATTGGAAAAAGAGTGAATCACCCTAATTCCCTTTGTATTCCATTGGTGAGATATAAGTTTCACTTAAATGGCTTCTTCCCACAAACTGCTACTTTTTGGAGGTGACTCCCAAAAGGATGCTTCCTCAATCACTACAATTCTGTTCAAGTCTAGGGTTAACCATGATCTTCCCTACATATCTTCATAAATTGTACCTCTTGCTTCTTACTCTGTAACCCTCTACCTTGAGTGGCTCTTGAAATTTGTACATGGTGAAAAAAAAAAGTTTTTGTGTTCTGAGGAAGGTAAACTCTTTCCTTAAAATTTCTTTTGTAGCACAAATGGTAAATAAAAATAAATCTGATAGTTAATTACAAAAGTACCAATTAATAAGACTTAATAGATTTCATGAAATATGAAAGTGATTTATTATTAAAAATGAAAGCTGCCTTCATTCTCTAAACTTAATTATAAAAATTACAAAAAAATTAAAAAAAACCCTACCAAAATGACATTTTGCTCTGTTTTAAGATAAAATATCTGGTAAGATTTGTTGTTTTATTTTACATTTATTCAAAATTATAAAAAAAAAATATGAAGAAAAAAAAGCAACATTACTAACAAAGTTGATTTTGTTTTTTTTTAAGATTTCTGTATACATTATTAACATAAAATATTCTGGGAAAGAGTTTTTCTGCTCAACATAAAAGATAATAAGTAATGTTTAAGAAATGATGGAAAGCCAAAATAGTGATGGTGATTAATTTTCTGTCACTGAATTGAGTGCATTTACAAGGAAAGAGATAATGTTGAAAAATAAATATTTTTTTGTGTAAAATTCATAAATATAGATAAAATTAAATATTTTTCAAAAAATGTTATGATTTTGAAATTAGTTTATTACATATTACTTATATCCAGTAATATTTGCTACATTAGTCTATTTCTGATTATTGTTAACAATTATTAATAAATATTAGTACGTTTTTTCGATAATTATTAGAATTTTTATTATAGCCAGCACATATATTTTACTAGATCATATCAATCATGGATGGGAGTTTAAGTGGTAATTCCAGGTCTTTTGTACAGATTTTTGAGTTCAGCTATAGAAGAGATTGCATGAGTGTTTGGATCAAGTCTGTTAGCATGGTGTTGTGCAAGCTGGTGATGGTTCTCAAATGGTGTGGATTGTATTTTCTTGTAATTCAAAGAGCCACTAGTAAACCTGGAGTTTTATCATGGCAAGTGCAGGTCATTTGCAGCCATTTATACTTGCCATCTTTCCCTGGTGGGTGGATGGTTTGCTCCAGTAAGCTAATGCAATACCCCATCATGTGTGGGTGACATGAAACTGGTTTCAGGAACATTTGGCTGCTTTCCAGGTATTCTGTTGGCCCCTCTCTCATTGAGCATATCTGGGACATGTTGCAGACCTCGCTGAATTCCCAGCTGCCACACCCCAAAAAATTCAGTTCAGTTATAGGCAGCCTTGGAATGTACCTGGATAGATATACACATGCAATGACTCCAGCACATTGTAGATTCCAGGGCATCACATCACCTCATTTTCTTTATAATTCAAGTAAAGGGAACAAGTACATTTATTATTATTATTATTATTATTTGCTTTCTCTTCAGTACAATGTCTTACCTTATTGCACTGAACCAAGACCTAAGGCAAGGTAGTAAATATATGCATTCTGTTTGCACAAACTCTGATGATAAGTGATACTTAACATGTACAGTGTTATCAGTTTGTATTGATAATATTCTCTTGAGTAGATGAGCAGTTCCACATAGTGCAATGTTTTAAATCTCTTATAAACAGGGGGTTGCCAGGGATTTTATTAATGTTCTTGCCTCTTATTTTCTTATTGTACCCAGGTTTTCAATTAGGGTATAATAGTAAATTTATGGTGCTACATTTTTTCAATTTCAATTTCCTTACATTTCCAAATTATTTACCAAATATTTTTTGTTATAGTACTATTATTTCCATTTTCTGCTTTCCACAATCCTTTACTGAGACTTGAAGTAAAGGAAGGTTTTTCTTAGAATGTTATGTTGTTATATTGAATTTTTCTGTGGATCTTAATGACGCTCATCAGCACAATCTTTTCTATCTCTGATAGTAATGAGTTTCCTGGGATTTTCTCATTGTATATATCAGTACTCTTTTGAATCATTCCTAGTGCTCTTATTATTACTGGAACAGTGGTTGTGTTTAAATACTACACTCTTGCAATTTCTATTTCCAGGTCCTTATATTTTGAAAGTTGTTCCTATTCTTTTGTTGAAATGTTTATTTTTATTATTATTTCTCTAATTTTGGGGTTTTCTCAGTTAAACAACTATTATAGGACAGAGATGGTAATAGTTTTTAATAGATAATAAATGCATCATCATTAATTGCTGTTTCTGCATGCAACAGATTTCAAACAAACACAACTTATTTCCAACCATTTATTATGATTTTGGGCAAGTTTATTTTGCTATTCATTAGTTGGTAACCACATAATTATATTACAACTCCCTTTTTATTTTTGTTTTCCTTTATTTCTGTTTCCAGGCACCACACCCTCAAGACACAATTTAGTATGCCCTGCACTAGATCTTTTAATATGTTCAAATAACTTCAAGGATTTTCCATGGGTGGTATCGAAAAGTGGGAGCAAAATGTTTACACTTCTAAGAGTGGTTATTTTAACTTTCTGTATCAGCTTCTGCTCTGTAATAGCACACATCGTATGGTTTTGAATCTTTTTAATTTGAAATGAAAGTTATTTTTGACTTCATACCACCTGGAACACTGTAAGTTGTATCTTCATCTTAGTGTGGATTGGTACTCTTGTTGATTTCAGTACACCTTTATGCCTTCAAAAAGCAGTGAACCCAATGTTCATTTAGTATTTTACAGCAACTTATTTGGTCATTCTTGCAAGATAGCTTGTAGCTTGTGACCAAGATATACAAAATAATAAAAGCATACATACATATTTGCATGTATGCATGCATATGAGTGAGTGTGAAGCAACTTTTTTTTAAATTGCTATGACCCCCCCCCATACAAGGTAGTAAAGCCACTCAGACACAAGGGGTTACAGGTTGTGGAAGAATTAGGAACAGAAACATTAGTAATGAATAGAAAGAGAAAAGAGCAGTAGATAATGATTGACATTGCATTTAAATCTTTGCAGATTTAAGTTGGATGGAAAGCATGGAGCCAGAAGGGAATTCCACAAGTAAGAAGTGCAACAAAAGAACTGTTAGCATAGAATTTATAGCTTTATCTAACCAGCTCAACTATCAATTGATGAGATGTTGACACCAGTCTAGTACTGTGCTTAAATTCATAAAGTCTAGGTACCGTAGTGAAGAGCTCATCTGAACAATTATCATGAAAGTATTTATAGAAAAAGCACAGAGAGGCAACCATACGGCAGTAGGTAAGTGACTGAAGCCGAGCTGGCAGATGAGGACCTATGTTATTGCTGATTCTTTACGGCTTTATCTAGCCAGCTCAACTGTGAATTGATGAGATGTTGACACCAGTCTAGTACTGTGCTTAAATTCATAAAGTCTAGGTACCGTAGTGAAGAGCTCATCTCAACAATTATCATGAAAGTATTTATAGAAAAGGCACAGAGAAGCAACCTTGTGGCAGTAGGTAAGTGACAGAAAAAGATAACTCACCTGTACAGAAACAATCTGATTAGTCTCAGTTTAAATTATGTCTAAACTTACCTACTTGTAATTTTTCAGAATATCTTAATGAACAAGAAATTAACTTCATATAACATTAAAAATTAAAAAAAAAAATCTATTCTAGATTTAAAAAAAATTTTTTTAAATTTATTTTAGATTTAACAAAAAAATTTAATGTCTTATCTCTTCAGGACACAAGCATTCATGACCTTTCACATATTTCCTTCCTTTATTATCTTTGAATTACCATGACTTCTTGGGAAAGATAGTGGAGTGGTTTCTTGTTGCCTTCTCCATGGGTTGGAAGTCAGAGTTTTCATTCTCTTAGACTGATTGCCAACCAAAGCTCAAGAGCCCACTCTACCCTCCTATTTAACCTATAGTTGGGTAATATTTATTATAATAAAGCATATGTATTTCTTAAACCCCTCTTAGTAAAAAAAAAAAAAAAAGGAAAAGAAAAAAATAACCATTAACTGATGAGATAAAACCTTTTTCAGATTATAAATAGTTCATGTTAAACCCCAGTGTGACATCTCATAAATTTGTAATCTTTATAATGCTAGGAACTCTCTTTCAATTTATAGAAAGTGTTTCTTATTAAAAGTTTATTTTTAAAATTTTTTTTTTAGTTATACTTTTAGTATTGTGTATGAGCAGTGGAGTAGGGTGGGTTTTTCACTGTCCGAGGTAATATAAACTATTGCATCTCTTCTTTAGCCATGAGCTGTTATAAATTTCAGTTTAGTACATATTTTCTCAACCTGATTTTTTGTGCAAATTTAATGCTTGCAGAAATCACTACTCTGGACCCATCCATGTTATGTCACTATGTATGAGTATACATATTGGTGGGTCATTGAATGACAAAATGGAAAAAATAATGTGTGACATGTGTTGTCCTTTAAAAGAACTTCTTCAGTGTAAATGTGTTTATTGATAGAATCATATATATGTTGCGAGAGTGAACAAAATAACACCAAAATAAACTAGACAACATCAAATATAAAATGTATTTCTCTTCATTATGTAAATACTCAGGGCTATGAATTATAAGTGCTCTTAAACAGAAGTCGATAATTCTCCCAGGTTTTATTTTGTTATTATGTTAGAATTAGAACTTTGTGAGATCATTTTTATAAGTGGATTTTTGATCATTATCAAAGAAAGGGAATGAATTGTTTGTTTTTGTTTAAGTAAATTCAATTGTAGGTTCAATGTTGTTTATTTTAGTTTTGTTTCTTTTAACATGTTATTTTGTTGTCTCCTCGCACACAGATGTGGCTCCATCAATAAAACCATTATTTAGTCTGAAAACGTCCTTTCAAAGGACAAAATGCATAAGACAGGATTTTATAAGTCTACATTTTATCCATGCATTGAATACTGCTGCCACATCTATTCTGGTGCTTCTGCTGTGTATTTAGAGATTCTTGATAAAATTCAAAGAAGAATCTGTGATGTTATTAGTCAAAACCTGGCATCTTGTCTTCAGTCAGTTTCCCACTGCTGTAACATAATTTCCATTTGCTTTTTCTATAAATATTTTCATGGTAATCTTTACAAATTTAAGCACACTACTGGATTGGCAGCTAAGTCTCATCATTTTATAGTTGAAATGGCTATAGGTGTAATCATGAGTTTTATGCAAACAGTTTCTTCTATCTCACTTCTTGTTTGTGGAACTCTCTACTGGCTTCTTGCTTTCCAGTCAATTTTGATTTTCAAAAATTTAAATGCAGTGTCAATCATTATCTTCTGCCTTCTTAATTCCTGTTCGTTTATCATTCTTTCTCCTTAATTATGTTTTTCTTTTTATCATATTCTTTCACACTCAGTAATCACTTCCATCTTTGTGGCTTTATTGCCTTGCTTTGGGTGAAATGGCTAAAAAGAATTGTCATTCAATTTCCCACCATTTATGTGATTGAGATATATATATATATATATATATATAATCATATTCTCCCATACATATAGTTGTAATAACAGCAGTATTAGTAATAATATTAATAACCTTATGACATTGTATGTACATATATATGTATTGAAGAAAAAGGTTATTAGCTATAATTTCAGTTTGTGAAAAAAGATTAGTTGTTGCTAGTTTTTTAATGTTTGGTTTTGCTGAGTCATTTTCCATTATGAAGTAGTTGTTTTCAATGATATTCTCCGAATGTTGTAGCATCAGTCCTTGTTGCTTGCTGGAACTGCATTGCAAATGAGATAATCAATAAATGCAGTAGTATCATCATCATTGTCGTCATCAAGCTTTGTATTGGTTCATAGATGCACATAGCAGTGGTTGTCAGCCTCTGAATCTGGTGATGCAAAACAGTGTTCAGCTGATACACGCAGCACGTAAAAACAGCTCTACTTTTTGCCACAAACACTATTCTACCTTGGACAGCTGGTTAACTGTTAAACTCAAAATTATCTACAACCAATCATGTATGCCAACAGATTTCTGTATCTTCTTTTTGCTTTTTATTCCTTAATCATAGATGATATATATATATATATATATATATATATATGAAACAAAAAGTAGTTATTTTTTAGCAGATCTGACTTTTATCATTGTTTTATACATTTAAGAAAGATTTTAATGATCAATTTATTTATTTTTTGTAGTATGCCGAGATAGCAACCTGTCAGATGGGCACTTACATCATTTGGAAAGCTTGTTATAAACAGTGGCTGCCATAACTGAACCATCTTTAAATCTAGGAATTCTACAATTTTCCACAATGGCTGAGACAACAGCAGATCAATTTCAATTTATTGAGATTGAAGGTAAGATATCTAAATTATTTCACCTTGTTATTGATCTAATCAGGTTTCAAAAATATTTCTGTACTCTGTTTATAACCACCTAAAGTGAGTTCATATTGCAACATTCTAGAACATTGTATATTCTTCACTTAGATCTTTCATGTTTTTAATGCTTTATAAATTAAGATTAAACTTTTGGACATTTCAATTAATA
Source organism: Acanthosepion esculentum (assembly GCA_964036315.1). Taxonomy (NCBI): domain Eukaryota; kingdom Metazoa; phylum Mollusca; class Cephalopoda; order Sepiida; family Sepiidae; genus Acanthosepion; species Acanthosepion esculentum. The sequence goes on along the minus strand of OZ038508.1, from coordinate 89,167,833 downwards.
ATCTTTCTATTGGGAATCTATTTTTTTAATGTATTTTTTGTATTTCATTGTATATTAATCACTTGTATTTCTTTGCTAAGTGAGGCAAAAGACATTTTTTCAGGATTTAATTCAGAGTAAATTAATATTATCTACGTTTCATAATCATTGTTACATTTGCATACATGTTTCACACAATAAATGTCACAAATATTATGGAACAAAAGTAGCAATTTTGTCATATGGTTTAATTTTTGATTGCAATTAATTGCCTCTACTATCATTACTGTTAACAGTATATAATTAGAAGATACTGATATGCAGGTGTGTATATGTGTGAGTGTATCTATATACATAGATAAATTTTTTTATTTAAATGTATATATAACTGGAATCATTTTTTTTATAAAATTGGATGTAGGACCATACGAATAAGGAGACATTATATATAATTATGTCTATAGATATTTACTAAGCAGAGGTTTGACTGGCACATGGCTAAAGTTGTATAGCACCCAGTGAGGATCAAATTCATTAGACTTATTGGTCTATGAAATCTGCCTATGAAATATTATAATTCTACAATAAGCATCCATATTGATGTGTCTATTTAAATCAAAATAGACTCTATTTTTTAAAAACTGTAAACTAGTAATTGATCATGGCTCTCCATAACTTCTTTTTTCTTAAATATCTGTGAATTACCATGCTTGTTCTTGGGAAAGATAGGGATGTGGTTTCCTGTTACCTTTTGCTTTACTTGTAGATTGGTTGCTCTACCAAGGCTAGAAATTTCAGTTTTCTCTGCTATTTTAATCCTTAGTTGAGAACAGAACAGAAGGAATGGATTCATCCATTTCCAGTGTTATTAATGAACACAATACTTTGATCAAAATTTGAACCTGGGTTGGTGATTTCATTTTCCAAGCCGACAACTATTATGCCACCCACATATTAGATTACTGTTGCAAATAAAACGATATTGTGTATAGTGTATTAGAATTTAAAACATATATATATTCTGAAGAAATAATATTTTTTTTAAATGTTTGGTATTTTATGCAGGGGGTGCTGAAAAGTCCTCAGCCCAACCAACTCCCACAAATCTGACAAAATATGAGAATTTTATTTTACTTCTTTTTTTGCAAAGACTTTGTGATTTTTTTAGGTTGATACATTCCCACAAGAAGTTTAGCTGTTAGGTGGATAGGTATTTCTAATAAGACACCATCTCTAGACTGAAGATCTTTAATCTGCCCATCAGATGAGGACAGCAAGCTAGCCCAACCATAGATAGCTTCCAGACAGTATCATCTATCCAATTTCACTCACAAATCTTGGGTCAACCTGTGGTATAGTTTTCAGACATTTCTCAATTGTGCTGCATGATAGGATCATCTCCTTGACTAATTAAACATAGTGAAATTTGAACCAAGGTCTTGTGGAGGGAATGCTAAGGTTTTAACTATTTGGCAACATGAAGTTTAAAGCAGAGAATATTTATACAACTTTTAACTAGTGATATTAGAAATGAGAGTATTTGTTAAAAATAAATTTTATTATATTTTCAATAAATCCTAAATTAATTGCCAGATTTTACTCAAATTTACAAGAAAATGAAATTTTATTTTACATCTTTTCTTATTCAATAATGATGATGCTTAAAACTTTTGATAGTTTTATTTGTATTGAAAGTCATTTTAGCATTTGCTTGGTCATTTTTATTTATAGATATATTTATAACAATACTTATAATCCTGTTCATTTTATTGTGAGTATTACATCTAAAAAATATTTTAAATGAGCTTTTAATATATTTTATTTTGATATCACCTGAGAGCCATATTATTTAAATGTTCAAAATATACAGGTTAAGGCATTTTGTGTATTTATTTATTTTTTTGAATGGCATGTCCCTTCAGGATGAATGCAATCACTGTACTCCACAGTCTTTTTCTTTATAGTCTGAAAATTACAATAACTTTTGGGAAAGGAATGGTTTGGAATTCAGAGTTTTCCTCTTAGACTGATTGCTGCCCAAGGCTGGAGAGCTCAGTCTACTCTACTATTTAACTGATATCATTTTTTTAAATCAATTCACCCCAAACAAGGCCACTAAGATGCAAGGAGCTTCTTTTTTGTGCTGTGTCCCTTTAGGATGTAGGCGATCATGGCTCTTCACTTGTTCCAGTCCATTGTAGCTCTCAATAAGATTTGTCTTTTTGTTATTTCTCCCAGACCCATTTCTGCCATCCACTTGCTTAAGCCTGTTAATTATGTCACACATTGCTTTCCCTTGTCCCTCTTTCTCTCTATCTGCCCTATGAGTATCAGATTTTCCAAACTCTCCTTTCATATTATCTGTCGCAGAAATTTCAACTGCCTCTTCCTTATGTTAAGTATAAGTTTCCATTTTGTTTTCATTTTCTCCAAAACCTTGTCGTTGCTCACATGTCTTTCCTGAATATGTCAAGGTTGCTGAGTAGCTCTAACAGATCTTTGTGATGTACTTTGTTGAATGCCTTTGTGTAGTCTAAAAAACACAGGTGCATGTCCTTCTGCATTTCTATTGCTCTTTCTGCTAACATTTTGAGCATGAATATTGTCTTCCTTGTTCCGGTGTTTTTAATGAACACACACTGTTCTTGTCCTATCTCTGGCCAGATTCTGCTCTGCACTCTATTCATCAGAATACAGATGATGAGTTTTGTTATGTGGCTCAGTAGGCTGATTGTTTGGTAGAGTTCACAAGTGCTTGTGCCTGGTTTCTTAGGTAGTGCTATGAAAATAGATCTGCTTAGATATTCAAGTATATCGCCACTGTTGTAGATTTCATTTATTATTTCCGTAATCTTCTTTATACCAAAATCATCTAAAGCTGTCAGTATCCCTGTTGCAATTCTGTCTGGCCCTACTGCCTTGTTTCTGTTCAATTTGGCCAGTGCAGCTTCTATTTCAGTTCTCAGAATTTCAAGCCAATTGGTAATTCTGTGTATTGCCGGTTGTTCTCTTTTGTCATTGAAGAGTTCTCCAATATATTTGTTCCAGTGCTGAAGAATTTTTTCCTTTTCTAATATGAGTGTTCCATCCTTGGATTTTATGCAGCCTGTTGACGAGCAAGTCTTCTGTCCTGTCAGTTGCCTTATTTGTTTATGCATATCTCCTTTGTTGGTGAGACTCAATCTCTCTATTTCTGAACATTTTTCATTTAGCGACTCTTCTTTAGCCTGCTTGCATTTGCTCCTTATTTTTTTGTCTAGTTTTCTGTATTCCATTCTGTATCTTAGCAAAGTTTTCTGTCTCCTTTGCATCATGTTGAGAATCTCAACCCATGATCCATTCGGCTTTTTTCTTCTTTGCCCATTCTCTTTTGGGATGATATTGTTTGCTGATATCACTAAAGCTTCTTAGTGTGTGCTATTTTGAGTTTCCATTTTGTCCCTCATATCTTCTTTTGACACTGTCCATATATTTTTCCTTCAGGTTTGGGTCACTCAGCAGTTTGTTGTATTGTAATTTGGGTGCTGTGTTAGGCTTCTTCAGTTTCTATAGTTTCACTCTTAGTTTACATATAACAGGATGATGGTCGCTTCCACAGTTGGCACTTGGGTAGTTTTTGCAGTGAACCATTGCATTCCTGAATCTTTTGTTGATAATTATGTAGTCAATTTGGTTTTTAGTTTCTCCTCCTGAGCTTCTCCATGTCTATAATCATCAGCAAGGCACCAATGTCATAGGTTTTCTCTTGGTGTTTTCTTTCTCTAGATGGCTGAGCTGACTGTTGAAATCTGTATTTCTTTCAAACTCGTTTTTGGAAAGTATTGTAGTTGGAGTTGATTGGTTTACTCATCATGGTTATGCTACTACAAAAATTCATATTATTTTATTTTCATTTAATTATTTCTTTTATTTCATCTTTAAATTCCGTGACATTAAACATTGATACTACTTTTTTAATTAATTGAAAGAAAATGGGTTTGTACTTCACATTACAGTAATATAAATTGTTGATAAGGCAAAAGGAAACCACTAGTTTTCCAAATAATTTCTGGTAATTTATTGATAATAATAATAATAAAGCAAAACTGAAAAGAAATCTGTGGTGAACCATATTTGCCTATATCCTTAAGGGACATGACATTTAAAAAAATATTTTGTTAGACTATAGCCCTTGTTTTTATACTAATGGGAATGTTTTTATTAAACAATAAACATTGTTAAATAACAGGGTATCTCTCTAGCCTTGGATAGCAAACAGTCTAAGAACAGCCCAACCCAGAATTTAAAATTGTGGAGAAGGCAACAGGAAAACACTCTACTTTTTTCTTCAAGAAGTCCTGGTAATTCACAGGTTCAAAGGAAGCCATGGTAGCCATATTCACTGACATCCCATCGTGAAGGGAAATGGTATTTCAAAAAAAGAATATTTCTTTAGGCTGTAATTCAAAACATTTTTATAAGCCTTGTTATAGGTTATATATAATTTTATAAAGTGATGTTTATAGTACCCAAACACTATAAATTTTTATAAAAAATATATATAAAAAAAAATTTTAGTTTAAAATTTCAGCATTCCTTTTCTTTCATATACATGTGTAGTCTCATGAATGTAAACATTGTTTTAGTCCGATGAGGTCTTAAAGGACAAAACATATCACATGAATAAATTTTTACACTTTGTCATTGATTTTCATAATATATGATGTCTTTGTGGTAGGACTTCCTTTAATAATATTTTGTTGCCTTATTCCAGATGAATCTGAGTGGTAGTCTAACATGAAAGTGTGTATGAAGCAGAGGTGTGTGATTGAATTTTGACATGATATTTATCAACACACAGTGGACATTTATGGAGACCAAATAGTGGATGTGAGCACAGTATGGTGTTTGGGAATCACTGCTGTGAAAAGAGTTGGTAACCTCTGATGGTGCAGATTTTTATGAATGCTGTATGCATGTTCTTGTTCTTCACTGGCAAAAATGTGCAGCTGATGGTGACAAATATTTGGAAAAAAAGTGTTTTGCCGCTGACAAACAACCTATTCCTAATGTAGCTCCATGTCTATTGTAATTTCCATGGAAATAAATGGGAGGCATTACTTTTGAAGTGTGTATTGGGTGTGAAAATTTTTCTTTTTAAAATAGAATGATGTATTTATTCATATTATATTATTATTATTTGTCATTATTCTTAAGTTATTAATATAGTTCTTTATTATTCTTATTCTTATTCATATTCTTTTGTGTTATTCTTTATTATTTTTATTATTTTTTATAATTCATATTTTATTATTCATGTTATTATTCATCATTCTTTTTTATTATTTATATACTTTGTATTAATATTCTTTATTATGCCTAATTTATTATTCATATTGTTCTTATCTTATTCTTTATTATAATTATTCATATTAATTCATATTGATAATTTTGTATTGTTTCTAGACTCTCTGTGAACTTTGTTTTGTCAAATGTTTGCATTGGAATTGTTAAAATTTATCATGAAATTAAAAAAAATATTCTGTTTAATCAACAAACAGCATGACTAACTGTACTAATATTTTTTAACCACTACTAACAAACTTAGAATGAAGCACTAAAAATATTCCATATATATTCCTGATTTTCAGGAAATCAATTTGTTTTATGCTGTCATAATGTGCTTCAAATTGATATCCATGATCGATCTTACTTAGCCATGATTTCTTGGAATACTTTTTAAAAATTCCAATTTACATTCTGAGTAAGAATTGTGGGTTATATGAAATTCAGCACAGGACTGTTGAAAACTTTTGCCAATCATATAATCTTATAAGCTGTTTTTTTTTTAAAAGAGCATCTTGAAATTCTATGGCTTAATTTTGTTAAATGAACTGGAATTTGTTTTCTAAATTTCCTTCAGATACCATTATAGTTGTTCTTAACTGGTATTTATTTCTGGATTAATAAAATGTCATGCAACAAAGCAGATTTTAACATAAGTTTTAAGATCATCATATTGGTCAAATATTTAATCTCCTTGCAAGAGAGAGTGAGATTCTCTCTCTCCTATAGATTGGGTGTTTATATAACTTCCCGCTATCCAGTTGACTTATGTGTATGTATGTGAGATATATAAGTTCAGCTGGGTTCACTTCCTGGTTTATGTTGGTGTACTCACCAACATCTTTCTAGGTCCAATTCTACACTTAGTGGCTTTTGGGTCACCTTTTAAGTTAAACTTTGAGGCTCTTAGGTCTTTTGATGTTCTGAGGTGACACTGAGTAAAAACTTTGGTATCTCTTAGAGAGAACCCAGTACATATTGAGGTCACTACAAATTAATTCTTAGACTGAAGTTCCTTCAAACTTCTGGTATTTGCTAGTGTGTATCATTATTATTTACTTGATTTACATTAGGACTATTGTCCTCATATTGTTGTTGTTATATCAACATTTCGGTTGCTGTGCTCTCCAGCCTTCATCATGTGAATCATATATGACAGCTATAAGTTTGGTGTTCTTCGAAAAACCAAAAAAATAGATAAACTGCTGATAAAACTGTTGCATGATGATACTGAATGATATCTAATTTAAGCTTTCTCCTAAGAATGAATCTTTGAAGATGTGCATCCATTTCTTAATTATTAAAAACCTAATATTTTTTGAAAGTCAAATATTATTGCAATATTTATTAAACTCATTCAAATGATGGGTTGTATGTCTTTTGCCTGTGATAGATGCAAGAATGAATGCCATACTCTTTCAGATACTCAAGGAGATGAAGGAGTGGTGTTACCGTCACCTCCTTCAACATATGAGCACGATGAGAGTCACTCAAAAGGAGGGATCCCTTCATATGGCCCGCCTTCCGATTCACCAGACGATGATTTATCTCCTAATCAAACAGGTGATGTCATTTCTCCAGCTGATGCTTGCTATGAGTTTAATACTGCTACACCTGATATTGCTTCCCCTCTATCACCTGAGTTTTCAGGTACGCTAAGTATTTTGTCTACTGATAAGCAACAATTACAGTGTTCTTGCAAAGAAGATGTGGGTTCTGATACGAGTGGGTCACATACTGAATGTCTAAAAACCACTCATTTAAAAACGTCAACTAGTAGTTGTCCTCCAGTTCATGTTACTGAAATTGGGCCAAATGCTGACAAATCCAAATTGTCCACTGATCTCAGTCTGCAAAGTAGTGATAAGGATATAGAGTCTTACAGTCAATCACAGTGCCTACCTTGTCCAAAAGAGCTAAAAAGTACAGAAGTAATCAACAATGGGTCAAACTCTTCTGCAGTCTTAGCAGGGGAGACTTCTGAGAAAAAAAGCACTAATCACAATTCCATGTTGCCTGAAGAAGCTGTTGAAACAAGTTTTGCAGACTTCTGCCAAATGTCAAAAGCCGAAGAGGAGAGTGAGTCTGAGTCTGAAGCTAACTCGGTTATAGAAAGAGACCCTTCATTATTAGGGACAATGGCCTGCAGTGAAGAGCAAACACAGGGTAAAGAAACAGCAGAAGGGAAAGTAAATTTAGAAAATCAAGAAAGGATGCCTACATTTTATACTGATGCATTAGATTTGAAAGGAAATCAAAACGGATCCAGTACAAGAGTAGGTATAAAGAAAGAGGATGAAAAGTCTGAAGCTATGAGCCTGCAGGAGTCTGACTTATCTGCAACTAGTGCATTGGTTGATTCTTCAGGAAGTACTGTTGTTGAAGATAATAAAGTTGATGAAAATACTGATGGTGCTAATGATGAAGAAACATTTGAGGATCCAATGGCATCGGTGGAGCCTGAAGAGGCAACATCAAGCCAAATATATACTGATAAAAATCTAGAAGCTAAATTAATTCAAGAAAAAATAGAAAACATCATCACTGAAGCTGTAGAAGAGGTAAAAAAAGATAGTCTCCAAAATAAAGAGAGGAAACAATCTCAGGAAGATATTGTTGTTCCACCAGACAAAGAAAGCAATGATGATAATTTGGAACAGTATTACTCATTTGATGACTCACAGAGTGTTGTAAGTGATGACACTTTAGAAATGGTAGATACAAACATAGAAGCCTTAAATGATGATGCGGATGATGAACATGAAGAATCAGTTGATGATTTTGAAAGCAATAAAGAAAAAAGTAATTTAACAGATGAACCAGATATAACATTATGTAAGACAACTGATACAAGAGAAGAAATAAAACCATCTGAGGCTGAAAATATAGCAGCCACGACAGATGTACATCAACTATCAATGGCAGGACCAGTAGATGAAATTCAAGCAGCAGAGGTAGAAACATCAGTGGAAGGTCAAAAATCTGTGGTAGCACCTGAAGAGGAGGGTAAACAAGCTAAAGCTGCATCTGGAGAGGTGAGTACAGCAGCCGAGACAGGAACAGTAGAGGAAAGTAAACCAGTCAAGAAAGACACTGCTGAAGAAATTAAACTAGTTGAGACACCACCTGCAGAGGAATGCAAACCAGCAGAGGAAAGTAAATTAGCTGAGGCTATTCCCGCAGAGGAAAGTAAACTTACTGAGCCAGTAATTGAAGTGGAAATTAAACCGGCCGAGGCTGTTCCCACAGAGGAAAGTAAACTGGCCAAGGCAGCTTCTGCAGATGCAACTAAAGCAGCCGAGCCAGTAATCGAAGAGGAAATTAAACAGGCTGAGGACACTCCTGCAGAGGAAAGTAAACCAGCTGAGGCTGCCACGGCAGAGGAAAGTAAACCGGCTGAGCATTCTCCTGAAGAGGAAATAAAACCAGCTGAAGATGCACCTGCAGAGGAGAATAAGCCGGCTGAAGCTGCTCCTGCAAATGAAAGTAAACCAGCTGAGTTTGCTCTCGCAGAAGAAAGTAAACCGGCCGAAGCTGCACCCGCAGAAGAAAGTAAACCGGGTGAGGCAGCTCCCACGGAGGAAAGTAAAACGATCGAGGGGACTCCAGCAGAGGAAAGAAAGCTGTCTGAGACGGCTCCCGCAGAGGAAAGTAATCCAGCTGAGATTGCTCACACGGAGAAATGTAAACCGACTGAGGCTGCTCCTACGGAGGAATGTAAACTGGCCAAAGCTGATCTGGCAGAGGAAAGTAAACCAGCTGAGCCAGTAATTGAAGAGGAAATTAAACTAGACAAGGCTTCTCCTGCAGATGGAAGTAAAGCAACCAAGCCAGTCATTGAAGAGGAGATTAAACCAGCTGAGGCGGCACCTGCAGAGGAAAGTAAACCGGACGAGGCTGCACCCACAGAAGAAAGTAAACCGGCTGACGCTGCTCTTGAGGCTGGACCCACAGAAGAAAGTAAACCGGTTGAGGCTGCGTCCAAAGAAGAAAGTAAACCGGTTGAGGCTGCTCCTGCACAGGAAAGTACACCGTCTGAGGCTGCCTCCACAGAGGAAAGTAAACCGGCTGAGGCTGCACCCACAGAAGAAAGTAAACCGGCAGAGGCTGCACCCACAGAAGAAAGTAAACCGGCAGAGGCTGCACCCACAGAAGAAAGTAAACCGGCAGAGGCTGCACCCACAGAAGAAAGTAAACCGGCTGAGGCTGCCGCCACAGAAGAAAGTAAACCGTCTGAGGCTGCACCCACAGAAGAAAGTAAACCGGCTGAGGCTGCACCCACAGAAGAAAGTAAACCGGCTGAGGCTGCACCCACAGAAGAAAGTAAACCGGCAGAGGCTGCACCCACAGAAGAAAGTAAACCGGCTGAGGCTGCACCCACAGAAGAAAGTAAACCGGCAGAGGCTGCACCCACAGAAGAAAGTAAACCGGCTGAGGCTGCACCCACAGAAGAAAGTAAACCGGCAGAGGCTGCACCCACAGAAGAAAGTAAACCGGCAGAGGCTGCACCCACAGAAGAAAGTAAACCGGCAGAGGCTGCACCCACAGAAGAAAGTAAACCGGCTGAGGCTGCACCCACAGAAGAAAGTAAACCGGCAGAGGCTGCACCCACAGAAGAAAGTAAACCGGCTGAGGCTGCACCCACAGAAGAAAGTAAACCGGCTGAGGCTGCACCCACAGAAGAAAGTAAACCGGCTGAGGCTGCACCCACAGAAGAAAGTAAACCGGCTGAGGCTGCACCCACAGAAGAAAGTAAACCGGCTGAGGCTGCACCCACAGAAGAAAGTAAACCGGCTGAGGCTGCTCCTGCACAGGAAAGTAAACCGGCTGAGGCTGCGCCCACAGAAGAAAGTAAACCGGCTGAGGCTGCTCCTGCACAGGAAAGTAAACCGGCTGAGGCTGCACCCACAGAAGAAAGTAAACCGGCTGAGGCTGCACCCACAGAAGAAAGTAAACCGGCTGAGGCTGCACCCACAGAAGAAAGTAAACCGGCTGAGGCTGCACCCACAGAAGAAAGTAAACCGGCTGAGGCTGCACCCACAGAAGAAAGTAAACCGGCTGAGGCTGCACCCACAGAAGAAAGTAAACTGGCAGAGGCTGCACCCACAGAAGAAAGTAAACCGGCAGAGGCTGCACCCACAGAAGAAAGTAAACCGGCTGATGCTGCACCCACAGAAGAAAGTAAACCGGCTGATGCTGCACCCACAGAAGAAAGTAAACCGGCTGAGGCTGCACCCACAGAAGAAAGTAAACCGGCTAAGGCTGTGCCCACAGAAGAAAGTAAACCGGCGGAGGCTGGTCAAGTAGAGGAAAGTAAAGCATCTGTGCCAGAAATTGAAGAGGATATTGAACCGGCCGGAGCTGCTCCAGCAGAGGAAAGTAATCTGGCTGAGGCTCCACCCGCAGGGGAAAGTAAAGCGGCCGAGGCTGAACATGCAGAGGAAAGTAAACCGGCTGATGCTTCTCCCGCAGATGATACTAAAACAGCCGAGCCAGTAATTGAAGAAGATATTAAACCGGCCAAGGCTGCTCCTGCAGAGGAAAGTAAACCAGCTGAGACAGTTGCTGCAGATGATATTAAAAGAGCTGAAGCAGTTATTGAAGACGAAATTAAACTGGATGAGACTGCTCCTGCAGAGGAAAGTAAAGCACCCGAGTCAGTAATTGAAGAGGATATTAAACCAGCTGAGGCTGCTCCTGTAGAGGAAAGTAAACCGTCCGAGGCAGTTCCCGCAGATGATACTAAAGCAGCCAAGCCAGTAATTGAAGAGGAAATTACACCGGCCAACACTTCTCCTGCAGAGGAAAGTAAACCCGCTGAGGTTGCTCCAGCAGAGGAAAGGAAACCAGACAAAGCTGCTCCCGCAGAGGAAAGTAAACCAGTCGAGGCTGCTCTAGTTGAAGAAAGTAAACTGGCCGAGGCTGCTCCCACAGAGGAAAGTAAACCAGCTCCTGCAGTTGAAATTAAACCATCTGAAGCTGCTTCGGCAGAGGAAAGTAAACTGGCCAATGCTGCTCCAGCAGAGGAATTTGAACTGGCTGATGCTGCTCCTGCAGAGGAATTTAAACCATCCGAGGTTGCACACGCAGAGGAAAGTAAACCAGATGTTCCTGCAGAGGAAAGCAAACCGGCCGAGGCTGCTTCAGCAGAGGAAAGCAAACCAGCTGAAGCTGCTCCAGCAGAAGAGAGTAAAAGAGAGGAGTCTGCTCCCGCAGAAGAAAGCAAACCGGCTGATGCTGCTCCCGCAGAGGAAAGTAAACCGACCGAAGTTGCTACCACAGCAGAAAGTAAACCGGCTGAGGTGGCTCCCGCAGAGGAAAGTAAACCAGCCGAGCCAGTTATTGAAGATGATGTGAAAGCGGCTGAGTCTGCTCCTGCAGAAGAAAGTAAAATGGCTGAGGCTGCTCCCGCAGATGAAACTAAAGCAGACGAGCCACTAGTTGAAGTCGATATTAAATTGCCTGAGGCTGCTTTTGCAGAGGAGAGTAAACCAGCTGAGGCTGCAACTGCAGAGGAAAGTAACCCAGCCGAAGCTGCTACTGCAGGGGAAAGTAAAGCTGCCGAGCCAGTAATTGAAGATGATATCAAATTGGCCAAAGAAATTCAACCGTCCGAGCCAGTTATTAAAGAGGATGTGAAACCGGCTGAGGCTCCCGCAGATGAAACTAAAGCATCTGAGCCAGTAATTGAAGAGGATATTAAAATGGCTGAGGCACCACCAGCAGCGGAAAGTGAACCAGCCGAAGCTGCTCCAGCAGAAGAAAGTAAACTGGCTGAGGCAGCTACTGCAGATGAAACTAAAGCAATCGAGCCACTAATTGAAGACGATATTAAACCGCCTGCGGCTGCTGCTGCAGAGGAAAGTAAACCAGCCGAGGCTGCACCCGCAGAGGAAAGTAAACCGGCTGAGGCTGCTCCCGCAGAGGCAAGTAAACATGCCGAGGCTGCTCCCGCAGAGGAAAGTAAACAAGCCGAAACTGCTCCTGCAGAGGAAAGTAAACTGGCTGAGGCTGCACTCGCAGATGAAACTAATGCAGATGAGCCACTAGTTGAAGACGATATTAAAACGCCCGTGGCTGCCCCAGCAGAGGAAAGTAAATCAGCTGAGGCTGCAACTGCAGTGGAAAGTAAACCAGCTGAAGCTGCCCCAGCAGAGGAAAGTAAACCAGCTGAAGATGCTTCCGCAGAGGAAAGTAAACCAGCTGAAGATGCTTCCGCAGAGGAAAGTAAACCAGCTGAAGATGCTTCCGCAGAGGAAAGTAAAGCTGCCGAACCAGTTATTGAAGAGGATGTGAAAGAGGCTGAGGCTGTTCCCGCAGAGGAAACTAAAGCATCTGAGCCAGTAATTGAAGAGGATATTAAAATGGCTGAGGATACTCCTGCTGAGGAAAGTAAAGCTGCTGAAACTGCTCAAGTTTTGGAAAAGGAACCGGCCAAGGCTGCTCCCACAGAGGAAGGTAAACCGGCTGAAGCTGCTCCCACAGAGGAATGTAAACAGGCCGAGCCAGTTATTGAAGTGGATGTGAAAGCAGCTGAGTCTGCTCCTGTAGATGAAACTAAAGCATCCGAGCCTGTAATTGAAGAGGATATTAAAATGTCTGAGGCTGCTCCTGCAGAGGAAAATGAACCGGCCGAGGCTGCACCCACAGAGGAAAGTAAACCAGCTGATGCTGATCCAATGAAGGAAACTGAACCGGCCGAGACTGCTGCTCCCGCAGAGGAAAGTGAACCAGCTGAGGGTACTCCCACAGAGGAATGTAAACCGGCAGAGCCAGTTATTGAAGAGGATGTGAAAGCGGCCGAGTCTACTCCTGTAGATGAAACTAAAGCATCTGAGCCTGTAATTGAAGAGGATATTAAAATGTCTGAGGCTGCTCCCGCAGAGGAAAGTAAACCGGCTGAGGCTGCTCCTGCAGAGGAAAGTAAAACAGCTGAGGCTGCTCCAACGGAGGAAACTGAACCGGCAGAGGCTGCTCCCGCAGAGGAAAGTGAACCGGCTGAGGATGCTCCCTCAGGGGAAAGTAAACCAGCTGAGGCTACTCCCATAGAGGAAAGTAAACCAGCTGAGGCTGCTCCCATAGAGGAAAGTAAACCGGCTGACGCTGCTCCCGCAGAGGAAAGTAAACCGGCTGAGGCTGCTCCCGCAGAGGAAAGTAAACCAGCTGAGGCTGCTCCCATAGAGGAAAGTAAACCGGCTGACGCTGCTCCCGCAGAGGAAAGTAAACCGGCTGAGGCTGCTCCTGCAGAGGAAAGTAAACCGGCTGACACTGCTCCCTTAGTGGAAAGTAAACCGGCTGAGGCTGCTCCCTCAGGGGAAAGTAAACCGGCTGCGGCTGCTCCCGCAGACGAAAGTAAAACGGCTGAAGCTGCTCCCGCAGAGGAAAGTAAACCGGCTGAGGCTGCTCCTGCAGAGGAAAGTAAACCGGCTGACACTGCTCCCGCAGAGGAAAGTAAACCAGCTGAGGCTGCTCCTGCAGAGGAAAGTGAACCGGCTGAGGCTGCTCCCTCAGGGGAAAGTAAATCAGCTGAGGCTGCTCCCATAGAGAAAAGTAAATCAGCTGAGGCTGCTCCCGCAGAGGAAAGTAAACCGACTGAGGATGCTCCCTCAGGAGAAAGTAAACCGGCTGAGGCTGCTCCCGCAGAGGAAAGTCAACCGGCTGAGGATGCTCCCTCAGGAGAAAGTAAACCGGCTGAGGCTGCTCTCATAGAGGAAAGTGAACCGGGTGAGGATGCTCCCGCAGACGAAAGTAAACCAGCTGAGGCTGCTCCCGCAGAGGAACCTCAACCGGCTGAGGATGCTCCCTCGGGAGAAAGTAAACCGGCTGAAGCTGCTCCCGCAGAGGAAAGTAAACCAGCTGAGACTGCTCCCGCAGAGGAAAGTAAACCAGCTGAGGCTGCTCCCGCAGAGGAAAGTAAACCAGCTGAGGCTGCTCCCGCAGAGGAAAGTAAACCAGCTGAGGCTGCTCCCGCAGAGGAAAGTAAACCAGCTGAGACTGCTCCCGCAGAGGAAAGTAAACCAGCTGAGGCTGCTCCCGCAGAGGAAAGTAAACCAGCTGAGGCTGCTCCCGCAGAGGAAAGTAAACCAGCTGAGGCTGCTCCCGCAGAGGAAAGTAAACCAGCTGAGGCTGCTCCCACAGAGGAAATTAAACCAGCTGAGGCTGCTCCCGCAGAGGAAAGTGAAACGGCAGACGATGCTCCCTCAGGGGAAAGTAAATCGGCTGAGGCTGCTCCCATAGAGGAAAGTAAACCGGCTGAGGCTGCTCCCATAGAGGAAAGTAAACCTGCTGAGGCTGCTCCCATAGAGGAAAGTAAACCAGCTGAGGCTGCTCCCATAGAGGAAAGTATACCAGCTGCTCCCATAGTGGAAAGTAAACCAGCTGAGGCTGCTCCCATAGAGGAAAGTAAACCAGCTGAGGATGCTCCCTCAGGGGAAAGTAAACCAGCTGAGGTTGCTCCAACGGAGGAAAGTGAACCGGCCGAGACTGCTCCCGCAGAGGAAAGTAAACCGGCTGAGGCTGCTCCTGCAGAGGAAAGTAAACCGGCTGAGGATGCTCCCTCAGGGGAATGTAAACCAGCTGAGGTTGCTCCAACGGAGGAAAGTGAACCGGCCGAGACTGCTCCCGCAGAGGAAAGTAAACCGGCTGAGGCTGCACCTGCAGAGGAAAGTAAACCGGCTGAGGATGCTCCCATAGGGGAAAGTAAACCAGCTGAGGCTGCTCCTGCAGAGGAAAGTAAACCGGCTGAGGATGCTCCCACAGGGGAAAGTAAACCAGCTGAGGCTGCTCCTGCAGAGGAAAGTAAACCGGCTGAGGATGCTCCCACAGGGGAAAGTAAACCAGCTGAGGTTGCTCCAATGGAGGAAACTGAACCAGCCGAGGCTACTCCCGTAGAGGAATGTAAACCGGCCGAGCCAGTTATTGAAGAGGATGTGAAAGCGGCCGAGTCTACTCCTGTAGAAGAAACTAAAGCATCCGAGCCTGTAATTGAAGAGGATATTAAAATGGCTGAGACTGCTACTGCAGAGGAAAGTAAACCGGATGACGCTGCTCCCGTAGAGGAAAGTAAACCGGCTGACACTGCTCCCGCAGAGGAAAGTAAACCGGCTGAGGCTGCTCCTGCAGAAGAAAGTAAACTGGCTGAGGCTCCTTCCACAGAGGAAAGTAAACCGGCTGAGGCTGCTCCCGCAGAGGAAAGTAAACTGGCTGAGGCTGCACCCGCAGAGGAAAGTAAACCAGCTGAGCCTGCTCCAACGGAGGAAAGTGAACCAGCCGAGGCTACTCCTGCAGAGGAATGTAAACCGGCTGAGCCAGTTATTGAAGAGGATGTGAAAGTGGCCGAGTCTACTCCTGTAGATGAAACTAAAGCATCTGAGCCTGTAGTTGAAGAGGATATTAAAATGGCTGAGGCTGCTACCGCAGAGGAAAGTAAACCGGCTGAGGCTGTTCCTGCAGAGAAAAGTAAACCGGCTGAGGCTGCTCCCGCAGAGGAAAGTAAACTGGCTGAGGCTGCTCCCGCAGAGGAAAGTAAACCGGCTGAGGCTGCTCCCGCAGAGGAAAGTAAACTGGCTGAGGCTGCTCCCGCAGAGGAAAGTAAACTGGCTGAGGCTGCTCCTGCAGAGGAAAGTAAACCGGCTGAGGCTGCTCCTGCAGAGGAAAGTAAACCGGCTGAGGCTGCTCCTGCAGAGGAAAGTAAACCGGCTGAGGCTGCTCCCGCAGAGGAAAGTAAACCGGCTGAGGCTGCTCCCGCAGAGGAAAGTAAACCAGCTGAGGCTGCACCCACAGAGGAAAGTAAACCGGTCGTGGCTGCTCCCGCAGAGGAAAGTAAACCGGCTGAGGCTGCTCCCGCAGAGGAAAGTAAACTGGCTGAGGCTGCTCCAGCAAAAGAAAGTAAACCGGCTGAGGCTGCACCCACAGAGGAAAGTAAACCGGCTGAGGCTGCTCCCGCAGAGGAAAGTAAAACGGCTGAGGCTGCACATGCAGAGGAAAGTAAACCAGCTGAGCCTGCTCCAACGGAGGAAAGTGAAGCGGCCGAGGCTGCTCCCGCAGAGGAAAGTGAACCAGCTGAGGCTGTTCCCGCAGAGGAATGTAAACCGGCCGAGCCAGTTATTGAAGAGGATGTGAAAGCAGCCGAGTCTACTCCTGTAGATGAAACTAAAGCATCCGAGCCTGTAATTGAAGAGGATATTAAAATGGCTGATGCTGCTACGGCAGAGGAAAGTAAACCGGCTGAGGCTGCTCCTGCAGAGGAAAGTAAACCGGCTGAGGCTGCTCCCGCAGAGGAATGTAAACCAGCTGAGGCTGCACCCACAGAGGAAAGTAAACCGGTCGTGGCTGCTCCCGCAGAGGAAAGTAAACCGGCTGAGGCTGCTCCTGCAGAGGAAAGTAAACCGGCTGAGGCTGCACCCACAGAGGAAAGTAAACCTGCTGAGGCTGCTCCCACAGAGGAAAGTAAACCGGCTGAGGCTGCTCCCACAGAGGAAAGTAAAACGGCTGAGGCTGCACACGCAGAGGAAAGTAAACCAGCTGAGCCTGCTCCAACGGAGGAAAGTGAACCGGCCGAGGCTGCTCCCGCAGAGGAAAGTGAACCAGCTGAGGCTGCTCCCGCAGAGGAATGTAAACCGGCCGAGCCAGTTATTGAAGAGGATGTGAAAGCAGCCGAGTCTACTCCTGTAGATGAAACTAAAGCATCCGAGCCTGTAATTGAAGAGGATATTAAAATGGCTGAGGCTGCTACGGCAGAGGAAAGTAAACCGGCTGAGGCTGCTCCTGCAGAGGAAAGTAAACCGGATGACGCTGCTCCCGTAGAGGAAAGTAAACCGGCTGAGGCTGCTCCCGTAGAGGAAAGTAAACCGGCTGAGGCTGCTCCCGCAGAGGAAAGTAAACCGGCTGAGGCTGCTCCCGCAGAGGAAAGTAAACCGGCTGAGGCTGCTCCCGCAGAGGAAAGTAAACCGGCTGAGGCTGCTCCCGCAGAGGAAAGTAAACCGGCTGAGGCTGCTCCCGCAGAGGAAAGTAAACCGGCTGAGGCTGCTCCCGCAGAGGAAAGTAAACCGGCTGAGGCTGCTCCCGCAGAGGAAAGTAAAACGGCTGAGGCTGCACACGCAGAGGAAAGTAAACCAGCTGAGCCTGCTCCAACGGAGGAAAGTGAACCGGCCGAGGCTGCTCCCGCAGAGGAAAGTGAACCAGCTGAGGCTGCTCCCGCAGAGGAATGTAAACCGGCCGAGCCAGTTATTGAAGAGGATGTGAAAGCAGCTGAGTCTACTCCTGTAGATGAAACTAAAGCATCCGAGCCTGTAATTGAAGAGGATATTAAAATGGCTGAGGCTGCTACGGCAGAGGAAAGTAAACCGGCTGAGGCTGCTCCTGCAGAGGAAAGTAAACCGGATGACGCTGCTCCCGTAGAGGAAAGTAAACCGGCTGAGGCTGCTCCCGCAGAGGAAAGTAAACCGGCTGAGGCTGCTCCCGCAGAGGAAAGTAAACCGGCTGAGGCTGCTCCCGCAGAGGAAAGTAAACCGGCTGAGGCTGCTCCCGCAGAGGAAAGTAAAACGGCTGAGGCTGCACACGCAGAGGAAAGTAAACCAGCTGAGCCTGCTCCAACGGAGGAAAGTGAACCGGCCGAGGCTGCTCCCGCAGAGGAAAGTGAACCAGCCGAGGCTGCTCCCGCAGAGGAATGTAAACCGGCCGAGCCAATTATTGAAGAGGATGTGAAAGCAGCCGAGTCTACTCCTGTAGATGAAACTAAAGCATCCGAGCCTGTAATTGAAGAGGATATTAAAATGGCTGAGGCTGCTCCTGCAGAGGAAAGTAAACCGGATGACGCTGCTCCCGTAGAGGAAAGTAAACCGGCTGACACTGCTCCCGCAGAGGAAAGTAAACCGGCTGAGGCTGCTCCGGCAGAGGAAAGTAAACAAGCTGAGGCTGCTCCCACAGAGGAAAGTAAACCGGCTGAGGCTGCTCCCGCAGAGGAAAGTAAACCGGCTGAGGCTGCTCCCGCAGAGGAAAGTAAACCGGCTGAGGCTGCTCCCGCAGAGGAAAGTAAACCGGTTGTGGCTGCTCCCGCAGAGGAAAGTAAACCGGCTGAGGATGCTCCCTCAGGAGAAAGTAAACCGGCTGTGGCTGCTCCCGCAGACGAAAGTAAAATGGCTGAGGCTCCACACGCAGAGGAAAGTAAACCAGCTGAGCCTGCTCCAACGGAGGAAAGTGAACCGGCCGAGGCTGCTCCCGCAGAGGAAAGTGAACCAGCTGAGGCTGCTCCCGCAGAGGAATGTAAACCGGCCGAGCCAGTTATTGAAGAGGATGTGAAAGCAGCCGAGTCTACTCCTGTAGATGAAACTAAAGCATCCAAGCCTGTAATTGAAGAGGATATTAAAATGGCTGAGGCTGCTACGGCGGAGGAAATTAAACCGGCTGAGGCTGTTCCTGCAGAGGAAATTAAACCGGCTGAGGCTGTTCCTGCAGAGGAAATTAAACCGGCTGAGGCTGCTCCCACAGAGGAAAGTAAACCGGCTGAGGCTGCCCCAGCAGAGGAAAGTAAACCGGCTGAGGCTGCTCCCGCAGAGGAAAGTAAGCCGGTCGTGGCTGCTCCTGCAGAGGAAAGTAAACCGGCTGAGGCTGCACCCGCTGAGGAAAGTAAACCGGCTGAGGCTGCACCCGCAGAGGAAAGTAAACCAGCTGAGCCTGCTCCAACGGAGGAAAGTGAACCAGCTGAGGCTGCTCCCGCAGAGGAATGTAAACCAGCCGAGCCAGTTATTGAAGAGGATGTGAAAGCGGCCGAGTCTACTCCTGCAGATGAAACTAAAGCATCCGAGCCTGTAATTGAAGAGGATATTAAAATGGCTGAGGCTGCTACGGCAGAGGAAAGTAAACCGGCTGAGGCTGCTCCCGCAGAGGAAAGTAAACCAGCTGAGGCTGCTCCCGCAGAGGAATGTAAACCAGCCGAGCCAGTTATTGAAGAGGATGTGAAAGCGGCCGAGTCTACTCCTGCAGATGAAACTAAAGCATCCGAGCCTGTAATTGAAGAGGATATTAAAATGGCTGAGGCTGCTCCCGCAGAGGAAAGTAAACCGGCTGAGGCTGTTCCCGCAGAGGAAAGTAAACCAGCTGAGGCTGAGCCCGCAGAGGAAAGTAAACTGGCTGAGGATGCTCCCTCAGTGGAAAGTAAACCAGCTGAGGTTGCTCCAATGGAGGAAACTGAACTGACCGAGGCTGCTCCTGCAGAGGAAAGTGAACCAACCGAGCCATTTATTGAAGAGGATATGAAAGCGGCCGAGTCTACTCCTGTAGATGAAACTAAAGCATCCGAGCCTGTAATTGAAGAGGTTATTAAAATGGCTGAGGCTGCTACTGCAGAGGAAAGTAAACCGGCTGAGGCTGCTCCCGCAGAGGAAAGCAAACCGGCTGAGGTTGCTCCCGCAGAGGAAAGCAAACCGGCTGAGGCTGATCCCGCAGCGGAAAGCAAACCGGCTGAGGCTGC
The DNA here is from genome assembly GCA_964036315.1 of Acanthosepion esculentum. NCBI lineage: Eukaryota > Metazoa > Mollusca > Cephalopoda > Sepiida > Sepiidae > Acanthosepion > Acanthosepion esculentum. Next base: position 89,148,059 of record OZ038508.1, on the reverse strand, counting down.
TCCCGCAGAGGAAAGTAAACCGGTCGTGGTTGCTACCGCAGAGGAAAGTAAACCGGCTGAGGCTGCTCCCGCAGAGGAAAGTAAACCGGCTGAGTCTGCTCCCACAGAGCCTGCTGAGGAAAGTAAACTGACTGAGGCTGCTCCAGCAGAAGAAAGTAAACTGGCTGAAGTTGCTCCGTCAGAGGAAAGTAAACCGGCCGAAGCTGCTTCCGCAGAGGAAAGTAAACCGGCTGAGCCAGTTATTGACGAGGATGTAAAAGCGGCCAAGTCTACTCCTGTAGATGAAACTAAAGCATCTGAGCCAGTAATTGAAGAGGATATTAAAATGGCTGTGGCTGCTCCCACAGAGGAAAGTAAACCAGCTGAGGCTGCTCCCACAGAGCAAAGTAAAACAGCCGAGGCTACTCCCGCAGAGGAAAGTGAACCGGCCGAGGCTGCTCCAGTGGAGGAAAGTAATCCGGCCAAACAAGTTATTGAAGAGGATATGAAAGTGGCCGAGGCAGCTCCTGCAGAGGAAAGTGAACCAGCCGAGGCTGCTCCAGTGGAGGAAAGTGAACCGGCCGAGGCTGCACCTGCAGAGGAAAGTAAACCTGCTGAGCCTGCTCCAACGGAGGAAAGTGAACCGGCCGAGGCTGTTCCTGCAGAGGAAAGTGAACCAGCCAAGGCTACTCCCGCAGAGGAATGTAAACCGGCTGAGCCAGTTATTGAAGAGGATGTGAAAGCGGCCAAGTCTACTCCTGTAGATGAAACTAAAGCATCCGAGCCAGTAATTGAAGAGGAAAGTAAACCGGCTGAGTCTGCTCCCGCAGAGGAAAGTAAATCGGTTGTGGCTGCTACCACAGAGGAAAGTAAACTAGCCGAAGCTGCTCCCACAGAGGAAAGTAAAACAGCTGAGGCTGCTCCCGCAGAGGAAAGTAAACCGGCCGAGGCTGCTCCCGCGGAGGAAAGTAAACCGGCCAAGCAACTTATTGAAGAGGATGTAAAAGCGGCCGAGTCTACTCCTGTAGATGAAACTGAAGCATCTGTGCCAATAATTGAAGAGGATATTAAAATGGCTGAGGCTGCTCCAGCAGAGGAAAGTGAACCAGCTGAAGCTGCTCCAGCAGAAGAAAGTAAACTGGCTGAAACTGCTCCCGCTGAGGAAATTAAATCAGCTGAGGATTCTCCAGAAGAGGAACTTAAACCAGCTGCGGCTGCAAAGGAAAGTAAACCGGCAGAGGCTGCAGTGGAACGTAAACAAGCCGAGTCTTCTCCCGCAGAGGAATGTCAACCAGCTGAGGCTGCTCCTACAGAGGAAAGTAAACCATCTGTGGTTTCTCCTGCTGAAGCGAGCAAACTAGCTGATGCAGCAGTTGAAGAAGAAATACTTCCAGCTGAGGTAGCTACAGTAGAAGAAAGTATACAAGCTGAGGCTGGTCCTGCAGAGGAAAGTAAACTGGCAGAGGTAGCTCCTGCAGAGGATAGTAAACTCTCTGAAGCAGTTGCCGCAGAGGAAAGTAAAGTGGTAGAGATAGTTCCCACAGAGGAATGTGAAGTAGCCAATGTAACTACTATAGAAGAAATTGCAATAGCCGATGAAGTTCCTGTGGAGGCTCTTAAATCTGCTGATGTTGCACTTGCAGAAGAAATGAAACCAGTTGCTACTTCATCTGTTGAGGATATTAAATTAGCTGAAAATGGATCTGCAGCAGAAACGGTACCTGTTGGACCTGCCACTACTGAAGAACTTACACCAGCTGCAACTGTAGAGGATTTTAAGGCAGTTGAGCTTGTATCTGCTGAAACAATTTCAGTGGAAATTGAACCAGCTGAAGTGAACATTAAATCAGTTGAAGTTGAAATCAAACCTATTAAGCCTGTATCCACTGAAGAATTTAAACCAGCTGAGGTAACAAAAGATATACAAGCTGAAACTGTTCCTGCTGAAGAAGTTGAACCAGCTTTTGTAGCAGAACAATATATGAGAGCTAAATCTCTTCCTGCAGTAGTAATTACACCCGACGATAGAGAGGAATGTACCCCAACTGAAGCTGTTTCTGTAGAAGACATTAAATCTGCAGTAGTAGCAGAAGCTGTTTCTATGGAAGATAGTAAAGCAACTGTGATTGCTGACGAAGCTTTACATGCTCAAAATCAAGACATATCTTCAGTAAGTGCAGCAAAATGTGAAAACATGTCTGTTGAACATACTGTTTCTGAAACTGTCTCTGACTTTCAAAGTGTTTCAGTGGAAGCTTCTCCAACAGAAAAGAATGCTTTGGATAATAGGACTGTTGTTGTCTTTCCGAGTGCAATTGATACTGGGGAAACTAATGTAGCTGCAGTATGTCCTCCTGAGCCCGTTCAAGAAATTTCTGAAAACCAAACTACTTTGGAAAGCATAGTTGATGAAATTCTTCCTGCTGATGATAGCCAAAAAGCTAAGGACCAGTTCCATATGCCTGCTGAATCTGCTGAATGCCATATTCTGGAGAAACCAGTTGTTGATAGTGAACGAGAACCTGATCCAATGGGTTTGTTGAATGTCATTTTAACCGAAGAAAGTCAGTCAAAGCTTAGTTCATCTGATATTTTAGCTCAGAATATGCCCGTATGTGAAATTGGCATTGCAAAAAAAATCGAACCAGAAGTCCCTCTTTACGGTAAGGAAATTAAGCTGGTAGAATCTGTGGAAAATGGTAAGGAATCTGATAATATAAGAGGAATATCTGATGTTGACTCTACTGCTGTTGAAATAAAAAGTGAAGGTGCTGAAAATGATTCAACACTTGGAACTGCTGTTAGTACAAATAAAGTAATAGAACTGGAAGATAAAACTAATTTAGATCCTATGAGAGAAGTTGATGTTTCTAAAGCAGATTTGGATAGAACGATTTTAGATGAAAAGGTTAAAGAAAAGCAGCTCTTTACAGAAATTGAACAAATCCAAATAATTGATAACGAATTATTACAGAAAGATGCTGAAGAAATTGTGCAAGTGATAAAAACTGAGAATGGAAGTGTAGCAAATAAAATTGAATTGATTGTGCCAAAACGGGCTAAAATACTCACCTCAGAAACAATTTCTAAGGACAGTGCCAAACCAGCAAAAACCAAAGAAACAAAGACTAAAAAACTGAAAAAGAAAGAGTCCAAGAGTAAAAGCAGAAATGAATCTGCCACAAGCAAAGGAGAGCCAGTAAAAAGCAAATCTAAAAAATCGAGCCCTGAAAAAGGAAGTAAAAAAGAAAAAAAGACTTCAGCAAGTAGTGTACCAAAACAAAAGTCCAGCAGTCCCAAGAAATCTTCAAGTACCTCCAAAAAGCCCAAAGGAAGCGCCAGTTCTACAAAATCAAAGTCTGGCTCTTGCAAAGCGAGCAGTGTGGACAAGAGTAAGCCTGTGTCTAAGATCTCTCCGACTGCGAAGAAGATTCCCAATAAGACAGATAGCTCTGATTCTTCAAAGCATTCCAGCACTTCGTCTAGAAAGAAAGACGAGACGTCAAGTGGAAAAACACGAGGTCGATCTACCAGTCGAAATATTATTCTAAAAAGAACAACGAAAACGGAGAAACTGAGACTGGCTAAGATCAAAAGTACAATTGAATCTGCCTCCAATCAGTATACACCGGTGCACTCGCGCTCAGCCTCACTACAGTCTCCAGGCACCCATCGAATGCGAAGTTGCAGTCCACAAAAATCTTCTCGAGTGACATCACCTGAGAAAAGGATGGCCTCACCTACCAAGCCAAAGTCAACCATTGCCCGTTCAAGAAAAGGTTGAACTATATGTATGAGCTTAATAGTTTTCCCTTGCAGCAAGCAATTGTGTGTGCCTGGGTGTGTTAGCCTTTTGTCTCTGTTCCGCTATTATTTTGCAGCTTGCATTGGACAAACCATATGTGTAAAACAGTTGTTTCATAGCAGATGTAGCAATATACAGTGATATTTGATATATACATTTCTATTACATTATGACAAATTTATATAATGAGCGATACGTTTAACGAGTCATTGAATTATATGCAACCTAAACAGTGATGCCACTATAAATTACAATATCCTTGACTTTCTGCTTATTTTAAACGGCCTTTTTAACACTTCCACTGCTGCCTGGTTATGGCTGTGCTTGCTTCTTTTGGGAAAAGTTTGGGAATTGCCATTTACTGGAAATAAATTGCTATAAAGATGCTTACAGTGATTTCTCATGGGTGCTGCCAATTTGGTTTTGATCAGATACTTTGCAGTATAAACTGAGCTAGGCAACATTCTCAACACACAATATAATAAAAATATGTTAGAAAACAGGTTTTATTGTACATTACTATATATTTATGTTGGCTTGGAAATAGCACTAAGCGCTAGTTTATTTTTAACAATAATGCTAGGGACTGACATTTCACAGTGTTTTTAAAACGTATATCACATTGACAGCAGGCAATGTAGGTTTTATAAAAATATATAGGGAGCAGTGGAATTGTTAAATATTGCTAATTAATTCTGTATTATTTATTTATAGAAAGATCTTTTAAATTTAAAAAAAAATCAGTTTTGTCAAATTTGCATAAAAGTTGTGACTGGTTTTAAAAGGCTTCTCTAGTGGTATCACTGCATTTCATTTTCCAGTTAAATTCAATAAATATACATGTGCAGAGGAACATTGAAAATTTCTTGGCTTGACCCACTTAGACCAAAATTAGACCAAACATAAGATCATTTGTTTTTTGTTTTTGTTTTTTTTGGAAAGGTTTCTTGGTTGAGCTGAGAATTTTTCAGTGTCCTCTTGTATGTATTTTCTTGTATTTCAGTGTCTATGTATGTATGTATTTATATATATATATATACACACATGTTCATTTGCATACATATACACTTTATACAGACATATCTGTATGCATTCATGTTGGTACATATGAGTGGGTATATTTATACAGCTGTGCTATATATAGATTTATATTTAACTGTCTAAATACATGCGAGCACTGCATTGTGTGTTCAGTGTATTTCTAATATGTATTCCACATGTATGCATAGGTGATCCAATAGTTGTGCATTACACAGATTATTAGAATGTGGTTAGATCATGGATTAAACACTGGTTTGTTCAGACTGAAATATGATTTGAAAATATTTGTTAAATATGTAACAGATTTATTCTTGTGGTGCTCAACTTTTGACTTACCTTTGTATCTGTATAACATGAATGTATATGCTTACTATAAGTATGATTATATCTACACCCCTGGGGGAAAAAATGGATGGAAACCTCAAATGGCAAAACCTTAAGCTTTTAATGCTCTTAACGCCAAACAAATTATCAGAAAATGAACATGAATTAAATAGATAAAGTAACTTAGTATAGGATGGATTTGTCCCTTTGATTTCTTTAAAGGCTTAAGCCTTGTGGATATAAACTTTTGAATAGATTTTTATAGAATGAACAGTTAATATTTTATTCAATGTTGATAGCCTCAAACAGTGAGCAGTATTTGATAAATGTTTCCCAGTTTGTGTTTAATGCAAAAGTAAATATTTTTATCAGGTTCAAATCTGAACTCTGACCTGGTCAAAACATAAGCCTGATAGACTAGTTTTGAAGTCACGTTTTGATTGTCTTTGCAACAAGAGCAATAATAATGTCTTGTTGAAAAATAACAGCTGATTCTTCCTCTTTAGAAAATAACTTCTCTGTTATGAGATGCAAAACTTTCTGCAATAATCTCTTGTATTCAAATGTGTTAATTGCTTTTTTCATTCAATGTCAATGATTCAAATAGTTGAGAAGTCATTGGGAATGAGTCTTGGCTAGTTCATCTTTAATGCAATCCCAAATTTTCTCTCTCCTGTTCAAATCTGAACTCTAACCAGACCCAAAGATATGTCCTATAGACTTGATTTCAAACCACTTTTTGGTGGTATTTGCAGTGAAGGCATAAGCATTGTCTTATTAAAAGAATAACAACTGATTATTCCTTTTTAGAAAACAACTTTCAGGTTGTGTTAAGTAATTCTTTTTGCAAAGCATTAATTGACTTTTCATATTTTGGATTTGACCCATTTTGGCAACGAATTCTACAGATATACACTATATTTTTCTTGGAAATAATTCTGCCAGAGAAAACAACTTGTTATTTATGGGAGGCAAGTCTTTTTGCAATATTCTCCTGTATTCCAAAGCATTGACTTTTGGCATTTGGGGCTTGTCACATTTTTTCCTCCTAGGAGTAATATACGTTATATATTTATACTTATGCACACCTGCTGGTACATTTTATATATATATATATATATATATATATATATATATATATATATATATATATATATATAAAATGTACTTTTCAAGTTGTAATATTGTTTAGTTTTCTTAGTTTGCATGATGTTTTTGGTTAACTTCTAGTTGTACTAATTCCCCATCCCCTGTATAAAGAAAGGGAAAATAATAAACATTAGATATATGTTCAAGTTTGTGGATTCAATTGTTTCTTTTCTTTTCTCCGAATGTTGTGAGTTTATTGTCACTGTATGTTGCTACTAATGTACTGCTTGTATCCTCCTCACCTTTATTACTGCATGCGATATTGAAGGCTGCAAATTGGGCATGTGTGTCTTTTAATGCAGATTTTAGATTCCCTATCTTCTAAAAGCTGTTGTCAGAATTGATCACTCATCACTGCCTCAGTTGCTGCCAGATCACCATTTCTGGATATGTCGATATGCATACAAATTTTTAAAAAGGTCAAATTGATCAAAATACATTTGATTACACCTATTCTTCAATTGTTATTCTATATATTTCTAGAAAAGGATTTATTGTTTTTTACAAGCTGGAAGCCGTTAACTTGATTCTTGTCAAAATGATTTGCAAAGCAAGCAAAATTGAATATTGTTCATTTGTGTGAATGTGTCAATGGAGAACTTAACAAACAGTAATGTTTGGTTATGTGTCTAGACCATCTTTTACAATGTTGTTTATTGGATGGAGAAAATTTTTCATTTCCCTCTGACAACTTTTAGAAATTTACAAATTTAGAAATATTCTTTTTAGTTTTATTTAAGATTTTATTTTTTAAATAAATGAATGTGTGGAAGTAGAATTTAGAGAGAACTATACAAATACAAATATTTCCATTTATGACCCGTTTTCTGTTTCAATTTGTTTAAGGGTAATTTGAAGAAGGTGAATCAATAATTACATAGGCCGATACACAGTTATTAGCCAAATTTTGACCTGAAATTTTCATTGTATATTGTTTGATTTGTGTAATTAATATTCACCACTGAATTAAGTTCATTGACAAGGTAGGAGATGATATTGAAAAATATTTATTTTTTGTGTAAAATAAATGCTTTTCAATATAAGTTGATGAACTTATTGCTATATCTACATATATGATTATTATCCACCACTGAATTAAGTGCACTAAAAAGGAAGGAGATTATGTTGAAAACTAAATATTAGTTATATAAAATAAATGTCTTTTTTCATCATCAGGCTACAATCTTATTGATGCATCTATGTATTTCTTTCAATACTGCATTAATCTCCTTTGTCAATGCACTTAATTCCGTTGTGATAATAAATGCACTTAAATTGAAAAACAAATATCTACTGTGTAAAAATGAATGCTTTTTTCATGACTTATTGATGCACCCTATGTGTGCGGTTAATAGTTACCATAAAATTAATCTCCTTCATTCTCAATGCACTTATGCTGAAAGATATTTGTTGAGGAAAATAAATGCTAGGCTATAAAGGCATATTCATGTACCTGAGTGTGTAATGAATATTAATAACTGAATTAAGTGCATTAACAAGGAAGGAAATGGAAAACTAAATATTAATTATTTAAATTAAAAGCCTTTGATTTATCATTAAGTTACAGACTTATTGATGTATTAAGTGCGTGTCTGTCTCAGAGTGAAGTTTAAAGTATGGGATGATAAATGATTGACATGAAATATCTAAATAAAATACATAGGATGGAATTCATGAAACCAGTTGGATACAAAAAGCATCAAAAAGGAAATAAAAGAATTTTAAACATTGAACTGCTTTTCACAAATTCCATTTTACTTTATGTTATGCAAATTTGAGTTATTTAAGGTTTTTAAAAGGTTCCAGTGAATTCTTTCATTTGAAGTTAAAATTAAGATCTTACTCGTTTCTGTAAAATTTGTCAATAGACATAAAATTATTTCTTATTTTAACTGTTGAATTTTTTTTAACTGTTACATTGTTTTTGTCAACTTTTTTACATTTAAAAGCATTTAAGTATTTTATTATTTCAAATTTTCCTCTTAAAATGTTGCTCACCATAAATTGGAATATAAAGTAAATCAATATGATAATGAAAAATATATTTCTATAACATTTGTTTGTCCAATCTTGAGGTAGAAAATGGATATTTGGATTGATATCTTAACGTTTAGTTTTATTCTTTTTCTGTTTTAGAATGTATGAATGAATGATTGTATTTACAAATATAAAAGTAGGGTTCATATGCAATATTCAAATTTGCTTCCTTTTTACTTATATTCTAAGAAAATAGATAAAAAAACAGTCACTTAATGTGAAAATGAACAATTTCTTCTTACCATTTGCAATGTGGACAAGAAGGGTGTTGCTTGAAACATATATATATATATATATATATATATATATATATATATATATATATATATATATAAAATTTGACATGTAAATAACAAAATATCAACTTTTGGGCCATAAAAATTGTTAACTCATTCTTAATCTAAATGATTTTCAGTCCACCCTAAAGGACTTATGATAAAATGAAGAAAAAAAAATTTTCCCAGTATTATAATGTTTATAAAGTTTATTGCAGTTGTCTCCTGCGGAGGTGAGTTTAGTGCCAGCCTTCATTTATTTAATAAAAATTTTTCTTCATAGAAAAGATAAAAATTTTAAACACCTGATTTGCTATCACTCTTAACCTGAGTCTTTGTGATAAAATACAATTATCTTGAAATCCATTATGCTTTTTGAAATTTAAATTAAGTCTGCAAACATAACAAAAAGTTTTCTTTATTTTCACATGTAAAATTTTTATTAAAAAAAATGATATAAAAGATAGTGCAACATAAGACTATGAACTGAGGAAGGAGGCTGTTATTTGAAATTGTAGGTAAGAATGGCATATTCTAAAATAGATTCTTGTTGTAGTTGATAAAACTGAGATATTTGTCTCTTGACCAAAACAATAATATCCTTAAAGATTCAAATTCTGTAAGTTACAAAATATTTGTTTTATATTAAAGAGGACATCAAATAAAACATTAAAACAAGATATGAAAATCAAAGATAATTTAACAGTTTCTTTTTTAATGGAGATATTGTGCTTAAGTATGTTTATTTTTTTTATTTAACAATTTTAAAATTTATTTTAGATTTTAAAAATTTTATTTAAATTCATTTTATCTTTAGATTTTTAAAATTTTAAATCTTATTTTAAATTTAAAATCTATTTTGAATTTTCAGTATTTACAATTTAAAAAAAATTAAAAGTTTAGATTTTAAAGATTTTTTCAATTTTATTTAAAATTTTACATTTTTTTAAATTATGTGTATTTTAAATTTTATTTTGAAGTTTTAATATTTTTTTATTTTTTTAAATTTTAAAATTTTAATTTAAATATTTTAAATTTTAACTTTTATATAAATGTTTTAAATTGTTTAAATAAAAAATAATAATTTTCTAATCCTATTTTTCTTTTTTAGATAGATTATTTTTTAAGCTGTTTTTAAATCTAGAGGAATTCATTTGAATGATTTTTAGAAACTTTCAGAATATTGTTAATTTTATCACAAGGACTTAGGATTTCTGAGATTCTTCATATTAAGCACTTTTCTCAATCATGGCTGTATATTGGAATCAATTTGTCAATTCATAATGATCAAAAGAATTAATGAAACCACTTACCACCCACACCACGACTGCTAATCTGTAAATTCAAAAGTTTACAAGAAGGGTGCTGAAAATTTCTTGGTTGACCAAGAAATCTTACCCAAAATATTCTGATGTTTGGGAATTTGTTCAGATTCTGGGAAGTGAGTTAGGCTGAGAACTTTTCAGCACTCCTCTAAGATATCTTTTTAATTTTTATTTCTACCTGAATTTCTGGAATGAGGAGTGATCATTATTTAAATGTGTACTGTTGTTTCCCTCTGGTCTTCTGGTGTCTGTCAATCCGGGTTACCTTCTGAATGTTATTTGGATTGAGAAAGATCTGAAGAAGGCTAGGTGGCCACAGGGGATAAAATTTTATAATAATAAAGCCAAATATAGAAGAATTCAAAATGTATATGAGAAGATATAATTGAATTAAAAATTTAGTTCATCATAATAATAAAAAAAATGGGTAATTAATTAGCCACTTAATTGTCACAACACATCAGTTTGGAAAGCTGAAATAGTATCATTTTGTATGGAAAAAAAGTAATTGTTTTATTTAATTCCAACTTGTTATATATAATTTAGACTATTTATCAAAAATTGTTATTTAAATTTTTTAAAACTGAAATACTCTTTACTTTAATTGAACACCTCCAAAACACATCTAACAAAAAAAAAAAATGTCTGGGAGAAATAAGGAATTTGAAGATCTAGTCTACAAGATATTTATATTAATTCTCAAATAGTCTTTTACCAGAAAGAGATTTAAAAAAATGAAACCCTAAGGAATGGAAATGAGTATGATTAAATTATATGATTTAGAGAATATAATAATTGTGCTTGTCCCACCTTTCATTAGTTCCTTAGTTTGCACAACCATTACACCCTGCTAATACCTCATAAATAATGGACTATACCATTTTGATCGTGGGGAAGGACAAAAGACATATCAAAGATGCTACTTGGTTTCAGTGAAAAAATAAAGGTAGATGTGTTTAATATCTCCTGCCAATACCTCATAAATAATGGATTATTCTGTTTTGACTGCGTGAAAAGACGGAAATGACATATGAGAGATGCTACTTGGTTTTAGTGAGAAATTGAAAGAAAGTGTTCTACATCTCCTACTAATACCTCATAAGTAATGGACTATTCCATTTTAATCATGTGATAAGACAAAAGACATGTTGAAGATGCTACTTGGTTTCAGTGAGAAAATGAAAGGTAAATATTTAATGATGCGATAGGATATTTTATCGTCGTAGAATTCACCAGGAGCTTATTCAATCATTAACTAAATAATTAAGATTCATCAGAAATTTAAAATAGGTAAACCGTGAAATTTTTATGCATTAAAACTAATAAAAATTATTATAGGACAGAAGTAGTATAAGTAAGTTAAGCGTTGCTTGGACCAGTCAGAACCCCAAGAGGATTCTTCCCTGATTGCTACAATCTTAACCTGTGTAAGTCTAGGTTTAACCATTATCTTCCTCACATATAAATTGTGCCTTTTACTTTATAACTCTCTACCTCGAGTGGCTCTTGGACTTTGTACTGGTCAGACATCATTGTAAAAAAATCTCTTGGGCTTATATAGGCCTGAAAAATAAATAATGTAAGATATATCTGCTTGGAGTCAGTTTAAACTGCTGCTGCCTTTTATTTTACCATATATAATGACCATTTTGCTTAGATTTTGTATTTTCTTAATTCAGGTGAAAACTTGAAAATTTTCCAGCATATTTCAGTGAAATCTTTACTCCCCAAAATTAGAATTTATAGACTAAATAAATTTGAAAAAAAGGCGGCATGATTTTAAACTGACACTAGGAGGATAGGGATTAAGCAGATCAGCAGTTGTGGTAATGTAATTTTCATTGAAAAATCATCTCTTGTTTAAATCATTAACTTAATTTTATTTCACCATTAATTAAATATGTGTGCATGTGCTTATTATATATATATATATATATATATATATATATATATATATATATATATATATATATATATATATATATATATGATGAGCAATAATCTGGTTTTCACAATGAAACAGCTGCATTTGTAGAATAAATGAAACTAGAATTGCATGCAAACCATGCATGAAATTCAAATCAAGCACACCCCAAACTTGTAAACCAAAATCCTTTTTCTCTAAAACAGTGTGGCATGGACCAGAACTGTGGCATAAACCACCCCCCTTATGTTTTACCCAAGCCTGTTGTGATGCAGGCTTTGTGTTGCTTTTTTCAAACTTAAAGTGTTGTCACCATGTCTAATATTTCTTATCTTACTTTCTGTTTTTTCTTTTGTTGATTGTGCAGTTTACTTTCTTTTAATTAAATCAGGATATTATTATTATTATTATTATTATTATTATTATTATTATTTGTTTTTTAGATTCTTTAATAATATTAACACACTAATATTTGTAAGATGTTTTTTATTTCTTGTATTGATCTAATTGCTGATGTGTGTAGAACAAATGCAATATGAAAATGCAGGAAGCAAATTGATTGATGTAAAATTAAAATAACATTCATAGTTTTTTCTCTTACGTGTTTATTTTTTAAAAACTGATTTGCTTTTGCTTATTATACTTTTTTAAAAATCTTGTAGATCGTCTGTTGGCTGAGCAGGAGTTTGATGAGTACCAGTCAAAGGTTTGTGAAAATTAATGATATTTTTTTTTCTCTTGGTTAAATGTAGTTTCAATGAATGAACATTAGATTCATTACTTTTCATTTAATGAGGCATCTGTTAGGCTTCTACGTGCTGTATCCTTTCTGGATGTAGGCGATCATGGCTCTCCACAACTTTCTATTCCTTGTGGCTCTTCACAGTGTTTTCTCCTTTGCAAAGGCCCTTGTTCTGCCATTCACACAAGCTTGTCAGGTAGGTGGCCTGCTGCCTTACCCTATCTCTCTTGCCATCAGTTTGCCCTGTGAGTGTTAAGTTTTCCAAGCTCTCCTTCCTCATGTATGCAAGAAATTTCAGCTGTCTCTTTCTGATTCTAAGTGTTCATTATGTTACCATTTTTTAAGACTTCCTCATTGCTTACACACTCTGTCCATTGAATTCTCAGTATCCTTCTGTAGAACTACATTTCTGTTGCCTCTAGTTTTCTCTTCATCTGTGGTGAGATTGTTCAGCATTCACTGCCATTCAAGAGGATTAATATCACAGCAATTCAGTACTCTTTGTTTCTAACAAAGTTTTCCTGTTTCTTAATACTTTGCTTAGCTTTTGGAAGGCAACTTTTGCTAATCTGATGTACATTCAGATTTTGGTGTTGCATTTTCCATCCTCTTATAACATGTCCCAGATATTTAAACTTCTGTACTCGTTTGATATTGACATCTCTAATTCGTAATGTACATTTATGAGCAATATTCAAAATATTATTAGCAGTAGTATTCACTTGGGAAGCAATACAAACTGCTTATATAGAAAAATATATTTCCTAATATTCAGTTCTGAATGTTTAATCACATTTGTTAATTTTCAGGTAATGTGGTAGTTTCTTATTACTATAAACCTTATATTTAGTGGCTATATATGCTTGAGTGGACTGGTTTTAAACAGTGAAATTTATGTTAACTGGCCTAGGGAAGTAGAAGTGTCCTTCTAAAGAAACTAAAGTACCTCCCAACAGGAATCAAACCTGTATTCCCCCTTTTCCATCAAGGAAACCAGTTTTAAGACAAGTATACTTTACTAATGAGTATGAGAAGCTACCATGATAGAGCAAAGCTCAGTTACCCTACTTAAGAAATGCACACCTTTCATTTGGACATTTTGATGTATGTGGTAATATAAACAAATAAAATTAAATGTTTCAGCTTTCACATATATACTATCCATTCCTTGTAGTGGGGAGGGGTATGATTGTAAAATACTCTGTAGTTGTATATAAATAGTTTGAACTTTACCAGAAATAGACAATCACATATAAGGTTCTCATCTGACAGCACTATTACTAAATCTTTATATTCTATTGTGGCCACATGGTTAGAGCATCAGCTTTCTGACTATGAGATCAAGGTTTGAATTTCACCATGGTTGATTTATCAATGAGGTAACTTCATGATAATATTGGTCATGGGATATGATCCCAGCCTGCATCACTATTGGGAAGGGCCTGAAAGTTATACTATGCATTGACCCAAACTTTGTCAGTGAAATTTGGGTAGACAAACCTGTTTAGGAGCTGTTGGTTGCGTTAGAATGAAGTCTTAAGTCATTGTGTCTAACACTTTGACCAATAGTTTGGGTAAAAGCAATATGCTCATTCTTGATTATGCATTCTCTCCAAGAACTGTAAACTAGCATAAATGCAGTATAATCCTTGAAGAAATACAAGGCATCTGCAATAGGGATTAGATGGCCACACTAGCAGATGGGTATACTCAGATACGATCAACCAGCAATTATCTTTTTATTAAAAATCCGAGTATTACATAAATTAGAGGAAATGTTTATTGAAAGGTTTTATTTCACTTTATTGATCAATAAAAATAAAATTTGGCTAGAATAAAATTTAAAAAAGATAATCAAAGCCTAAAATTGAATTTGGTATTTTCCTTTTATTTTATTTTTAAATTTTTAGATTTCCCCACTATCTCCTGACGGGAGAAAGAGGTATGGTATAAATGCTCGAAATGAAACTTACAGGCCTGGTGGTGGAAATGTGAAGATCTTTAGTGAGAAAATTGATTTTAAAAGTGTTGGGCCAAGAATAGATGCAAGGAGTAAATCACCAAGGAAATCTCCTCCATCGTCAATTCAGAGTCCAGGTTTGTATAATCACTTTTTCATTTTACAATTTGAAAATAGGGTTTTATTTCCAGATATAAATTTTGTCAAATTATGCCATTGTTTGAATTTTCATGGAAATATCTGATTTAAAATTTCACTTTCAGATTAAGACACAGAGATAAGTATTTGTTATAAATGTTGAATGAAATTTTGAATTTTTCCCTGAGTGAAGATCATCAAAAATATGAGGCAAATATAACAGCAAATTTAATTTGCCCAAATATCTGTATTTTGTCACATGGACAGGGGAATGCTGGCTTTTGCTTACATGACTCACCCATTATATTACATGATTAGGAATTTGCAGTGTCAGTGAGATAAAAACAGATATTTTGATGTTATAACAAGCAAAGGAAAGAACAAACAAGGATTTAAATTTCAATTGATCAATTTTCAGAATACATATATGAAAAGGTGACAAAAATCACCTGAGCCAAACAAACATAGAAATGAATACAATACAAACAATCTGGAGTGTACAACAATTGAAATGTGAATATGGCAATGAAGATGAGGATTGTTGATAATTGTTGTTGATTAGGTGTAAAGGTGTTGTTGGTAAGACCAGGAGTTGACAGATTTGTTGGGTTGGTTCTCAAGAGAGGGGCCTGGAGTGGATCAGTGAAGCTGTGTGGTAGCGCAAGTAGAGTGTCGTTGTTAGGCTTGAAATCAGTACCGGGGTGACAGTCAATTTCCATATTTGTGGCTTAACAGGCACAGCTCCCAGGCTCAGCCTTTTTTTTGTGATTTTTGTTGAGATTTGTTTTATGAACCAGATGTGATGCTTAGAGCATCTGGTTCATAAGCTCCTGAGCTTTTTTATTTTAGGTTTTGCTTTCTTAGCACACACACATCCGGCTGTGAAATATCTAGTGAAATGTATTTGTGAATCAGAAAGAGATCTTGATTAAACTAGTATGACATAGAGTGGGTGGGAACATATTTTTCTTTTTCTATAGAGAGTTAAACAGGTTAATTAGATTAATTCATTGTTTTTTATAGCTTATCAACCTTTTGCAGGATTTTTTATTTTTTATTTAAAGCCAGAAAATATTTTTAAATTATGAGATTTTTTTTTTTAGATAATAATGATTTATTATTACAAGCCTTACTAATTAATCCATAGCTGGGGGAGAAGAGGTAGATTCATACCTTCCCAAGTGTATTTGCTTGTAAATTAATAGAATGAGTCTGACTGGAACTCAGCTGTCCGATTTCCAATTCCAATCTGTTATCCATTTCACCACCTGCACATCCAAGATTACAGCACCTGGTTTTCCCAAGTGGTCACTTATCTAGGTACTGACCAGGTTCAATGTTGCTTAACTTTGGTGATTGTACAAGACCTGGTGATTCAACATGATATGGCTGTAAGCCTGGGTTAGTTAGATACAAAGAGATTAAAATATTGCTTCCACAAAACTGATTTTTTTTTCAGTTGCCAAATTTATTCTGATGGACACAAAAACATTTAATATTTTGAAAATTTCTCACAGGCCACAATGGGTAGTCTTGCAGACTGCATTTTGTGCAGGCCAACTTTCAGTGGTAGTCAGGATACAAAAAGAGTATGTATGGACAGATAAAATAATAAAGACAATTGTTTCTCATATTTGGCTAAAGATTTTAAACTCCTATATTAATAGTACAGTAGTGGAATTTCCACACGTATTTTATAGCCGGGAAATTGCAAAGAACATAAAATTTAATGCATGGATAGGACAAATATTTACATTTGCTTTTTGTCATTTTTTTCATTTTAGTTGTTTTTAATTATTTTTAGAATAAAGATTAAGCAACATTATTATGTGAATGAAGGTTTCAGCAATGAATTTATGGAAAAAAGTAAAATGGTGTTCATTATTGTAAATTAAACACCAATTGAATTAATGGGTGTAAGTTTTAAATGATACATAATTTTAAAAAGGTACGATTCTGATATAAATATTATGTTCCTTTAATTTTCTAAGCTTTTATTTTTCAATGAATCGAACGTATGAATAAGTGAGGACTTGATTTAAAGCCAGTTTTGGGGCAAATGAAATACAGTGACCTGACCCCCAAAATATGAAGAGGCTTAACTTTCATATTTGGAGAATAACTTTTTTTATCATTATACTTTTCCTTCTAATTTTTTGAACGCCTCACTTTAATTCAAACTGTTGCAAATTATATTTCCTGTCCATTCCTTTCACTATTTCTAGTCATATATCAAATAATCTAAGAGATTGTCATTCGGCTATGTTCCCATTAATGCACTTTCTGCAAAGTTATCTCCCTTGGTAGTAAAATTCACTTTTCACTCAAGAGTTATGTCTCTTGCACCTCGAAACATTTTTATGGAGTATGTCAAAATAATGCACAATATATAATTTCCAGAATCTTGCTATGTTTTGAATTACCTTTTTTAAGGAAATTAGGTTATTTATTATTATTATATTTATTATTTATACAGGCATTTAAAAATGACATAATTGTATTTTATATAAGTACCTTCTATTTTAAATGAGCTATATTTATCTTATATAAAATAATCATGTGCACTAACTTTTGATATTTTTTAACTTTTATTTTTAGTAAACATTCATTTATCTTTTGTTAATAGCTTAAGAGATTAGGAACTAACCATAAATATTTGGAGTAGATGAAAAAGTTCATAAAGAAGAACTCAGTTCTAAAATAGGGAACTAATAGGAAGGTTTGATTTGGTAGAAAGGTTCTTAAAGAAAAACCATATTCTGAAATCCCTTTGAATATGTTACAAAGATTATGAACAAACAAATTGAAAAGTAAACTTTTTTTTCTACAGTAAAGTAGAGCTATATTTGTAATCCTTTAATATTTGTAAAATTTGTGCTTAAACTCCATTGTAGTTTATACGTTAATTTTTCTTCATATTTTTGATTGAGTTTATATTCTTTTGGTTATTTTGTACAACTCTAGTTCATTAAAAACAAAGGAGCTTATGTCATTAATTCATTTTCAGTAGCACTGGAATGTAAATTGGAAAAGTATAAAGATTGTTAAGAGCAATGCATAAAAATGGTTGAACAAACAATATATTTCCTATTGAAGTTGGATACCAACATTTTATTGTCAATTCAACCTTAGCATACTTAACTAAACTTAGATTGTTGCCGGAAGAAAAGAGGAAATATATTAAGAGGTTCCATTTGTATGGATTTGGCATTCTCACACTGTAATGGAAAACCAACAAATATTGGTGATATCATGAGGTACTGTTGGGGAGACCTGAGTTACAGGTAATCATGCTTCAGCTCTGATGCAGTATTTGTTGGAGGTACTGTAACTGTTCTGACAGCATTAGTTGTATGAATCTTTTTATTTAGGTAAAAACTCATTTCAAATTCACTGTCATACTTGGTAAATTTGTTGAAATTTTCTGGATGTACTGGATATCCTCTAAGGAAGAAAATTGGAATCTATTCCCATGAATTGAATAAAATATTTTGGTTCAAAATTCCAGGTTACTGAGTATGACATACAACTGAAGAATGCTGGAGAGACCAACAGCTGAAATGTTAGTGTAACAACCAAAATGAGCATGTTGGCCTGAATAGCAAAACATAATAGACTTAACTAGCAGGACATGTTTAAATTACTTGGATTTACTAATAATTTTGTTAATGCTGCTTTGTACTTTTCAACCCACAACCATTCCCAGATAGTTATAAGAAAAAGTAACATAGTGTTTCTTACAAATACTGAAATGTCTCTAACAGGTCACAAAAATATGATTTAATCTCTCACTACAAACAGCTGCCTTTATCTAAGATGACCGCCCTCCATCCAACCCCTCTCTGTTTCACACTTTTTTTTTGTCTCTCTACTTCATCTTCTCTCTTTCTGTTTTACTATGTCCCTCTTTCTTTCTGTTTCCCTCTCAGACACTCATCATAGCCTGGGTTACCTCAGTCTGTAACAAATTGATGAAGATAAAATTTGAAAAATAAAGTAAGGTTTCGATTTCAAATGGTCATTTGTAGTTCAGGGGTAAATTTGTCCTCAACAGATTGTTAGGTCACAAAGCATGATTTAATCCCTCGCTACAAGCAACTGCCTTTATCCTCTTCTCCAATCCCTCATTGTGTCGCACTCTTTTGGTCTCTACATCTTTCTCTCTCTCTCTCTCTCTCTGTTTTACTCTCAGTGTCTATGGTACCAATTTTACCTCAGACTGTCATTTCTTTTATTATTATCATCATCATCATCACTGGTACTGTAAAATGAATTATTGTAACTAAATACCAGATTCTTCATCATCTCTAAATATGCCTCAACGTACTACTATCATTGCTGGAGACTACAGAAGAAAGATAAAACATTGAACTGAGGAACAGGATATTATGTGATCACTGTTTTGATTTCTTTCTTTATATTCAGCTCTACTGCTAACTTTGCTTTTTATATCCATTAATGTTTGTTTCCTGCTATGTTGTTATTATTTCTAGCAGCTCTGTCAAAGGAATTATGACAAAGTACCAGTGACATTTGACGGTATCAACTGATGTATACTATCTAAATATGTCTCAATACTCTCCTGTCATTTAACCAGCTGGAAACTACAAAAAAAGAAAAAGGGAGACATAACTGAAAGGAGATACCGGTAATGGTAAAACACTGACCTAGGAAACAATGTTAAGGATGCAGAGAAATATGTCCATCATATGAAGTAGCTAACGAAGAATGACTAGTGGGAGGCTGGGTGTGTTTATATGTGGGTGCATTCAGTTTGACTGCTTTACACTGGTAGATACAACACTGATGGGGTGCTGGTTGAATTCACAGAATTTTAACCATAACAATATCATTGCAAGAGTTAAGGGATAAAGCTACATCATTTGATAGACTATGCAAAGGAGCATGGGAACAGGGTAACAGCAAGTAATCATATAAAATATTTTCCCTATTGAGATTTCTTGCTTTGAATTCAGTTGTACTGCTAACTTGCTTTTTATATGCAGTGAGGTTTTCTGCTATAGCTAAAGTTATTTTGTAATGTTTCTCTTAATGTACTGATGGCTTGCTTTAAACATTATATACTTACATAGACAAAAAACATTTTTTTCTGAATGTACTACTGAAATGTGGGATAATATCTAATATGCTTGTATGTCTTTTATGCTGTCAAATATGGTGATTTTCTTTTTGCTATAAAGTATTATTTTATCAAAATGATAAAAATAGCAATTTCTCCTGTTTTAGTTCGACAAATTTCCAGAAGTGCACCTGGTAATTCTTCCCCATCGCCTAATACAAAACAGATTCGTTCTAAAGTTGGATCATTGGATAATGCGAGGCATACACCTGGTGGAGGAAATGTAAGTTTTTTCTTTTTGTTTTTTCTTTTAATAATAATTTTTCTTATTATTTGATTGGTTTTCAGATGATTGTACAAAAATGAAAATCTTTGGTTTCAATCCTATACTCTGCAGTCGAGACTAAGCTAAAGGAAACCCTCAACAAAATACATCAGAGAACAGGTCATATTCTATGCTACTAGATGTCTACACTGGTTTGGAAACAGCATTACTTAATAATATAAACTTCACAGTGACTTGGTTAAGCATCTCGTATTGCAGGGTCTACTTTCAGATAAGCAATATAACTTTTGCTTCTCTAGGTCAAGTGCTGATGTGTTAACGATTACTGCTGAAAAAGTCTATCAAGTTTTAGATATGAATGCTGAAGCTCGGGCTGTTGCTTTGTATGTCTCAAAGGCATTTGACAGGAGTTGGACTACTGGTCTTCTTCAAAAGTCAAACAAAGTTTTGAACTGATTCAGTCTTTCTTATCAAATCGCAAAATGAAAGTTATTTTGAATGACCACTCTTCTAGATCTTTTTGCATAAATGCAGGTATTCACCAGGACTCTATCCTTGGACTTACAGTGTCCCTAATTCCCATAAATGACATTCCTGATGTCATCAGTTCTCAACTTGGCATCTGTCCTGATGATATAACTATTTACACCTGTCTTAATAATAAGTCTGATCGGTTTGATAAGGTCAAAGTGGCAGCTGATCTCAAAAAGGTCTGTTTTCAGCTGACGCAAAGTGGAGAGAGTATATTGAATCAATTTCTAACTCTGCAGCTAAGAAAGTTGGTTCACTGTCGTGCTAGACAATTTTTCTCGCCAGAATCTATCTTACATGTTTATCAGTTTACCATTTGTCCTTGCTTTGACTATTGCTGTCACATCTGGTCTGGTGCTCCTGCTATATATTTAGAAATTCTTGATAAAATCCAAAGAATCTGCAATGTTATTGGTCCTGACATGGCATTTCAGCTTCAGTCACTTTTTCACCTCCCTAACATGACTTCTTTGTGCCTTTTCTATAAATACTTTCATGATAATTGTTTTGATGAACCTTCCACTATGGTGTGTAGACTTTACGAATTTAAGCACAGTACTAAATTGGCATCAAGGTCTCATCATTTTACAGTTGAAATGACGAGAGATGTAACCATAAATTCTATGCTGACATTCTATTGCCTTTTTCGCTTGTGGAAATCACTTCTGGCTTCTTCTGTCAACTTTGATCTTCAAAAATTTAAATGCAATGTCAATCGTTATCTTATGTCTTCTTAATTCTTGTTCTTTTATTGTCCTCTCTCCTTAATAATAGTTTTTCTCATATTTTCTTAACACTTAGTAACACCTTGCATCCTAGTGGCTTCATTGCTTTACTTTTGGTGAAATGATTTAGCATGTCTTGAAATATGCTCATATTAGTTCTCAAAAGGATTTTTTTATAACATGCAATCTTAATAACATTAATTTCTTTTAGTGTTATTGAACAATTTTCAATCTGAAGGCTGTCTCTTTTACAGTTTTCAGTTATTAATCTGAATTTGCATTTTTGCATGCTGTAGAATAATTAGTCTAGTTTAAATGGAATTGATAAAATTTTCAATGAACAATAAGAAATGGAAAAAAAGAACAGGCAATATAATACTGAGCAAACTATATATATATATATATATATATAATGTCAAAACTAAGCAAAGCATCAGTAATAAGGCCAAATGTTTACAATTCACAAAGTAAAAATTGTGTCCACATGCAAAAGCGATACAGTCAAATAGTTATAGCATTCTGACATCAAGGCAAGTAAGAAATAAAATGTAGGAGATGAAACTGAGAATTGTCCATTTTTTTTTTTTTTTTTTTTTGGTTAGGAGGAAATCCCAGCATGTAAGATTTGTCTATAAACTTGGGGAAGGTGGATGTTCTTAGCAGTCATTCCAAAGATATTGGAACCAACATATACATGCATATGTTGACTTCCTTTTGCTGTTTGACCAACAGAAATATAAAAAAAAGGTTATCAAAAATTCACTATAGATCATTAGTTGATACAAAAAGTTTGTATTTTTGTTGCATTGTATTGATATCTATTGCTTTATTTCACACACTAAAGCCACCTACCAAAGCAGCCTCTTCCAGACATTTGAAGAAGACAGCATTGTCTAAGGATTCTTCCAAGAAGAAAAAGACCAAGGTTGGAATTCACTTATTTACCCACTGCCATCTGATATTCCAACCGCTTTGAACCATATCTATGAACAGATGTGGTTCCTGTCAAAAGCACTCAACTCCAACCCCATGATGTACACAGCACAATGTAAAATTTCATTGTTTTGTAGATTTAATCACAACCAAATTATTACAGTTACTTAGAGAATATGTTCACAAAAGAAAGAAAGGAATTGTGTTATACTATTTGTTTTAAAATGTTGTAGATCTGACAAAAGGTTTGATTATGTACTGAAATAAAAAATATATTCAAACCTATTATTAAGTTTTGACTCATATGTCATCTTTTATCTTAATTTTTAGTTGTTTTTATTTCAATTTTACTCATGCACTCAGTTCTATGGCAGTGAGTAGATAAGTAAATAAAAGACAAGCGCTCTCTTAGTCAATTACAGCAGCTAGAAGTTGAACATGTACTCTATATGTAAAGGGGATGTGAGTTTGAATCTCACTGAGTGCTTCTCCTTTATTTCCAATTTGCACTATCGACTTACTAATATACAATCAATGGCTTAAGTTGTAATAAAATCGACCAGAAATTAAGATTAAAAGGAAAAATACTAGTGAAAAAAGTAGTAATAATTTTTGATAATGCTTCATCTATCTAATAAAACTAATACTAATATATTTGTCTTACAGCCATTTTAAGTTTTTCTTTTAGATATTTGTATATTTGTAAAACATAATTATTTCTTAATTACAGTGGTTGCTGTTAGGGATATTTGTGAAATTTGTGAATTTTATAATTGAACACAAACACAAATAATACATGTGAGATGATCATCATCCAAATATAGTGACCTCTTTTTTTTACAGCAGAGAATAAAAAATCATCATTCACTCATGCTGGCATAAGATGTCTCTTGCTACTTTGTCCCAACACTTTTCTGTGGGCACAGACACACATGCATGTATATTTAAATAATCTTGTCTTCAGTATGAATTTCAGCCAAATTATTATTAACCCATTGACTCCAGTAATTGAGCTGCTTGATTATTCTGCTGAAATTCCTGTCATCTGCAGTTAATAGGTCAATAAAATGACGATGAGATTCCTTTGCTGTTTTCTCAGAGGATTCAATTAATTATCAACATATAATTTTTAAAAATAAGCTACATCATTCAAGTTACAAGGTACATCAAAAAAACAAATTTAAAAAGACTCATTGTTACCCAACCTACCAAGTCAGTTTACCAATAGGTTTCATGCTATCTACTCATGTTCAATTATTGCGCAACAGGGTTCCAGAATAACAGTTTTCACCATTATACCTAAACTGTCCTGAGAAAATTTGAATCGATCACAAAGGCAAAATGCATTGGTTTTTTGTTTTTTAATTTTATCGTTTATAGTTGTTAATAGCAAAATAAAAATGCCTTTAAAATGTTTATAAAAATCCTGGATTTATTCTTAATGAAACATTTTGATTAAATCATCTTTAAGAATTTTATATGGAAATGTTCTTATTAATTTTTGTGTTTAGCAATGTAATGTTTATCAGACTTTAAGAATTGGACTTGAGGTATTCATTTTCTATAAAAAGAATATCAGTGTATTCCAATTATTCTCAATCCAAAAAAGTTCATTTACAATTAGGCACTTTGCATTGTAACTTAATTTTCCATGTTTGTTTATGATTTTTTAAATTCTCTCTTGTATTATCATTGAGTTTATGATAAAACATAAGACAAATGTTGTTTGTTAAGGGTTCATTCAAATTTTCCAACCAAAAATTGATGAACTTTTCTTGCTTAGTTTATTAAAACAAAATTAGTTCTTCTAATCAGATCCTAATGTTTTTCACATTTAGAGATAAATAATAAAAATATCTACATTTAAATTCTTCAACCTTCATTTTTCATTCAGGTTTTATTCAGCATTTTAAAATGTGCCTAAATTATCTTTGTGTGTACATTTGTATGCATGAATTTATCAAAGGCCAGTAACTGCTGGTGAAAAGTAAGAGTTTTCTTTGGGTTTTTTTCTTTTAGAATCTGATAGAGTTTTAAAAAACAACTTTGTATTGTCCCAGCCTCATTCTAAAAAAACCCTAACCAAACTTCTGTTCTATCATCTCCTGAGGGTGGGGGGATGTGACAATGTTAATCTTGTGCTGAATTACACAAGTTTTTGTAATGCTGTACTGGAATAGCTTTGCAATCTTTACAGTGGCTAATTAATCCAATGAGCCTACATAATATTTTTGACTAAAGCTTGGCAAATCTGCTCCTGAGAATCAAAGAATGGTTTTGGCTTTTGGTGAACATTCTTTAGGTTGAAAACAAATTTTTGAGTTTCATTTCACAGTCAGTTAAATGTTCTTTCAGGATGATGTGAGTTCAAGACAACTAATCTCCAGTAAAATACCAGAAAATATGGAAAAAACAAAAATGTCTGTTTTGTCTACATTTGCAAGGGGACTATTCCAAGGGGAATAATGATCATATTTAAATAATATATGAAATGTATTATTTACTGTCGTATTGGTTTAAATTTTCTTTTTTGTTTATAGCTTAGTCTAGGAACTTTTCTTAATATAAATAGTTTACCATACATTTGTGTTTTGCATGTTAAATAAAGAAACATCACTTATCAGATCTTTTAGAAGATGGGAAATAATAAATATAGAAATTTTGCAGCAATAATCAATCAAGATTTTTCAAACAAACATCCTGATGAGAGAATTGCTGTTAATTCATACATCATATCTTTAGGTGCAATATGAACCTTTTATTGAATGTTCCCCATTTTCTCCAGGTGTGCTCTGCTCTGTTTTCAGACTTTGAGAAAATCACAACATGACAAAAAGCCACTAAAGGAAATATCCTAATTTAATGCATTAATACCCCCCTTCCCCAAAAGAGAAGCTACTAAACAAAATGAGGGTGAGACCAAGACAGACCACAGAGACGTGTGCACAAATTATACTTGAGCTCAATCATTAAGATGAGAGGCAAACTAAATTGAAGTACTGCTTTGTAAATTCCCCAAATTTATAACATTGTTGTATTTAATGTTGTCATATACAGATCTTCATAAAGGTGTCCTGACGGTGATTCATCTGTGATGCACTTGTTGATAATTACTGGGTTCTGAAGTATAGTTTTTGTTCATCCACAGTATGTGTAGTCTATATGTAATAATATCTATTTCAGTTTATTTCATCAAGCTGTATATTGAGTCAGGCCAAGACAAGGATTATTTTCAATGAATAATCATTTGAGTGGACACTTCATTTATTTATTAAACAGTATATATATATTTATTTTTGTCTATTGGCTTGAATATTCAATAAATCTTATTAAAGAAAAATATGTGCTCCCTGGCAGAATTCAAACCTGCATCTCTCTGGGCGGAAGTAAACTGTCATTAGATCTGACATGTTTTAACAGATTCAGCCATGAAGGAGCCTCATCAATCAAGTAAAGTCTGAAATGTGCCTTTAAGCAAGATCCTTCTTGTATTAAATTCTTCAAAATTTTCATGTCTTCTCAGTTTCATATCCAATCGTAAACAAAATAATTTTTTAAGGTAATGGATTTTATTTATCAATCCGACAGATTTTTATCACTTTAAACCTTATTTTTAGTAGATACTCATATTTTAGTGGATACATAATTTATTTATTAAAAAGTATAGATCTATGGGACACAGTTTTGAATCCTGCCAGAGAGCGCATATTTTTCTTAAATAAGATTTTTCAAATATTCAGGCTGGCGGACAAAAATAAATATACTGGTTAATAAATAAATGGGGCATCCATTCAAATATGAGTATCCATTAAAAATAATGCTTAAAGTGATGAAAATCTATTGGATTAATAAATAAAATCTATTACCTTAGAATATATATATATATATATATATATATATATATATATATATATATATATATGAATTGTATGACAAAGTGGAAAAAGTTTACTTTTGACGTGTTTCGTCCTTCAGGATTTCATTAGACTAAATTTATTATGTTGGTAGGACTACCCAGCCACACAACAAAAGAGTACTGGGAATTTAAAATTTTTTTATTTTTTATTATCTAGCCAAATTCATTTAGAGTCTTTTTCTTTTTCTTTGCATCACTTTTGTAAGTAGGTATTCCACATTGTGATATTAGAAGATCTGTCAGGAATGGTGAAATGTAAGAGCCAGGGTGCATATTTACTGTAGATGACCTTGTGATTAAAACACTCTCTAGACATTTACATCATAGTGAATGATTTTCTCTTTGATCATGGTAGCATTTTTATGTCAAAGTTGTGGTCAGTCTTGTTACGGTGGGCAACCAATGCATTTGATGTATTATTTTGTAAAATATCACTTTTGTGTTCATATGATTTTTTATTTAGATTCTTTGAGGTTTCTTCTATGTATATTTGTGACAATTATTACAGGTGATGGCGTAAACTCTTTGAAACAAAAGGCCCATAAAATATTCCAAAACAAAAAAACAGCCCCTCCTGACAAACCCAATAAATCAAAAAAAATATATTATCCTACCTACTAACTCTATCACATCTACAATTGAAAAGAATTTATCTAAATTCAACATAAAAGTTGTTACTACTACATCCAAAGCAACTTAGTCAATACTAAACAAAACAATAAGCTAAAACCTGAAGTAGGAGTTTACACCATCACCTGTAATAATTGTCACAAATATATATAGAAGAAACCTCAAAGAATCTAAATAAAAGATTATATGAAAAACAAAATGCACATTTTACAAAATAATATGTTAAATGCATTGGTTGCCCACTGACTACAATTTTGGCATAAAAAATGCTATCATGATCAAAGATGAAAATAATTCACTATGACGTAAATGTCTAGAGAATGCCTTAAATCACAAGGTCATCTACAGTAAACTTGCACCCTGGTTCTTATAACATTTCACCATTCCTGGCAGTTCTAATATCATAGTGTGGAATACCTACTTACAAAAGTGAAGGAAACAAAGAGAAAAAGACTCTAAATGAATTCAGCTGATTAACAAAATTCTAGAATTTTCAGCACCCCTCTGTTGTGTGCATGTGTAGTCCTACCAACATAATAAATTTAGACTGATGAAGTCCTGAAGGATGAAACATGTCACAAGTAAATTTTTTTCACTTTGTCATACAATTTCCCCAATACTCTTCTTGATATATAAAAATATATATATTGTTATCTCATATATATATATATATATATATATATATATATATATATATATATATATATATATATATATATATATATATGAGAGAGAGGAGTGCCTGGCCCTGACAAGTCTATATATTTGCTCTGGTCATAGCCACCCAAATATTTAGTTTGGTTGTGAACTGGTGACAGACACTCCTGGTCAAAATCTTAAGACCAGATACAAAAGGGTCAAAAAATATAAAATACTCTTACTTTAATGGAAATATATTTGCAAAGCACTTAATTAGAAAACATAGTTTATCAACAAGTGAAAATTTTAAGCTTTTAATTAATTTAAACAAACATTGAAAAAGTATTTTGTCAATTATTTTGGTTTAAGTAAAATATCAACATTTATCTTGTTACTTTTTTTTATTTTTTAAATTTTCAAACCCTTTTCCATGTATGAATGACAAGAAAATTTTTGAATTTTAATGTTTTTTTCCTGAATTCATGTATCATTAAATTAATTTGGATATTTTTTGGACAAAATGTTGCTATTGTTTTAAAAATTCAATACATTATTCAGTTCCTCATAATGTACATTTTCAAAACTAGTTTCTTAGCTAAAAACCATGTTTAATTTTCTAAAGACAATAACAGCAGGATTTAATTGCTTTTTTTTTCTTAATATCATGGAGTGATGAAATGAAAGACATTTGTATATAGTGATTCTTATTGTCTTATTGAATTTTCCAGGTTAAAATTATTAATCGAAAGGAAAAATATGATGCAGTCCAAAGTAAGATTGGTTCGAAAGATAATATAACACATAAACCAGGTAAGAAGCATTTTTAATAAATCAGAAGAATATGTTATCTTGGGTATTCACCTTTACAGAGAGACATATATGGGAAAAGGATTGTTAAGTTTTTATATATCAAGGACAATTTTATGGAAAAAAATATGACAAAATGAAAAAAGTTTTTCATGACATGTTTCATCCTTTAGAACTTCATTGGACTAAAGTGATGTTTATGTTGAACGTTGTGAAGTTTAAAGTTTTCTTTTAAAAAAAAAATGTTTTGGGTATATAGTCTAGCAGAGTTCTTTTATTCTTTTGTTCATGATTTCATCACTTTTGTTATTAAATATCCCACATTGTTATAATAGAAGATCTGCCAACTCTACCCACTAACTGTATGACAATTACAATTGAAAAGAATTTAAGCTCAGCCTAAAATTTGTTACAACTACTTCTAATACAATAAAAGACAAAACCAAATAGTAAGCTAAAACTTGATGGGGAAATTTACTCTATCACCTGTAATGATTGTCACAAGGAATATATAGGAGAAACATCAAGCACTTTAAATAAAATATTATATGAATACAAAAGGAATCTTTTACAAAACAATACACTCAATCCATTAGTTGCTCACCATTATGAGTCTGAAAATAATTTTGATTTAAAAAATACTACTTCAATTAAAAGAGAAAACAATTTATTGAGATGAAAATATATAGAAAGTGCTTTAATTGCTAGATCATCCGCAGCAAGTTTGCATCCAGATTCTTACATATCACATTTCTTAGCAGATCTTTTGTTATCACAATGTGGGATATTTAAGAACAAAAGTGATGGAAACATGAACAAAATGAATAAAGAGCTTAATGAAATCATCTAGACTAAATGCCAAAAGCATATATTTAAAAAAAAAAAAAATTTAATTTAAAATTCTCAGCATCCATTTTTCCTCTTCATGCCCATGTGTAGTCACATCAATGTAAACATCACTTTAGTCTGATGAAGTCCTAAAGGATGAAGTGTCACACATAAAACCTTTTCCACTTCTTTCCCTGAAATATATATATATATATATATATATATATATATATACACGCACAATTTTTTTTAATCAGGGTCACCCCAAGCAAGGTAGTACAGCCACTAACATACAAGGGGTTACAGGGTATGGAGGAATAGAAACATTAGTAATGAGTAGAAAGAGGAAAGACCAATAATCAGGAGGGTAGTAGATAGTGATTGACATTGCATTTAATTTTTGCAGATTTAAGTTGGCTGTAAAGCATGGAGCTGATAGTGAGTTTCACATGCGAGAGAAGAAATTGTTAGCATAGAAGTTATGGCTAAATCTAGCTAGCTCAACTGTAAATTGATGCGATCTCGCCTCTAGTCTAGTATTGTGTTTAAATTCATACAATCTATGTACCATAGTGAAGAGCTCTTCTAAACAATTACTATTATAGTATTTATAAACAAAGCACAGAGAGGCAACCTTATGATGGTTGGTAAGTGTCTGAAGCAGAACTGCCAGATCAGGGCCAGTAATATTGCTGATTCTTCTTTGGATCTTATCAAGGAGCTCTAGGTAAATAGCAGAGACACCATCCATATATGACAGCAATATTCTAAGCATGGGTGAATGATAGACATAGATATGCAAGATAGATTCTGGAGAGAAGAATTACCTCGCCCAACACAGTGAACTGACTTTCTTAGCAGCTGACCTAGCAATGGATTCAATATAGTCTTCCCACTTCATGTCAGCTGGGAACATTAGCCCAAGAACATGCAATTGGTCACTTTCCTGGAGGACAGCATCAGCCATGCTGATGGAAAGCAGACAGAGATCTCTCAGATGATTAACAGAGAGAAGTTTGGTTTTGGAGGTGTTAAAATTGACACGCTGTCTTTTGCTCCAGTTAACAACACTTATGAGGTCGTTTTGTACACCATCTGCTGTATTGACTTTGTCAGACTGATCAGCCTTACTATTGAGGCAGGAGTAAATGGCAGTGTCATTAGTTTAGATGCCAAGTTGAGAGCTGATGTCATCGGGAAGGTTGTTAATGAAGGTTAAAAGCAGCATAGGACAAAGGATGGAGCCCTGGGGCACATCTGTATTAGTACGAAAGGATATAGACGAGTGGCTGTTCGAGACAATTTTCATTTCATGATTTGATAGGAATGACTGTACCAGCTCAAAAACATGCTTGGTGATACCGTAATTTTTCAGCTTGTGGAGAAGATCTGAATACCAGACCCTGTCAAAGGCTTTCGAGATGTCCAATGCAACAGCCTGGGCTTCACCGTTTTTATTTAGAGCTTGATAGACTCTTACTGCAATTATCATTAGTACATCAGCAGTTGACCTGGAGAAACAAAAGCCATATTGCTTGTCAGAGAAAAGGCCCTGTGTGAAAGATGATGAACCAATTCAGTATTTATTAGGGCCTCTAGGAGTTTCCCAAAAAGAGGTAAAAGGCTAATAGGTTGATAGTTGAATGGGTCAGATGGTTCACCAGAGTTCTTAAAAACTGGAACAACAGATGATGACTTGCAGGAGGCAGCAAGGCATTTATTAAACAATTTAGAGAGATCAGAAGCCAGTTTGGGAGCACACTTCTTAATTACAAGGATACTGTCAGGTCCATATGCTTTGTGCAGATCAATGTTAGATAGCAGAAGCCATGGAAGGGGTTATATGCATATCACTCAACAGAGAAGTGCGAAGCTAGGCAGGTATACTCCAGATGAGTCAAGAGTAGAGTTTGAGGAGAATTTACAGGCAAAGCATTCAACTTTATCAGCAGAGGATGATAACACTTCAAATAAATTGAAGAGTGGGGGGAATAGACACCTTGCAGTTATTTAGTACCCTATTACAAAGATGCCAGTAGTCATGAGAGCCAAAGTTTTTAGACCCAAGAAGAAACCTCAATGGTGAAATTTTCAATTGGGAGGTTGAAGATGTCAGTCCACAAGGTGTCATGAAGAAAATCCTGGAATGAGTCCCAATCAGTGTGCTGGTAACAGAAAGAGGTCTTATGGATAGAGGGTTCCTGTTTAATGGATGCTTGGAAGGAGATATCAATGGCTGCCACAGAGTAGTCCAAATTACCAAGAGGGCAGTATTGCAAAGCTCAGCAAGAGCAATAAGAGGAGATAAGAAATAGATCCAGTAGAGAAGCTTGCTGCTCAGTTTGTCTAGGGAAATGAGTATGGAAGTCCATGATTTGAGTGAGGGATTGGGCAATGGAAAAATTTAATGTCTGTATCCCGGCAACATCAGTACCTTTAGAATGTTTCAGCTATGTGTCGTGGTGAGCATTAAAGTTACCGAAGTTAAATATGTTCGCAAATGGATGGAGAGAAAGTGCCTTTTCTATAGAGCTGATATGTGTAACAACTATTATGAGATAAGTAGTAACTAATTCTACTTCAGTCTTATATCAGTTGTTGCATTCACATATACATTTCATATATACTAATTGTATGTTACAAATATTATGGAACAAAGGTAAAATTAATTAGTGCCTGTCCCATTAGAGTTGTTACAGTTTCATACAAATTTCATACACTAAATGTATCAATTATTATGAGACAAAGATTATTATTTTACTTTGGGGCAATAATTGTTGTATACGTGTTTTGTATGTTTAATGTAATAAATATTATGGGACTGAAGTAGAATTAATTACTATCTCTGTCGTGTAAGTTTTGAGACAATTGCATACATATTTAACACTCTAAATGTATCAATTATTATGGAATATTATTTTTCTTGTGTCTAAGATGAAATAATGTCTTTGCTAGCCATTGAATTATGAAAAGTAATATCTACAGTTTTCATGTTCCC
Source organism: Acanthosepion esculentum (assembly GCA_964036315.1). NCBI lineage: Eukaryota > Metazoa > Mollusca > Cephalopoda > Sepiida > Sepiidae > Acanthosepion > Acanthosepion esculentum. Next base: position 89,115,987 of record OZ038508.1, on the reverse strand, counting down.
AACTATTTATACGTTTTTATTTATATGTTTCATGTTCCCAACTATTTAACGTTTGTTAATTTATATTTTCATGTATATATTCATGATGTTTATATAGGTAAAACTTTGGAACTTTCAAATCTTATCGAAAGAAATGAAGTGTTAATATGAATTGAAAGTAATTAAATAATTAAAATGATTGTAATTTTTTCGTCTTTTTGCAGGAGGCGGAAATATAAAGATTGAAAATAAACGCTTATCATTTTTAGAAACTGCAAAACCCAAAGTTGGTTCTTTAGACAAAGTAGATCACAAGCCAGGTGGTGGTGATAAAAAAGTGAGTCAGCATTTTATGTTTAATTAAGAAATGTCTATTTCACAAAGACAGCAATTTTGAAAATTTAAACATTTAAAGAAATGATTCTTATGCTTAAGAGAAAAAAAACATCTTGTATAATTCCATATTTTTTTAAAAAATGTATAAAACTTAAATTACTTTTGGTTCTGATTTGTCTTGTGTGAAACCAGTAACCATTTGAATGACCTTGAGAGTTACTTTTCAGTGCAAAAAGATTCTTAATGATTGTTAAAACAGATTTAATTTAATTGACTCTAAAAGTGCATTCAGTGGATAAGAACTAAAGTATAGCATGTTGCTCACATTCTACATATTATATATTGGATGGCTGATTAGAAAGATACTTGACAAAATTCTTACTTTATTAATGTGATCTTTTTCAATTTGTGATAGGTTTTTTTTTTTATACTGTCCAATGGTTTTTTTCTTGGTAGATAAAAATAATTGTAACATTTAGAATATATTGTGAATTTCATTCTTAATTAATTTCTGAACAAATTTTTAAAAAAAATTGTCTTGTCATAATTGTTATATTTTTGTTTTAGGTTAGGCTAATGGAAATAAAGGGAGAAAAAAAATGAGAATAATTCCATGCTATATATATATATATATATATATATATATATATATATAATGCATGATATCAATAATAGATTTAATTGACTTTTGACAAACTTGAAAGTTTTGCATACATAACACTCATCAGGGTCAGATAAATTTATAGATTTATCTAACTTTGATGAGTGTTATATGGACAGAACTTTGAAGTCACTTGAAAGATCAGTGAAATGAACATTATTAGTGACTATTGGCCCTTTAGTATTGTTTTGAGCACTTTTTAAAAATCCTGCTCACCTGGAAATAAGTTAAATTCTAGTAATATTATATATTTAAATTAGTGTTATATATATATATATATATATATATATATATATATATATATATATATATGTATATATGTATGTATATATGTATATGTATATATGTATATATATATATATATGTATGTATATAAACTTCAAACGCTATTATAGTGGATACTCATATTTGCAATAGACTCCCTATTTTTATTTTTACTTTTTAACTGTGTATTAGATCTATCAGTGTGCACACTCAAGAAATCACAAACAAAATGTATGCGGGGGGATGCAGGTTCGATTCCAGCTGGAGAGCACATTTTCATGATTGAGATTCCTTGTGTGCATGCTGAGAGACATAGTACACAGTTTTTCAAGTAAAAAATAAAAATGGGGAGTCTCTTTCAAATACAAGTATCCACTATACTAACATTTAAAGTAATAAAATTGTTGGACTTAAAATAAATCCACTAATTAAGTTGACAATGGCATACCTTAACATCTGAAAATCAAACCTTGCTGAAAACTGAATGTTTTTAGTGTGGAGTTTGGCAAACAAAAAGCTTACCTACTTGACTGGTGTCACTAAGGTATGATGCGGTAACAGTTGTCATGATTTGCCTGGCTAAACGACCTGAGCCTGCCAAACATCAGTTGTTGTCAAGCACTCATATTGGGTAGATATGAGTGTGTTGTTTGCTGATATTTATTTGTTTTGTATTTTTGTGACTTTATACAGTGAAAATGTCAAAGAATTGCAGATGCCCTCCTGGGTAACAGTAAGAAAAAGAAACATCCCTCGTTATGAATAACTCAAAAAGTAGAGCTTATTCAGAAGCTTGATCGCTGTGTTCCTGTGTAGTGTCTGACTGAGGAATATGGTATTGAAATAACGAATATATATGATTTAAAGTAACAGAAAGACATGTTACTTAAATTTTATAGTGAAAGCGATGACCATAAACTAATGAACAATAGGAAAACACTAAATGCAGCAAAATAAACTACAATACCAAGTGTGTGTAGTTTTTCTTTACCCAACTCTTTTCGGAAACAATGTTATGCTACTGTCAGTTAAGTGACAGTATTGAGTGATAGAGAGGCAGGCATGGTATGTATATTTTAGTGAACGACGGACAGACACAAAATATATTTTAGTTTGTTGTTTGATGATGTTCATTTTTAAGTTCTACAAGGCACTTTTTGCCTGAAATAAATAAAATTTATTCATTACCTATGGTCTTAATTATCCCTCTATTTCATTTATAAGTATATTACTCTGTAAAGAAACTGTAATAATATCTTTAGTCTTTTTTAATCTCTTGTGGTATGACTATTCATATGTTTTTGCTGCAATATTGTTTGAATTATGAAAAAATTGGAAAACTGAAACATAACTGGCCCTAAGGATTTCAGATATGGGATTATGTACATAGGTGTGTTTGTATATATATATATATATATATATATATATGCCACATTTATGTCTTTCATTCTTTTGCTCAGGTTGCTGTAATTCTTAATTTGTGAAGAGCTAATTTTTCCTTGAAGTGGGGTTAGAATTTTTGCTGCACTTTTCACTCCTCTATGGAGAATACTTTTCTCTTTGCTTTGGTCAAATGATGTTTGTGATTGAGTTAATCTCAGTATCACATCAGTCTATTTTGCTGAAATTGACAAAAGTAGGAAAAATAATATTTGTATCGTGAGAAGACGTGTTACTTTAAAAAAAAAAACACAATGACCTGACGTGTGAAGATGTGCTATTTGGAAACCAATGAAAACATTTTTAACGCCTTATGAAAGCCAAAAGTATACAGACATTGGATAATTTATATTTAAACTTGCACTGGGTACTAGGAAAATGGTCCAAAACTTTGGAGAAATAGTTAAAAAAAAAAAATCCTGAACAAGGAACTTTCATTTTCCTGTAAACAATTAATTTTCCTTTGTGTTCAAAGGACAAGCATTTTAGAATTGTGTAAATGCTTGGCTATTTTTTCACAGATACTTCAATCAAAAATTGAAAAAGTATATAAATGTGGTGCGTTACTGTAAAAGAAAAAAAATACATTATTTGCAGATATACTAAAAAGTTTTCATATTTTTTATTCTTGTCTCTAAATTGATTTAATGTACAATTCTATATTTTGAAGAAATCACTAATAAATTAGATATTGATTTTTAAAAAAAATTTATGTTTTATAACAAACTGGAAATTGGCTCCAAGAAAAAGAATCTAATTTGAATTTAAACAAAAATCCTTTATTAATTTCTAATATTCTGATTTATCATATCTAGGTGGGCTGTTCATATGTTTGTGCTTTAAATAGACAATTAAGTTACATTTTCTCTGATATATTTCGAAAGTAAATTTAAAAAAAAAGGAGCCTTTTGCTACTGGTTGTTTTCAGTCCAGTGATATACTTCCTGAATGACTATTCAGGTTCCTCTTGCTCTTCTCTTTTGCTTCCAGTTGCCTGCACTTTGTATCTGTATCACAATCACTGCAATTGTAGAATGCATTTGCACACTTTCAACTGAATCTCTTGCACAATTATATCTTATTTCTATTAGAGTTGTGAAAAAATGAGTGTATTCGTGCAAAACATATTCTAGATTTAAAAAATAAAGAGAAAACTGTTTTGAAGCCATGATTATTTGCCTGTCAACTCTCAAAGTACTGTACAAGTAAATATGAGTGCAAATATTTTACCAGAAGGTTTGTTATTCAGCTTGTATCATTTTGGGAGCCGTTCCAGGATAACTAACAGATTGTACTCTAATGGATTACTTTCTGTCTACCACTATTGGCGAGAAGAGGAAATGATAATAAACTATTTAAAAATGTATATAACACTTTATTGAGTAAATGCTTGCTGGCTGTAACTTGATGTATTTCCTGAGTGCAAGAAAATCCTTGTGTATATCTGCTCGTCAAGTTATTTTAAATGTTGTGATGAGAAGTATTTTCTTTTATTGAAAAATCAGTCCAGAAGTGATAAAGACTTTGGATTGAGATGTATTTTTATGAAATTAGTTCATTAGCCTTCTCCTTTCGTATCAGATTACTGATGAAAAAATTGAGTGGGAGTGCAGAGCCAAAATTGGCTCCAAAGACAACCTTACTTATAAACCTGGTGGTGGTGACAAGAAGGTAATATGTCTTACTGTAATAACAGTTACTATATATACATATTTTAAAAAAATATTTTAAAAAGCAATAACTGCCATTATTTGTTGCTTCACATCATTTGAAAATGTTTAATCAAAGTCATTTTGTTCCAATTGTTAAGAATTCAGTTAATTTAAATAAATATACTTTCAATGAATTTCCTGAAAATTATATTCTTTTGAAATTATAAAAGTGAATAAAAAATATTATTTATTTGCAGTGTAAGTTAGAAGTTTAATTAAATTATATAATTTTGAAGTGTAATTAAAAAAATGAAATTATTAATTAAATTGTTCTCCAATATAATTTAGAAAATTCCTAATGATCTTTTCAAATGATGCAGATATTCCATTTTGTAATTGCTACCTTTGTTTAATTTGTTCGTTGAGAAAAATGTTAATCTTAGTACCACAGTCATCAAGTATGATCTGAGGACATTTAATTAAATGCCTCTTGATTATTTTTCCTTCACATTTAAACAATAAAATATACTATATCTGTCCCATATTAGCTGTTACATTTGCAAAACATTTCATACACAAAATGTTGCGACTATTACGAGACAGAGGTTGTACATTAGACTACATCTGTCCTTTAATGGTTGCAACATTTCCATACTCATTCAATACACTAAGTGTAACAGCTGTAACATTATCCTTGTATATTACAAATGAAAGCACAACACCTGATCTCTCATAAATAATGTTACATATTTATTTCACTCTGGAATTGTCAGTCAGTGGGCACAGAGTCTGCTTGTGGACCCTACCTTATTGTGCGGATGTAAAAACCCTCTCCCTTCTGGGGTGGGTGTTTATATATCTGTATGTCATCATTTTTATTTCTCATGTGTGCACATTCTAGGTGCAGTTGGGTTAATCATTTTGAGGTAGCCACTGACATCAGGGGAATTGCAGATATTCACTCCTTAGCTGGGAGGTCATCCTTCAGGTCAACTCTGCACCTGGTTTCTCTGAAGGATACTGAGTGCAAAGTCTATTCTGCCATCAACTGAGATGAGCTACATACTACACAAGTTATAGGACACAGGTAGTATATTACATTATTAGACTAATCCCAGTCCTGTAATAGTTCATACATATTTACACATATTTAATATGCTAAATGTAACAATTATTATGGGACAGTGATAGAATTATTAAAAGAAACATTTTTGAAAATTAAGCTCAAAAAATTAGCATACTTGGAAACTAGTGGTTCTAGGAATAACATTGTGTTATTACTTTCATATTTATTTCATTTTAACCAGCAAAATAAAAGCTAATCACTGTCATATTCTTAAAATATATGACACACATTTATCCATGTGTGAAGGTATGTGTAAATAAATGTGGTTGTGTATATATATATATATATATATACATAAGCTATATCAAAAAGTAGTACTTGTTTCTCTACAAAATCATAGTTTATTAATCTTTTCATATATGTAGGTGTTTCAATAAGTATGGAGGTAAGGGTGGACTAACAGTTAACAGTATGGAAAATGGAGTTGGCAAGCTGAGATCAAATTCCCATGAAAGCACTTTGCACTAATGCCTTTTGGAAAGGCAAGAATCCATTTCTTTTCAAAACTTGGAGTCAAATAACAGATCAGACCGGGCTCTCTGGCCCTGACTAGCAATCAGTCTAGGAGAACAACAACAACTCTGAATTGAAGTCAGTAATGTTCTTGGGAAATGCATGAATCCTTTTCTTCTTCTCCTCTCAGCTATGGGTTAAATAGCCATATATATTGTGTGTGCCTGGTGAAGAATATTGAAATATTTTTGAGATTTTCCAATTTAATTTTTCTTGTTTTCTTCTAAGTATTTATACAAGATTATATATGTATTTCCTGATGTTATTTCTCTAAGTACTTTAAGCCACTTTATTCCATGAAGGAAACCAAAGAAAGATTCTTGTGAAAAAGAAAAGTTCAACAATAACTATAAAAAAATAAATAAAAATATTAGAAACAGTAATTAAAACAAAACAAAAACAAACAACAAAATATCATTCAAAATAGGAACCAATATTTAAAATTTTTTTTAACAAAAAGTAACAATCCAAAATTGAAAAGATAGCCTCTTCTGAGAAATAGCAATCACAAAATCTATCTATGCATAGCATATTGACCAAGTCTATTTTAGTTAGTATTAAATAAGTTGACTGCAACCCAAATTGGACTCCATATGAATTAAACCAGAATTCATATCTATTAATCAAGCAGAAGGAGATCTTTTAGCATTATAAAGTGACTGTCTAAATCATGTGGATTATTTTTTTTATATATGGGATCATGGTCGAAGTGCTGACAAAAAGACATAGAGGTTAGAATTACAATGGTTAAAACAGCACTCTCAAAAACAAATATCATGTGGAAGTCAGAAATAAAAAGAGAAAAGGCCTGAAAGTTCAACTTTTTGTCTGGTATAATAAAACCGTTTCTACAGTTGAACAAAAAGTTGGACATAAACTAAATGCTACATATAGTCAACTAATGAGAGCCATGCTTAGTGTCTCAGCTGTAAACAGCATATGGTCACTGAAGAACTATAAGGGAAACTATCAAAGATTATGAACACAATCTGTGAAAAGCTAATGTGGATCAGTGGCTATTGTTAGAGATGGAAACCAAGAAATTGTACATCAGCTTATAGTAGAAGAATCAAATAATGAGAAACAGCCAAGAAATAGGGCAATAAGAATCTTCATTGTATGACTTATAGATGATACCAGAATCAGAATAGAAAAAATGGGGAGAGCTATGGATGACAGGAATGGTTGGAGAGATGTGGCCAGAAGTATTTGTTTGAGGATGATCACACACACACACACACACACACATATATATATGCATTCTGAGAACCTGGAAGATGTTCTAATATATTTCAAATGTGTATTAGTAATTTAAAGACATTTCTATATTGAATTATGCAATTACAACATTTGATTTTATTGAGGAACATGTTTTACTACTTTGATATATTTGTTGAATACTAACTTGTTTATATGTGCATATGCATGAGGATATGTTTGTGAGGGTGTACTTATTGGTGTATTCACATATATGTAAAATATTAATCTCTCGCTATATTAATATCTTTTAATCTCTCTCTCTATATATATATTAATATCTATCTATCCATCCATCTATCTCTCTCTCTGTATTAATATCAATCCAACTCTCTCTTTCTCTATATTAATATCTATCCATCTTTCTCTCTCTCTGTATTAATATCTATCCATCTCTCTGTATTAATATCTATCATTCTCTTTGTACTATTGTCTATCTCTCTTACTCTTTGTATTACTGTCTATTTCAATATATGTTAATATCTATCTTGTGGGTATTCACACACACACACACACACACACACACACACAGTACCAACATAAACTCTTTGATAATGGATTAGGAAAGCTGAAATTTTTATTGAAACTTTCAACAGAAACCAGGAAAATGGTCTGAGATATAGAAAAATCCTTACATTGCTCTTTAACCAAACTTGGTATTCCAAAACACTCATATATATATATATATATATATATATATATATATATATATATATATATGTGTGTTTGTATGCACATGTACATACTAATATGTTTGTGCATCTATTTTTCTATATCAATATAATTCTTGCTACTATAAATGTTATATTTAGTAGGCACACATGTTTGTGTGGACATACCTATTAAACAGTGAAATAATAAATGTCTACCTGCCTGGAAATTGAAAGTCTTATTAAAGACATGTTTACCAACTGTTTCTTAATAAAACTTTCAACCTCTAGACTGACAGACATTAATTTTCACCATTTAAAAACATGGACATTTGCTCAAACACATACACTCACTAAATATTATGTTCATAATAATATGAAATAATATCAGATTAAAAAACTAATTGTTTAATAAACACATACATACATACATACATATATATATATATATATATATACACACACACACACACACACACACACACATTTTGTAGAAATATATATTCATGTATGTGCTTGTACATATATGTGTATCTATATAAATACATTTGCTTACCTTTATATATATATATATATATATATATATATATGAATGACAGGGTAGATGTAATAGGGCAGTCATTAATATTACACAATACAGAACATAATTACAAAATCTTCTTTTATGTATTATGTCCCTTCAGGATGTTGGCAATCATCGTTCTCCACATCTTCCTGTTCTTTATAGCACTAAGGAATATTTATCCCCTTACTATCCCTACAAGTCCATTGTTGATTCTTTTGTACAAATTCCTTGTGCCTTATTTTTGGAGGTTTGTTACTCTGTAACAAAAAAAAAATGTGTTGTGATGTGCATTTGAATCAATTCTGTAACTGAAGATCTTTTTTGTCCTTATTTGTTTTAATTATCTCCAAATTTAAATTGAGGGTTATAGGTCAAGTCAGAAAGCTAAAAAGGCCCTTAGTCAACTTTGGCATGTCACTATTGTTATTTATTTATTTTCTAATAGATGCTTACTTCCTATTATGTTATTGACTGCCTTCTACTTCTGCCCAACTCTCTCTCTCTCTAGATATAGATATATTGATAGAAATAGGTATATAGCCATCAATCTTCATTTACCTCCCCATGTCAGATAACAAATGAAAAAGTGGAATGGGAAGTTCAGTCAAGAGTCGGTTCCAAGGCCAATCTTGCTCACAAGCCCGGTGGCGGAAATAAAAAGGTAAGATCCACATATGATAATTCTATATCTGTTCCTTGTAATTTGATATTTTTAATCTATCTTTTATCTAAAACCTTTTTATTTTGACATTTTATCTTTTGGACAAATAAAAAGGCCAACAAAGGTATTAATGATTAGAATCTCACAGAGTTATTTTAAATCTAAAGAAATGGAAGTCAGACTTAACTGAACTTAAAATTATTATATTTTTGACGATCATTATATTTGAAATATCAAATAATGATGAGTTTTATTAATGGTTTGATTTGTAAAATAAAGTATTTCATGAAAATTATTCTCTATGAATAGTAATGAATATTTTATTAACCATTAATTAACATTATCAATCTTGACTAAATTCCAATGGTGGTTGATAATGGGCAATGTTAGAATCAATAACAAACCCCAAATGCCCTATAAATACTCTTGATGCTCAAATATAATTTCTATTGAGAGGTTTTTTTTCTTTAATTTGAATTCCTAAATAAGATTTTGGATACCAAAGTGGAATGGAATGTCCAATCTAAGATTGGCTCAAAGGATAATCTAACTCACAAACCAGGTGGTGGGGAGTAGAAGGTGAGTAGGGTTGAATAATTTGATTGGTGTCACTATTTTTTCACTGTTGTTTTTTTTCTCATCTAATTTTGTCTTTGTTTTATATTGAGGAATGGTCCTTCATAAAATAGTACTTAAGGTTTTCACATCATTTATATTTTATAGCTATTATAAAATTTTGATTTTATTATGACAGAAAATGTCTTCAAAGTCTATTTTTTTATTTTATTTATGACAAATCTTTTCAAACACAAAAGCAACTAATCCAAGAAAAGTATATTTTATTTCTTCAGTTATATATATATATATATATATATATATATATATATATATATATATGTACTCTATATATATGTACTCTATATATATATATATATGTGCTCTATATATATATATATATATATATATATATATATGTGCTCTATATATATATATGTGCTCTATATATATATATGTGCTCTATATATATATATATATATATATATATATATATGTGCTCTATATATATATATATATATGTGCTCTCTCTCTCTATATATATATATATATATATGTGCTCTATATATATATATATATATATATATATATGTGCTCTCTCTCTCTCTCTATATATATATATATATATATATGTGCTCTATATATATATATATATATATATGTGCTCTATATATATATATATATATATATATGTGCTCTATATATATATATATATATATATATATATGTGCTCTATATATATATATATATATATATATATATGTGCTCTATATATATATATATATATATATATATATGTGCTCTATATATATATATATATATATATGTGCTCTATATATATATATATATATATATGTGCTCTATATATATATATATATATATATGTGCTCTATATATATATATATATATATGTGCTCTATATATATATATATATATGTGCTCTATATATATATATATATATATATATATATGTGCTCTATATATATATATATATATATATGTGCTCTATATATATATATATATATATATGTGCTCTCTCTATATATATATATATATATATGTGCTCTCTCTATATATATATATATATATGTGCTCTCTATATATATATATATATATATATATATGTGCTCTCTCTATATATATATATATATATGTGCTCTATATATATATATATATATGTGCTCTATATATATATATATATATATATATATATATGTGCTCTCTCTCTCTCTCTATATATATATATATATATGTGTGCTCTCTCTATATATATATATATCTATATGTGCTCTCTCTCTCTCTATATATATATATATGTGCTATATATATATATGTGTGTGTGCTATATATATATATATATGCTATATATATATATGCTATATATATATATGTGCTATATATATATATGTGTGTGTGCTATATATATATATATATGCTATATATATATATGCTATATATATATATGTGCTATATATATATATATATGTGTGCTATATATATATATATATATATTAATACATGTCTCATTAAATAATATAGATAAGCGTTGTCTATATATTTTGTGTAAGTTTTTTTTCATATAGTCTGATAATCTTAATAACATTATCATTAAATAATGAAAGAAAATCACAATATTGATACATACTTTTTTTTATTTAATCCAATCTGAGCTTTCGGCTTACATAAGCCATTATCAAAGATGACAATTACACAATATATTTATGCAATACACGAACAAGAAATTGATGATAGTATTATTTGTTTACATGGATGATTTCCAAGCAACGATAAACACGTGCATATAAAACGCTGAAAGCGAAAATCGCACGACAGCTCATGACGTCACACATGACCACGCGAGAGTGAATCCGATGAGTATTGAGTATGGAAAGCCGTTGGTATGAACCAATGACTTCTGTTACTAATTATAGGCATTTAAGGATATTTTTGGAGATTTCATAGTTTATTTTGTTCAGGTTAGGTTTCAACTGTTTTATGTATATAGCTTCAAGAATTTTTAGTTTTTGTTTATTGTTTTCATGTTTAACTATACTTAAACATGAAAACAATAAACAAAAACTAAAAATTCTTGAAGCTATATACATAAAACAGTTGAAACCTAACCTGAACAAAATAAACTATGAAATCTCCAAAAATATCCTTAAATGCCTATAATTAGTAACAGAAGTCATTGGTTCATACCAACGGCTTTCCATACTCAATACTCATCGGATTCACTCTCGCGTGGTCATGTGTGACGTCATGAGCTGTCGTGCGATTTTCGCTTTCAGCGTTTTATATGCACGTGTTTATCGTTGCTTGGAAATCATCCATGTAAACAAATAATACTATCATCAATTTCTTGTTCGTGTATTGCATAAATATATTGTGTAATTGTCATCTTTGATAATGGCTTATGTAAGCCGAAAGCTCAGATTGGATTAAATAAAAAAAAGTATGTATCAATATTGTGATTTTCTTTCATTATTTAATGATAATGTTATTAAGATTATCAGACTATATGAAAAAAACTTACATAAAATATATAGACAACGCTTATCTATATTATTTAATGAGACATGTATTAATGAAAAAATGCTGCCTAAATACACACAATATATATATATATATATATATATGTGTGCTATATATATATATATATATATATATATATATATATATATATGTGTGTGCTATATATATATATATATATATATATATATATATATGTGCTATATATATATATATATGTGCTATATATATATATATATGTGCGCTATATATATATATGTGTTATATATGTGTGCTATATATATATATATATATATATATATATATGTGTGCTATATATATATATATATATATATATATATATATATATATATGTGTGCTATATATATATATATATATATATATATATATATGCTATATATATATATATATATAAATATATATATATATATAAATATATATATATGTGTGCTATATATATATGTGTGCTATATATATATATATATATATATATATATATATATATATGCTATATATATATATATATATAAATATATATATATATATAAATATATATATATGTGTGCTATATATATATGTGTGTGCTATATATATATATATATATATAAATATATATGTGTGCTATATATATATATATATATATATATATATGTATATATATATATATAAAGGTTATGACATTTTTGTAACCCTATGTTCCTATGTCATAAATTGATGAACTTTTGTTCAAAAGTAATGAAAAAGGCATTAATTTGTGTGAGTTCTTGAAAAAGGTCACCCAAAACTGAAAATTTGATTTTACCATATACACAATAAGGATAAAAATCAAAATATTTCAGAAGGTTTATTTTTCAATTTGCTAATCATGTAATTTGATAGTACTTATGTATTTTTTAATTCATTTAACAGTTTATAGCTATAGCATCATATAAAAACTTACAAATATATAAACACAAGTTTTAGAAGGCTTCAGGAAGTTCTAGAAGGTTCCGAAAAGTCATAGTAGTACTAGACTTGTATATGATTTTTAAAATTTTGTGTTGGGGGTGACATTTAAAAAAAAACAAAAAAAAACTGAATTAAACCCTTCTTTATTATTTTTGAACAAAAGTTCAAATTATTATACAGGAAATCAATTATTTTACAAAAAGTTAAAAAGTTATAGCCATAAGATATAACACAATACTCCACCCGGTATTGTAAAGATCACTGTTTCAGATCAAGTCTATTAAGCACAGGCTTTGGCCTGATCTGATTTCAGATTTAAACTCTATTTTATATATATATATATATATAAAACTCTATTGAAAATAAATATTCAATAAATTTGAGAATATTTTGTCTGGTCCTAAAATACAAACTTACTGTGGAAACATTTTTCAATTATAGCTCAATTGTTTGATGTCATCAACAGTTAATGGACTAAATTTGACTTCGCTTTCTATAAAAAAAATTGTCTGCAGATTTACTTATAAAGCTTAAACATTTAAAGAAATCAAAAGGAAATGTTGTCCCATACTTTGATTCTTTCTTGACCAAGAATTTGTCACATAGACAATTTTGGGTTTATCTCATTTTATGCCGAAAAGTGTATTTGTCGATTTGTTCATTATGCCATCCATTAAATATACTTTGAATTAAAAATGGTTCAAATCCCAAATGTAAAAAGTCAGTTAATGCTTTGAAATACATGAGAATAAGGCAGAAAGGCTTCATTCCTTGAATTTTTTTTTCAGAATAGAAATGATCAGATGTTATTTTTCAACAGGACAATATTCCTGCTGACACAGTAAAGATGATCAACAAATTAACCTGAAATCAAGTCTATCAATCCAGATTTGAATTCTATTCAACAGAGATTAACCAGAAAATATTTTTCAACTCCTCACCAACTGTTTTTATTGGGATTTTGACATGAGGAAATATTATGTTTTGTTATTTGAACTAGCATTCTCATCTTGGTTATTATACTCATAAAGTTTTGGCTGTTGTACTCTCTGGTCATCTTCAGGTGTCTGCTTTCATACTTGGTAACTTAGTTGGAATTTCAGACTGAGTCCTTTATTTAATCCGTAGGGGTAAATTGTTCTCATTCTGTTTTCCATGACCATATCTCATATCACTTAATACTCATCAGTCTTAATCACCTGTTTGTTGCTTCACACACCTTGGTTCAGTCAAAGAATCAACTGTGCGTGTGTGTAAGCCCAAGGATTACATTTACAACTTGCCAGGGAATCAGATTGTTTTAATCCACTGGTGTTGAAAATCTGATATAAATACAATGTTATTTTTTTTACCCCTCTGGCATTTGTGATTTCAATCTCTAGGCTTGGTAATGCTGAAAAATCACATACTCTGGTTCAAAGAGATAGATAAGTGACACAAAGACTGCTGAGTACTAACTGATATGAGTTACCTCCCCTAAGCATGGAAATTGGAATGAGAACAATCTAGCCCCATGGATTGAATAAAGGGTACAATTCAAAATTCCAAGAAGGTTATCAAGTTCGGCAGCTGATGCCTGAAGAAGGTTGGAGGGTTGAAATATTTTGAGTATAGCAACCAAGATGAGCATGTCCTTGTCTGAATAGCAAAGCATACTCATTTTTTGGAGCCCTCAACATTGAATGGAACAACATTGACTCTTCTTCAGCATAAGATAGTTAAAAATGAATGTGTAACACATACAAGACTTGCACAGATCTGGTATAAATTTCTCGATAGTTTATATTGTAAAATCTGTACAATATGTAATTTAATAAAAGAAGCAATAAATATAATACTAAGCTGAATATATATATATATATATATATCACTATAACTGTTATTTTAATATTTAAGTGAACATCCTCTTCTTTGCAACAGTAAAATCAATGTCCATTGGTCTTATTAAAGTAAATGTACCTCTTGGCAGGAACTGAACCTGCATTCTCTTTATCGTAGGAAATCACCTTTTAGACTGGCATGGTTCAACCATTTAACCACAAAGACCTCTATAATAAAGCAAGGCTCAATGACTTCTTTTACAAAATGCTCAGCTCACTGTCTATATATGTATCTGAAATGTAAGCATAGTTATTTCAATTCAATATTAATCTAACATGTTTTAGTTGGTGAATATTAATTTTACTGATTTAAAATAAAAAGGGATGCTTTTAGTATGTTTGTGTTTACAATTTGGATATGAAAATATAAGTTAGTAGAGTATAGACATTGAAAATCCCAAGAGATGTGCATTTCTTAAAAGCGATAATTGAGCCTTGCTTTGCTGCATAAACCCTCTGTGGCCAAATGGTTAAAGCAGGCCTGGCTAAGTCGTGGCTTCTCAGGATAAAGTGTATATGCAGCTTTGATTTTTCTTTAATAAGCTTTTCTGTGCTATTGGACATTAATTTCACAATTTAAAAAAAAGGAGATGGTTACTCACATGTATCTACTAAAATAACATTCATAGTGATATATATGCTCTGCATTATATATATCTATGTAAAACAGAAATACTGAATTATCATCTTAAAGATTATTTTTTGCTACAAAAATGAAATTCATCTACACTAGGAATAATTAAAAGATTTAATGTCATTTTTTGAGTCAGAAAAATGAGCCAATATTTCTTATTTATTTGTTACATTTGCATACACATTTCAAATGCAAAATGTAGCATCTATTACTGAACAGAAATAGTCATTTTTTATTGCATACTTAAATTAATTATGAATTCAAAGTTTTTTTGAAAAATTAATTCATTCTCTAAAGGTTCCCAACCTTATTGATGCTATTTAAATAGATTTAAGCTAAATCCTCCTGTTGTCAGTTTAAACTGACACTTTTTTTACCATATATTGTGACCATTCTGTTCAAAGTCGTATTTTCTTGCTTTCAGATGAAAGCTTTGAAATTTTTTATCATGTTTGACTTTCCAAAATTATACTTTACAATTATAGTTTATGTATACCAAAAAGAAGGCATCGGTTTAAACTGACGCCAGGAGGATATAGATTTTTTTGTTTAGTAACTGAACTTTTCCTTGAATTATTTCTATTTATCAACATTTTGCATGTTGAATTCTGGTCTAAGACCAGCATGCTGATGGTATGAGTTAAACTTGCATCATCATCATCTCTCACTAAGGAGAAATTGTAGTCGACTCATCATGACAGTTTAAACTGGCACTTTTTTTCCATATGCTGTAACCATTTTGTTTAGAATTCATATTTTCATGATTTCAGCTGAAAATATTTCAGTGAAATTTTCAGTTTTAGAAGTTGTAATTATAGTTAAAAAAAAATATGGAAAAAAGAAGGCATCATTTTAAACTGACACCAGGCAGATATAGCATTATAAAATGATATTGTACATTCAGACACAAATTTGTGATGAGCTAATTGACACAAATAGATTTGTTATGTTGTCTGTTCCCAATTCCTATTCATAGATTTTTTTCAAGCATGGATTTTAGATCCTTTTCAATTTCTTTTGGCTCATGCAAGTCTTCCTATTTGTCTGTTTCCAGCATTTAATATGAAAATCCCTAACAGAGAATCCTTTCTTTTATTTTTATGGAAACCTGGTTGTTTTACAATGCATGGTAATGGTACAGATTGTGAATTTCTTCAAAATATTTTCCCAAATCTTTTTCTAGTTTGCCCCTTAGATTAATGATGTCAACTTGAATTATCATTTATCATTCCGAGTGATATTAACTTATTTGACAAAAACCTGGGATTTGTTCTTCTTGTATTTGTTTGTTGTTTAGAACATTTGATTCCTTCTTATATGAAACGATTTCTTATTATTTAAAAAGAAATGTTGATTCCTTTTTATTTGCCATTAGAGAATGGTCAATTTCTAATATATTAGAATAGCATTATTTGAGAAGTACTTGTGAGTTCTCCTTGTTTTGATTGATTTTTTATTTGAGAAGAGCCATTAGTATTTAAATTTTTATCAAAACACATTAAAAATAGAATTCATAAATTTGAGGAAGTGGTGAAAAATTGATAGGTTGATGAAGTTAGGAATTCCTATTCAAAAATTTTGATGTTTAAGAACTTGGTTATTTGAAGGGGATTAAGCTGAGAACTTTCAGCATCCTTCATTTTATGTATTTATAAATGAATAAAAAATTATATATATATATATATATATATATATATATATATATATATATATATATATATATATATATATATATATAAATTATAAATAAATACTTTCATAAAAATTTTTTTTATTTTCTTTAATTTACAACATTTTAGTTGTTTTTTTGTATATATACATATTAAGAAAGTATAAGTGGCATCTCATTATGGCATGCATATATATATATATATATATATATATATATATATATATAGATATATATATATATATATACATAGTTGTATATTTAG
>OZ038508.1:88772937-89095700 GCA_964036315.1 Acanthosepion esculentum | reverse complement strand
CATTAAATAATTGTTATTTTAAATGTAGAAAGCTTTTAGCTCTGTCAGTTGGAATGTTACCATTGTTTATGTAATATTTTTTAATTTTAAATTATTTTCAATAAATTTCTTTCTTTCACTTGAATACAAAATGCTCTATATAGAAATAAATGTTCTTAAAATATGTTGAAACAAGAGATTTATAAATAATTGATTGTTGGTGTAATTATAGTTTTAATCCTATTCTAGTACACAGCAGTCAATCTTATATGTTTTTCTTGATAGAAGAAAACTTTTAGGTATGGATTTTAGCAATACCGTGAATAGCATCGTTTTTTGTATTATTTTCATCAGTTGTCCATTATGTGTTTAAAACATGAATTTTATATTCTCAACATTGTGAACATATATAATTTCAAAGAAGACTATTTTATTCAATTGATCTGTTAGCAAGGTTTAGAATATGCTGACTGTATTCCTTGTAGATGAGTAAGACACCCCTCCCTGAAGGAGTCACCTATCGGGTAGATGCTTGCAAATCCAAGAATAAACATGACCAATGTTTGCCTGTGGACTCAAGAATAAAAACAACATGTTTGCCTATAGACTGAAGTGGCAAATGTCTATATAGAGTATAAATCTGACCTGTAGACCTGAGTATAAACTTCAGCAACATTTGCCTGTAGACCTAAATTATAATGGGGAAAAAAACTGATTTCAACATTCAATGTTCCACCAATGATTGATATGTTGTAAAAGTCTACAAAACAAACCATTTTATTCTGAATAATTTAACATTGTTAGCTTTTTTTGGTCTTTTTATTCACTGTCGACAAGTATTACTTAATAGCAATGAAAGACAGTAACTGCTTATTTTCACTCCCCACTGATTGATATTCATTCAATAAGAATCAGGTACAAAATCTCACAATGCAAAAAGGATCAGATCCTGCTATACTTGAAAGAAAAAAAAAATTCCACACTTGATGTCATTTTGTCTTTAGGTTATTTCAGTAAGTATTCTTATCATGGAGATTTTTTTTTTTTATAAGAGCATTTTGTCAGAAAAGTTCTTTGGTCTTTCTTAGTTGCATGCTGAATCCCTTACTTCTCTTCAATAGGAACAATTCCCAGATCCAACTGATCCCAGAGCCTCATGCTCATTTGGAAAGTTCTCAGCTGTGCCTGAAGAAAATTAAAAAAAATAAAATAAAAGTAACACACACACACCCATAAAACTTCTGGATACAAAATGTCTTAAGAGCCTTTATTTGACTTTTATACTTGAGCACTGGTTTCCATATATGAAGAAACTAATTCATATATACTTTTTCTTTCATCTTATATACTTTTTCCATGTGGTATTTTGTCTGTTTAACTTCATTCTTGGAGGCCTGCTTTTTACATGCTCTGCCATATCCTGATTTGGTCATCTTAACTTGGATTATGGCTTCTTAATGCTTTTGAGGTCTTCAGTAGCTCACTGGTTTTTCTCATATTTCTTATGACAACTACAGTTTTTTTCCTCCTTATATTTACCCTATATAGATGTCCAGCCTTTTTTTTGTTTAATCTTTTCACCCCAAGCAAGGCAACAAAGCATCTAAGATGAAAGGGGTTACTGAGTGTGAAAGATTATACGAAAAAGAAAAAAACATTATTAAGGAGAGTGGACGATAAAAGAACAGGAATTAAGAAGACAGAAGATAATGATTGACATTGCATTTAATTTTTGAAGATCAAAGTTGATTGGAAAGCAAGAAGCAGGAAGAAAGTTCCACAAGAGAGAAGTGTGAGAGAAGAAACTGTTAACATAAAACTTAAGGTTAGATATAGTCATATCAACTATAAAATGATGAGACTGTTGCCAATCTAGTACTGTGCTTAAATTTGTAAAGTCTATGTACCATAAAGGAAAGTTCATCAGAACAATTACCATGAAAATATTTATAGAAAAGCAATTTTATGAGGAGCATTGTGTAATGTTTAAAATTACTCTGGCTTTATGTTGTCTGCACATTCTCTGAATCTTTTTCACTACACTTCTGATGTAAAGTTAATTTCATCAGTGTCTTAGAATTAGTATTTTCTGAAGTTTGTTTCTTTATTAGATGTTTAAGTTATATATATTTTTTGGCAATTGTTTCTCTTGGAAGGTGTTAAATAATGTACATCTGTTCATGTGACTGAGCCAAACTTTATAAACTTTACCTGATGTTGCAGGCAATGAACTGATCATTTGTTTATACAGAATGGCCAGTTAAATTCCAAATTTATGTCTAATCCTCTATGGTCTGACTTTCTATATACAGAAGACTAGATATATATTTAAATCTTGTGGTGTCTTTGCTTTATTAAAAAGAATCATTCTTTGGCAATTAATTATAAAAATCACTTTTTGTATTGAACTGATTTTGTTTTTATATTTATTAAATTATGCTTTAAATTCAAGGCTGATGAACTTTGATGATTAAGAAAATAAAAAAGAAACTCCATTCTCACTCAAGAAACCAAAAGACAGTTCCATAAATATTCCCAAACGTGCAAAGATATTTCTGCTCACGGGTGCAATAATCAAATTATATAAGCAGGTGCTAGAAAGTTTTTAGTCCCAATAAGAAAATTCTGATAATTGCTCATTTAGTTTGAGAGACTGCTGCCATATTTTTGGCTTGACCTTCTTCCTAAAATATTAAAATCTCTTAGAGGAAGGTCTTCTTGGTCAGTTTGAGAACTGTTTCTGCACACCCTCCATATAATTGAATATATACATAGATGTCAGCTCTGAAGCTTCAGGTGTGTTGGGTCATGAAAACAATTTATTATGCAAGAAAACTTAGAATAAAAACTGTACATTTACAATTTTAGGCTTGGAAATTATAGTAAGAATATATATATATATATATAGGGTGTGATAGTAAATTGTTGCCATTTTATATTTTTAATAATCTAACTACAAAAGTGAAATGAGCAAGCAGAGATCAAATTTAGTCCAAAGCTTTTGCAGTCACTTTTGTACAAATGAATTTGGTAGGAATCCATTCACTCTCTACTCCTATGAGTTAAATAGTAGGGCAGAATGAGCTCTCTAACTTTGATGGCTGGCAGTCTAGAAGAAGGACAATTATGGATGTAAATTTAGCTATTCCACCCTGTAAAAACAGCAATACCACCTGGTATGGCACTTCCTCTGGTTCATATTCTTTAAAAATATGTCTTTCATAATTTAAAACTTCTTGAATATTTATTTATAACATCAACTTTAGTCTAAAGAATTATCTTTGATAATAATTTTGTTGATTATTTCATTTTTCATGTTATTTGAAGAAAAAATTCTTCATCAGATGAATTAATTTCTTTTAAAGTTTGGATTATGCAGTTTAAAAGAAAAGTAAAATGTTTTTAATTACTTGATTTTGTGAAATATGAAAATTTATTTTCATATTTGATCACGTATTACTGATTCTGTAAAAGAAGCTTTCAATATATATATATATATATATATATATAGTCAATAGGTGAAAAGCTCAAAGGATATGTTTTGTGACTGACTAAATTTCATGTCTATACTTCTATACACTTGTCAAAGTCAGATAAATTGGATTTATCTGACAATGACAAGTGGTATAGACATGAAACTTAAAGTTGCAGGATAAGTCCTTTGAAATTTTCTTTATCTATTGACTATGCTCCAGTTTTCTTATTGAGAAATTTCCTTATAAAAATCTGACTGCCTTTAAATGCATTAAAATCTAGTACTTTTATATGTAAAATCTGGAAGAAGCGTCTACCCTACTTACTCTCTTTGGTTTATGGTCAGATCATGTTAAACACTGAAGTGAAGCAACATTGAGCCGAGTCAGTACCTAGATGGGTGACCGCTTGAAAATTCCAGGTACCATAAACTTGGATGTGTGTGTAGTATAAGGGATTAATTGTTAATTGGAGATCAGAGTTCCAATCCTTGTTGGGTTCATAATATTCACTTATGCACAAATACCCTTGGGAAAGGTAAGAATCCACCTTTTCTTCCCCTAGGTATAAGTTAATTAGTAAGACTTGTATCACTAAACCATTATTATCACAAAAAAAAGAAATCTTACAGTGTAAAAATGTTTAAATAACTTGCAAAAGGTTGATAAGCCATAGAAAACAAACAAACAAACCAATCAATCAATCAACCTACTCACTCTCTCTCTGGGATGATGATGATGATAATAATAATAATAATAATAATAATAATGATGATGATAGTTGGCTGCTCATTTTCAATTATGTCCATCTGTTAGGATGGCTAACTAATCTTTGTTGCTGATGTCTTGTGTTTCAGAGCCAACCAGTGGCATTTTTTTTCAATCATTTCACCCCAAGTAAGGTGATAAAGCCACTGAGATGCAAGGGGTTACTGAGAGTGAAAAATCTGAAAAAATATTAGGTGTCAGGCTAATCTTTGTTGAGCGAAATAGGCATTGCAGAGTTTGCAATAACTTGGTCATGTGTTGCACCTGATTGCTGTGAAAATAAAACTCATCCAATTGAACATTAAGGAACACTACATGTTTTTTTTTTATCCAAACAGTTCCACATATGTTAATGACTCTTTCCAAAGTTATAGTTTTAACAATTGTACAAAGTGATTTCAGCATACAAACAGTTATCCAAATGTTGTAACAACTTTTTTTTTTATAATCTTGCTATCTTGGAATACTCATGAAAGAACAAATTTTATTCTTAATTTTTGCTTTATAAATTGGTGGGTATTCAATAATGACAAAGTAGAAAATATTTGTCATGTGATGCAAAGACTCTGCAACTGTTTTTATTTGCTCTGTCATAATGTTCACATAACTGACTGTGGAATGTTACATCAAACTTAGTTTGTTTGATTATTTTTAATCTTTTCACTCCAAGCAAGGCAATAAAGCCACTAAGATGCAAGGTGTTACTGAGTGTGAGGTAATATAAGGACAGAATGGGAACTAAGAAGACAGAAGATAATGATTGACATTGCATTTAAATTTTTGAAGATCAAAGTTTATGGGAAAATAAGAAGCCAGAAGAGAGTTCCACAATTGAAATATGTGAGTGAAGAAACTGTTAGCATAGAACTTGCAGTTGCATCTAGTCATTTCGAAGGTATAATGACAAGGCCTTGACACCAATCTAGGACTGCTTAAATTTATAAAGTCTAGGTACTATAGTAAAAAGTTCATCAGAACAATTACCATAAAAATATCTATTGAAAAGGCATAGGGAAGCTACTGACTAAAGCTGAGATGCCAGTTCAGGATCAATAACACTGCAGATTCTTTGTATTTTATCAAGAATCTAAGTACATAGCAGAAGCACCAGATCAGATGTGGTAACAATATTCAATGTATGGACGAATGGCAAATTTATAAATGTGTAAGACAAATTGTGGAGAGAAAAATTATCTAGCACAACACAGTGAACCATCTTTCTTAGATGCAGACTTAGCAACTGATTCAATATAATCTTTCCACCTCATGTCAGCAGAAAATGTTAGCCTGAGAAGGTGTAGTAAGTCACTATCCTGGAGGTTAGCATCAGCCATGCTGATAGAAGATAAAAAAAAGATTTTCTCTGGCAATTTGAAGAGAGCAGTTTTGTTTTGGAGGCATTACCATTAACAGGCCACTTCTTGACCCAGATAACAGATTGTAGGTGATTTTTGACATCAGCTGCCAATTTGACCAAATTAAACTGATCATTGAGCCAGGAGTAAATAGGTGTGTCATCTTTTCTTTTGTAACTGTATCTATTACTTAAAAATAGTTTTCTTTGGCTGAGTTTTATTGGGAAAAAAATTGTAAATTTTATTAAATATTGTAACAGGAGCATAGAGAGTAACAAAATGATAATGTAGGCAATAATGTATTGATTGTGCATTCTATATGAAGAACGATAGTAAAAAGGTTCTCTATGATAAGCACTTGTTTGTAAAAGGGCAGTAATTTTGACTGAAAGTTGTTAAAGAAAAATTAACTTACCTCATGGCACCTTCACTTGTTATTTTTGTTTCTGGACATTATGTTTATATCATGGCTCTAGATCATTCTCCTTTTTCTGCAGAGAACTTTTCAGCACCCCCTTGTAGTTGTCACATTTGTATCGTACATTAAATTTAACAACTATTATGGAACAGAGTTTTTTGTTCTTCTTTTTAGTACCTCTGTCCCATAATTGTTGTCTAATCTGCATACACATTTCATACGATAAATGTAACAACTATTATGGGACAGTTGGTATTACAGAACTTTACTCTTATTTTTATCCTTATTGTTCTTTCATTTTTTTTTTAATTTGTATTTGTAGGTGAGCATGTGACCTATTTGTTTTCTACAAAAACCTTTACCACATATTAATGTACCAATAAAGTTTGATTTCCATTTGGCAAAATAAAATCATTAAAATGACCAATTCGGATATGCTTTTACTGATTTCCGAGTGATATCAACTTCTATATATAAAAAAAAAAACTCAAGTGTTCAACATTTTTTTGTATATTCTTATTTTTATTTTCCTTTTTTGGTTAGGTGGAGAACTTTCCCCTCCATAACTATTTTTTTGTACAATATCAGATAAATAAGTCTGTAGCCTTACATGCACTTATTAACTGAATTTTAATTTAAAATAATTACTGCATAAGGGCCAATCTGTGTGATTAATATTCACCCAGATTGATCACCAGTGTTTTGCGTGCGTGCGTGCGTGCGTGTGTGTGTGTGTGGGGGGGCCTGCTTTAATTTGGATGTGATTAAAAATTTGCACACAATAATTACTTCACATCATTTTCATGATGTGGAAGTGGGGGTAACCATTTGAGGTGCAGCCTGACCTTGTTTGATAACTGGCCTCTATTCACCATTGAATTAAGTGCATTGAGAACGAATGATGATATTGAAAAATATTTGTTGTGTAAATTAAATGCTTTTTTTTATCATCATTAAGCTACTGACTTATTGATGTACCTACTTACATATACAAACATGTGTCTAATTATTTTGTATAATCAAATCAGTTACTGAATCAAAAATATAATAATTTATATAAAATAATATTTGGCAGCATGTTTTGTGTGCATGTCATTTTTGCATCAAATGGGAATCAATCTTAACCCATATCTGCCTGGTGTCACTTTAAACTGACACCGCCTGTGTGGCCATTTTGCTTAACGTTTGTAATTTCTTGATTTCAACTGAAAACTTGGAAATTTTCCATTTCCAAAATTACAATTTAGATATGCAAAAAAGAAAAAGAAAAAAAAGGGTGTCATTTTAAGTTGACATCAGGCAGGTATGGCTTAATTAGGAGGAGGTAAGCCGACCAAAATGAAAGAGAATTTTTTTTCCTTATTTATTGACATGCTTGCTCCAAGCAGTCTGTTCTTTTGATTTGTGACTAGATTTATCTCCCCTGAAGCATGCAATATTAGAATGTGTTTCATCTGAGTCAATGTTTTCATGTATAAAAATGATAAACTTGTTGAACTCATTAATTTTGAATAATGATGGACACTGATTCTAATATTTTAAATTATTAATTGATTTGCTTCATCAACGTTTCTGAAATTAACTGAAATGCATTGCTCATATGAAGAGTAAAATAAATTCCCCATTTACAGTTTGAACAAAGAATTAAGTTTGCTGCCTGATAAAGTAATAAAATGAGTATTAAAAAAAAAAGATGTAATAATTATTTACTTCTTTTATCCATCATCATATATGCAATAATCTGTTTGAATGAAAGGCTTGTGGGATACTTTGAATTGGCACCTCCAATATTCCAAGTAATTCATTCAACAATTTTTATTGAAAAGAACCAATGTCATTCCGGGTCTTTTTTTTCTAATTTGCCTTTCCAAATCAGATTTTGGATGAGAAGGTGGAGTGGAATGTCCAGTCTAAAGTTGGCTCAAAGGATAATCTATTTCACAAACCAGGTGGTGGGGATAAGAAGGTGAGTAGGGTCGACTAATTTGACTGATTTGACTATTAGTCGTCAATAGTCAGAATCTCTACTTGAAATTCTACCGATGGTATCACTTTTAGTGTTGTGTTTAAGTCAAAATTGTCTTGTGTTCTTGTTTTAGATTGGAGAACGGTCCTCTTTGTAATTATTGAAAAGATCCAACAGTATTAATTCAATTATTTTTGCCAATGTATTTTTAAAGTTTCCATTTTTTTTTATTTTTAAAATGTGTTTAAAATGCGTTGTGAATTGCAGCCTTGTTAAAATTTGGAATTAATATGAAAGAACAACAATCAATGTGATTTTCTGTATTTATGAAATGGAAACGATTATTTTCAGAGTGCCCATTGAGTTCTCTTTTAAAGAAAATTCTCTCAAATAATAAATGCTACTCAGTTATTTTTCAGAAAAATGCAAAATATATTTGCTGAAAGTAAAGATATGGCATTAAAATGCAGATATTGCATTTTTAGAAATCTATAGGAAGTATTAGATTACTTTTGTCACATAATAACTGTTACATTTAATGTGTGAAATGTATATGCAAATGTAACAGATATTATGGGACAGTGGTTAATAGATACATTCTTATTCTCTTTACTTATCTTTATTGCTGTCCTTTTTCTCAATTTGTTCACCTTATTTTTCTTTTTCATTCTTAATGCAACAAAATACTTATCTTTAAATAGTAAAGAGCTTTTTGTGTCTTGTGAAATTTGCTTTCTATAATGTTCTTGCAAGAAATATTCTATATTATTGTGTACAGTACATGTTCAACGTGTAACTTTTTTGTTATATGTACACAATTTGTTTATAGGCACTTTCTTGTGTAATGGGCACTCTGGTTTGTCTGTTTCCCTAAATTTCTTGTGTCTGGTATTGGCTTTCTGATATTTCCAAAATTAATTTCATAGAGATTTTTGATCTCATTTGCTTTGCTGTTGAGTCAGCAAATTTGTCATTCATTTACCAAATTATAATGCAGTTCACATTTGAGGCTGTAACAACAAATTTCAAATCTTTTCTTTAGCTTATATTTTACTTAACAGCAACGTATATTTATATTGAGTCCAAAAATCAATCAATTAAGTAAAATTGACTTGAACATTAAAAAGTTCAAAATCATTTTATTTATTTAATAAAGACTGTCTACAGAGAGAGAGGTATTTTTAGACTTCAAATATTTTTCTTTCTTTGCTAAAGATAATCTTTTTTTCTTCTTTAAATAATTTCTTTTATCTTTCTCCTCATTTTTTCATTGCTTAGATTGAAGAGCAAAAATTGGAATGGAAAGTGGAAGCTAAAGTTGGATCAAAAGATAATCTTAAACATTCACCAGGAGGAGGAGTTATAAAGGTGAGAATTTTGGTCAACCTACCCTCCCCACTTATTTTCCTTCTCATAATGTCTTGTCATCTGGATCAGTTTGACATTTTAAGATTTCTGATTTTCTTAAGCTAAAAACATCCTTAAGTTATTTATTTTTATTTTTGCATCATTATTGTTATTAATGCTTACAGAAATTCTTGTCTAATGCACATTTCTTTTTAAACTATTTTGAGATGACATTGTGAAATACCCAATAGCAAAATATAAAATTTTCTA
This sequence comes from Acanthosepion esculentum, assembly GCA_964036315.1. Taxonomy (NCBI): domain Eukaryota; kingdom Metazoa; phylum Mollusca; class Cephalopoda; order Sepiida; family Sepiidae; genus Acanthosepion; species Acanthosepion esculentum. The sequence goes on along the minus strand of OZ038508.1, from coordinate 89,086,124 downwards.
TTTTTTTTTTTCAATCATTTGCTCTATTTGGTAAGATTAATGCAAAATTGAAGTTTGAAAGAATTTAGTAACATGTTTAATGAAAAAGTCATTTTTGTGAGTAGAATTTTTCTTGTCTCAACTGGCATTGTAATCCAAATAAACTTATTTCTTTTAAAGTAGGTATGCTCAGAGAATCCGACACTGTATAGCACTTTTGATTAAAAAGTATATTGAAATAACGTTATTTACATTATTTATATTATTTGGACTGTTATCTTCATCTTCATTGCTATATTCACAATGTTTCGGCTGGTGATTGGAATTTTGAACTGAACCCTTTATTTCATCCACTGGGGTAGATTGTTCTAGCTCCATGTGCCATGCCTCTTCCGGATGTCTCAGTTATTTCCCTTTAAGTTAACTTTACAAGTTTTTTTGTTCACCACTGCCTTGAAAACATATGGCCCAGTGGATAAAGATGTTGGTTACATCCAGTGACTAGACCCAAAGAGTTGTGAGTTCAGTATCAGGCTACAGCAGTAGTGAACCAAAAATTTGAGTTAAAGGGAAATAAATGAGACATCCAGAAGAGGCATGGCACATAGAACTAGAACAATCTACCCCAGTGGACGAAATTAAAGGCTTGGTTCAAAATTCCAATCACGTGAAGAAGGCCGGAGCGTACAATGGCCAAAACATTGTGAATATGGCAATGAAGATGAGGATAACAGTCGGAATAATGTAAATTATGATAATACCTCATCTCAGAGATATAGACAGATATTGAAATAAGGATTTTTAAATTTTATATTTTTTTTTTGTTATTTCTGATAAAATCTTTTTTTTGCAATTCAAAACCATAAAGTAGACTGTTTTGTATAATGTTTGTGTGTGTATAATCTTTCAAAAACAATGTACACATTAGAGTAATGTTTCAATAAAAAATAGTTCATATTTGCTTAATTGTAAGAAAAAAATGCCCTTACCTATCAAGTGAGTTCAAAGATCAATATTTTGGTTTATAATATCTAAGCTTCCTGATTATGCAACTTCATATTACTTTTTCTTGAGTTTTATATTTAATTATGCATGTCTAAATTAAAAGAACTTTCAGTACAGCTTTTCATAAATTTAATCACTGATGAAAGAATTAGAGAAATTTTTATTGAAACTTATTAATTTTAAAATGTTTGTACATTAAAAAAAAAATTTTGCTCTATATTTTGTTATTTTTTTACTTGCTTACAAAGATGAAATAAAAAAATATTTAAAAAAAAATTTTCAAGCATGAATACCTTTGGTTGTGTGTATTATATGCAAATAATTTTATATCAGAACTCTTACCTATATTTATTCTTTTTAACACTTTTTGAAAATCAAATGATTGAACATATTTTCTATGGATGCCCATTTGTACTATTTTCCCATAAGCATATCTACATGAACATCTGTAAAGTGTTGATTATTAAATTCGCTTTTAATTGATCAGGCTGTACTGATGAATTTTTTTGTAAGAGTTGGAAAATATTTGCATTATAAATGAAATAATTTATCCAAATATGGAAAAGTTGGTGAGCAAAAATGTAATTTATTTTTCAAATTTGTTTGGTTCACTATTTTGAAATCTCATATCCTTAAATGCCATTTGTTATATATTGGTGTAATTGGTTTGTTATTAGTGAATTTAGATTGAACTCAATATTTCAGTGAAAAATAATTGTTATTCACTGATATATATTAAGTCATTCTTATAGTGTGTAAAAAAATTCTTGGGTACTTTTTTCTTTTGATACATGCAATGTTATCTATTTGAACAAATGTGAGGATTAATTTTGTCAAATTTGAATGCATTACATTTGTGAGTAAAACAAAGAATTATTTCTCTTTCATGTGGTTCTTTTTTTTTTAATTTTTGGTCTGCAATTCTTCATTTTGTTGCCATTTCAGTAAGAAAACCCTTCATTCAAATTCTCAGATAAATGTTAATTATTCATTTTTGACTCTAATTTCTTTCATTTTAATCCTCTTATTTTTACATCAAGTAATATTAGTCTTAAGTTTTATGAATTTTTTTGATAAAGCATTGTCAATTATTAATTTTTGGCTAGGACTTTTTTATCTCATTTCTCTTGATTTTTCTATTGTAATGTCTTAGTGTGAAAAGTTCTCAACCTCTTTTTCTATTTCTGCATTTTTCTTTTCAAAAGTTACTTTATTTCTGTTGAAATTTAAAAAAATATGAAATCAAACAAAAAAAAAGTGTCAAAATAATGGTTTTTCTCTTTGTACAACTATTACCATATACACCCTTGATAATTTTTATTGTTTTAAAAAGCTATTTGTAGACTTTTCTTAACACCATAACCATAGCGAACCGGTTGAAAAATTAAAGCAAGAATTTGAGGTAGTTATGGTTAATAACAATGAGACAGAAATGTATAAATTCCATTTCATATACTATGTTTTTATGAAAGTTCTAAACGTAGCTTTTTAAAACAATAAACATTATCTAGGGAGTGTATGGTAAGAACAGTGTCAAGAGAAAAAAAAATGTCCTTTTGATGCACTATTATTTTTTTATTTTTGGAGAGCTTTCTTCGAACTTTTCTCATTATCTTATATTATTAAATGTTTATCTAATTCATCATTTAATAAGCATAACTAAGCCGTTATCATAAACAGTGATTTGGTAGATGAGCCAAGGATATTGTCTTTTTGGGTTTCTTTTGTTTAAGAAGGAAGACAACAATGTCTCTTATCTCTCTTTTCCAAAGTCCCTTTCTCTTGTTTCTTGATGGTAGATAAGAGAATTTTTTTAAATAATGTGAAATTTGAATTTTAAATATAATGAATGAGAGATGAAAAAAAAGGTAGACTAAAAACATACCTTTTTGTTTCTCTCATTCATTCATTCATACTTCTATGACCATATCCTTCAGGATGTTGGCATACCTGGCGCTCCATACTTTCCTGTTCTTTGTAGCTGTTAGTAAATTTTGTCCTTTTGCTATCTCTTAAACCCTGACAACCATTTACACAAGCTCATAAGGTAGGTTATACACTGTTTTCCTGTGACCCTCTTGACTTCAGTCGTGTGAGTGTCAAATTTTCTAAGCTCTCTTTCCACATTATGTACCCTAGAAATTTCAACAGTCTTTTTTCTGATGTTAAATATAAGTGTCCTTTTTGGTTCCATTTCCTCTGAAACCTTGTTGTTGTTGTTCCCATGTTCAGTCCATGGTATTCTCAGTATTCTCCTGTAGAACCACATTTCAGTTGCTTCCAGTCTCTTCTTCATCAGCGAAGAGATTGTTCAGCATTCTCTACCATATAGGACGACTGATATCACGTAACAGTTCAGTACTTTTTTCTCTGTTTCTAATGAGATTTTCCTGTTTCTTAATACTTTACTTAACTTTTGGAAGGCATCTTTTGCTATCCTAATGCACCTTCAAATTTCAGTGTTGCACTGTCTTTTGTTAAAACCCTTCATGGATATTTCAATTTTTGTACTTACTTGATTTTGTTATCCCCAATATTCTGTCTTTTTACAGTTGATGTTTAGTCCTTTCTTCTTGCTTTCCTTTACTAGCTTCTGTAATTTATTCTCTGTGTCTTGTATCAACACTGTGTCATCTGCATATCTGATGATATGATTGTGGCTGCCAATAAAGAATCCTGGTAGCACTTCTAATTCTTTCGGACTTGCTTTTCTGTATAGATTGAATAAGTCTGGTGAGAAGACACATTCTTGTCTTACACCCCTTTCTGTTTATGTAAGCAGAGATGTAAGTATATGAAGATAAGTATAGGTGCACTGAAATATATCATTGAAGCAAATTTTATTGAACATGATAGACAAGGTTTTGTAACATTTCTTGGGAAGAAGCTCTTCCAATGGAACTTACTTCTCACTAATGGAATATGAAGAGAATTAGGGGTAGGGTTTGCCACAGAGTAATGAGTCTTCTTAGCTGGAATTTAGGAATGGAGCTCATCTGAACATTTTCCATGGAAATAGTGATAGTAGTGAGAGGCTTGCAACATTTCATCTGTGGAAAAGGGGTTGCAGGGTGGAAAATAATTCATCACCCACAAGGCCGTGTCGATATTTTTGGATTATCAAGATTGGAAACTGAAGACTGGGCAGCTACAGCCTGGATATGGCAGTATTAGTCCATCTTTGGCTTGATCTGGCTCTTGTAAAGGTAGAGGAGAGCAAGAGGAGTTACTCAAGTGGCACTATGGTAGTGCAGTGGAAAAGTTAGTGGTGGGCAATAGGAAAAGGCAGTCTTATTTTCCAAGTCAAAATTGGGATCATGAATTTGTGCCACTGAAAATGTGGCACAAATTTCTAGTCAAGTAAAAAAAAAATCAAATAAAAAAATTAATTAATTAAAGTCTAATTTCTATAATAATTCAGTTACTTAACATGAATCATATTTTGTCTTGCTAATGTAGATTTTGTTCTTGTGAAATAAAATTCTTTTTCTGGTTATGCTGGATCATTGGTAAAACATGTTAAAGTAAATCATTTTTTCCAAATTGTCTTATATATTTCCCATTCTGTCTGATTCTCATTGGAATTTACTCACACACAAACACATAATTTTATATATATATAATTTACTCAGATGAAGATGCATGGAAAATACCATTATCTACGAGTTCTCTGTTGTTAATATACAATTGGCTATTTCACTTTAGGGCCTGTTTTTACTAAATTAATAATGAAACATGTGGGATATGAAAACCACAAAAATGTATTAAAATAAGTAATAAAAATAGAGTAAAATTAAATAAATATAAAACTGAATTGAAATCTAATTTCTATAATGATGTATAGTTAAAATAATTTCTATGGCGAAATAAATAGTTTCTATAATGGTATATAGTTAAAATAATTGAACATTTAGTCAATTAACTTGAATTATGCTTTGTTTTGCTAATGGAAACTTTCTTGAAATAAATCTTTTCTTGATGACACTAGTTCATTGACAAAACATGTTCAAGTGGTTTTTCAAATTGTCTTTTATATATTTAAACAATTTAAAATAGCACAAAATTATTGTCATTTTTTTTACTGAACAAATCAGCTGATAGTTTTTTATCCTTCAAATTCAGCTTCCAAGTTTCTAATTCTCTTTCGTTTATCATGTTGAAATTGCTTACTTGCATTGATGAGTTTTAATGTTAATCATGCAAACATCTTAGAGTTGCCTAAAGACAAAATTAATATGATATTCCTTTATAATTTTATTATTGTTATATTAAATGTTTTGGTATTTTTTTTAGTTTAATGTCTTGCAAATGATACTAAAAATATTTTTTTAAAATTAACATGAGTTCTTGTTAATTATAAAAATATTTATTTTTATATAAATTTTGTAATTGTTTTCTACTGAAAAAATATGTATGGGTAATTCCATCAGAGCCATTGGATAGAGTAAGTTTTCAATGACCTGACATTATCACCACTACTGGCTATGCATTTTTGCCAACAATAATCATTTCATGGGTTGACAGCTGTGCAGGACCACCCAGAATATGGCTTGTCTCATGCATTGCTGTCACCACTGCTGAAATGCCATACCCATTGCCTAACTGTTTGCTATCTATAAAGTATAAAGTGTTTGGTATCAATAAGTGCAATTTTTTTTTCATGAAGGAATTCACTTATATATACATCAGTTTTTATATGCACTTTGATGCCTTATTAGAGTTTGCTATTTCTAATGAGGGCCACTTGTGATAAGCTTCAAGCTTTACGGCCATAACACAAACCTTTGCCTCTGTTGTGGGCTAATAGGTGGCATCACTTTCAGAGTAACATTTGTATGCTTAAATAGTGAGGCAATTATCAGTGATGGGTTTGAAAGATAATCTGATTATAATCACTCAATGGTGACCAGTTAGGGATTGTCTTAGTTTTGAGGATAGTATTAAATAAATTAGCAATCAATTCAGATTTGTTTGTGCCTGTAGCCTGCAGCTGCTGGTTTTTCATGTCTTTGTTCATGTGTATCATTTAATACCCAGGAGATGAGTAAAGTGAATAGGTACTGAAGTAGTGTAAGCTTCGTTAGCATTGAGACAATGTAGAAAACAATCAGTCAACTGACAGCCATAAAAATGGAAATTGGGTGATACTTTTGACTTGTTCAGTATTATAAAATATTTAGTTTATATGCATTGAAGCAAAATTGAATGTTTATAAGTATATAAAATAAGTGGTATGTCTAAACATCAGCATGGCTGGCCTTGTCTGGAAAAAAAGGAAAAAGTTAAAAATTTACTTCTGCAAAATATAATGGTTGTTATGAAAGGAAGATGTGGGTTAAATCTGACAGAATGATTAAAATAAAGTACAAGTCGGAAAACCGTTATGAATGTAATGTTTAATAGTTCAACTGCCAGAAACATTTTATTATGCTAAATAATGAAACATCTTGAAGTGATAAAGATTTTCATATTTGTTCTTTATGAGGCACTGGCCATATGGGTCACTCTATAAGAAAGGGAAAATAAAAATTGCTGTTATATATATATATATATATATATATATATATATTAAATAGATTACGTATGATCTTGCATTTATGCAATTTATTTAAATATTTTTTGATAAAATAGAAAGAATCTGCAATGTTATTGGTCTTGACTTGGCATCTTGGCTTCAGTCATATTCCCACCATTGTAACATGGCTTCCTTGTGCTTTTTCTATAAATACTTGATAACTGTTCTGATGAACTTTTCGCTATGTTACCTAGACTTTATGAAGTTAAGTGCAGTACTAGATTGGTGGCTAGGTTTCATCATTTTACAGTTGATATGACTAGATGTAGCTGTAAGTTCTATGCTAACAGTTTTTTTTCTCTCACTTGTGGAACTCTTGTCTGACTTCTTGCTTCCCACTCAACTTTGATTTTCAAAAATTTAAATGCAATGTTAATTGCTATCTTCTGTCTTCTTAATTCTTGTTCTTTTATTGTTCCCCCTCCTTAATAATGTTTTTCTTCTTCTTTTTCTCTCATTCTCTCACAGTAACCCTTTTTGGCTTTATTGCCTTGCTTGGGGTGAACTGATTAAAAAAATGTACAATGATAAAAAGCAAGTTATTTTTGAAAATTTCTATATGTATACATTTAATGATGATGTTATTATTAGATTGCCTTGTTTTTGCTTAAATTAAATAAAAAGAAAGAGAACAATTATCAAGTGTGTTGTGGTGAGTTTGATGCAGTTGGTAATTACTGCATAGAATGAAGCCAGCATGTGTGCTAATGGTAGCTATGATTCTATTTAGATTGACTCACAGATAACTGAAGAAAAAGAAGTCAAATCAGACATTGAGTCTGTTGGTAGTGATGACCACCAAGCTGTTGGTGGTATTACAACACCTTCTCCTCCTCCATCACAGGTAAAACTATCTGCAGCTAAGCCCACTTCTGGATAGATTGATTCAGATAAAAAGCAGCAGCACATCATGATGATGTAGCGGTTAATTCATTATAGATATAAATAAAAATATACATACTATCATGAACACACACACACGCATCTTACATTCATAAACATATACACATATACATACAAAATATGATATGAAAATTTATATATAAGACAAACAGTGGGTAAGTTAATGCCAAAATGGGAAAAACTTTGAAGTGACAGGTTTCATTCTGAGAAGAAGCTTCTTCAGATGAATTAATGGTTTTATTAATGGCATCAGTCTCATAAAGGGGTGAAGAAATGAAACAAACACCAGTTACAATTTTACATTAAAAATGTTAAAGATACAGGGTAGCTTAGAATTGAATTTACATTTTTGGCATTTGTTAGTGTATCTAAAATTCCAAGCTAAGCATCCTTGCATTTTGATGTAAAATTGTAACCAGCATTTGCTGTATTTCCTTTTCTCCCACACCTGAAGAAGTTCCTACTCAGGGCGGACCCATGTTAATTTGGAGTTTTTCCCATTTTGTCATTTGATTACTCACTTATATATATATATATATATATATATATATATATATATATATATATATAAAATGTTTGTTTAAATGTTTTGTTAGGCAAAATTGTTGTATTTTGCCTATCATATTTTAAAATATTTTTCTCTAATTGATGGATTCATTTCCATTATGAAGGGACTGTGTACAGGACGAATCTATTTAGGAAATATTTAAGAACTAAGCCATATTCACATGACATTGATTATATTCAATGATTAAAAATTAATAGGTTTAAACATTATGCTACAAAGTCATCACTTTAATTCTGGACGATGGTGGAAGTTAAGTTGAAAGCTTGAAATATTTAATAAACAGACAAACTGTGGCCAGTTCCTTTATAATTTCAGTCCTAACTTTTATGGAAATTAATCCATCAATTAGTGAAAAATATCTTTAAAAATATAATAAGTATAATTTATTTATTTTATTAACCCTCTGTTAGTACTGTGGTATGTTAGAATGCCATTTCTCCCAATGTTTTTCATTAATATTGAGCAAGTGGCAAGTCTTTGTTGTTAGCTTTCTTGCATAGCTCTCAAGTAACAATAAGGAATTTCTCATTTTAGCCACAATATTTGTTTGAATTACAAGCAAGTTTTAGAAAAAAAATATTATAAAAACCAGAACGAACACTGAAAACAGTATATAGCAAGAAAATTAAGAACTAAATCATATAGATATATATTAAACGGTTTGTTTGAAAAACATCACAGTACTGAGAGAGGGTTAAACAAAACATTATATATAAATTTGATCATGTCTGTGCTCTTACATATAAAAATAAATGTCCATATATAGAATTGATTGCTACTTCATTTTTTAGCTTTTTATGGACCCTGTCTCCTCCTTACTTTTCACTTACCTTTCTCCAGATATGAGCTTTTAATGTGCATGGCTTTTTATAGTGTTATTTCTATTTGACACCAGTTGTGAATAAGCAGTGGAAAAGGCATCTTATCTTCAAGTCACATTTTAAGTTTGCTTATAAGTGTAAATGTTTTACTGTATTTCACGTGTCACCTATTTTCATTGAATTGTAAGCTTACAATAATGTATATATTTTTGCTTTGTATTTGGTGATGGTATTTCTCATGTGAGAGCTAATTAGTGATTTTGCATTTTGCATTTGTGGGTTAGAATCTCTGCCCTCTGCTACAATTTTTTGTTTTAAAAAAAAAAGGGTATATTAGTTCCTGCAGGGAATACTTACTAAAATTATTTAGATTAATTTCAGTCTATTTTATAAAGGCATACAGTTTATTCAGGCCCAATACCAAAAGGTTGCCTGCTACCCACTTGAAAATCATACTCTCCACCTATTAAAATGATGTGAAAAACAAAATACTGTGGATTTAATGTTTGTCCCTCCTGCCTCAAAACACTGGTAATTGTCCTGAGTTTATTTGAAATGTAATTTTGAATGTTGCTATTGTACAAACCAGATATAAAAGCCACTTTGTATTTTGAAATATTTAATTATTTATTTAAAAGCATTTATTGCTTTTATTAATTAAGGTCTGCTACCATTTAAAATAGAAATAAAAGACTAATTTGTTTATTTTTAGCTGTTATAAAATTATGAGGTGCAGAAAGCTTATCAGTTCAGATCACTTAAATTTTTTTTTACTGTTCTGGAAAGGCTAAGAACTTTTCAACACTTCTCTTATCAGTTAAGATTAAGCAGATTAACTTTTAATTACTTTTCTGCATTTTGGATGCCAAGCATAGAAATTATTAGATACGAAATATAAAAAAATTCAATGCAAGAAAAAGTTTGATTTTTTTCTTTTCAGTTCCTTATTCATTTTAAACAATACAGCTCCTCCATTGTATTGACTATTTTGTATTTGTTTTTCAGAAGCTTGTGTATCATTTTGTCCGATTTGTTTTTAGGGAGAAATGAGTTTTATTTAGACTAAAATTTTTGTCTGTGCTTTTGTTAGACTATCAACATTTCTTCAGGCAAGTAGAACCTCTTGTCAACATTTTAACCGTTTTCAATTAACCATGCCATGTTGTGAATGGCATTTTAATTTGAAGTTTATCTTACTAAAATGGGATATATATCAGCAAACAAAACAAAGACATAAATGGCTACAATAATTAGGTAAAAAAAATGAAAAATATAATTTTTTTCATATGAATCAACAATGCAGTGGTTGGTCAGAAGATCATGTGGAGGAGTGAAACTGACAAACCCCAAGCCGTGTTGATTCCTCAGTCAACACTGTTCAGACCATCACATTTTAACCATATCTGAAAGGTGAGAAAAGAATTTGGGCATTAGCATGAATTAGATGCTATAGTTTGGCTGGAAACTGAATTCAGATTCCATTTTCCAGGATGGTTACATCACCAGCGGCCCCCTTCACCCACACACATATAAAGGGATGCTGTAAAGTTCTTGGCCCCCCACCTGTGACCAACAAAAACAAATGAGAGAAATGACTATGAGCTGAATGTTTCAAAGCAGATGAGAAATAACATTTACACTTCACAGTTCATGAACATTGATCAGCCAAGAACTGTTCATACTCTTGTCTGTGTATATTTCAAATCTGATAGATTTATAGTAGAAGAGAACTGAACATCAAAGCTAGAGCATTTATAAATATAAACAGTGTAGACATTGGAATCACCACTGCATGGTGACTGTCAGTTTCATTACCTCAGTGCAGTTGAGGCATGAAAGCTGAAGATCACTATGTAGTATTGATTCCTATGTCTACACTGTCAATATCTATAAATACTCCGTCTCTAAAAACCATATTGTGCATGTATGAAAGTCATAATTTTCAGAATAATATGTATGTATGTTGATTTTCTAAGCGTAACTTAGATGTGGCACAAGGCCAAAAGTATGGGGCATCCAGTGAGGATTGAACTTGTTACTCAGTCATAACTATTCTAGCAAGACAAACTTGCTAACCATTACACCACGTCGAGGTGCCCCAATATGTATGTATGTTATCTCTCTAGATTCCCAATAGAGCATAGGGCCACAGCCTCACTGCATTAGGTGTTGCTCCTGTAGTTTCTCATGGGGTGGAAATGCCATCCCCCCACACCTAACTTGTCCTTCTTTTAGGCTGTTTGCCAAAGCCCTGTCTATTTTGCTATGGGTGGGGGAGATAGATTCATACATTTCCAACAGTATTTGTGCAAAAGTGAATGAAACGGCCGTGGCTAGAATTGCAATTCAACATGCTAAACTCCCTTTATGTGCTAATAACCATTACACTATGCACACATCCATATAGCTCATTCTGTGAAATAATTTATCTGGAAGTCAAACCTGGAATTATTTTCTGTTTTTGTGGGTTTTTGTTTTTTTTATAGGAGTAGCTAGGCTGGTCTATACTCCTCCCTCTTCTCTTGAACAGGAGTAGAGGATCATCCCTTGTTTCCTGTTTAGGAAGGTGTTCTCAATTCCTTTCCTTTACTCAGGCCTTAATAGTGGTGCTGTCATGAATTTTTTGTGATATACATGGATGGTGGCAATGTTTCTTCATGTTGAGGGTACCAGGTTGGCAGTTTTCTGGTTGCTGTTCCCGACTGATAGTTAGGAATCTGAACTCTTGCATAGTGTCTTGAGAGGCTGCTCTGATCAACTGTTTCATAATATCGGGGTTCTTGCAGCAGTGCCATGTATGCATGGAAGGGTGTCCCTGCAAGCACCTCCGGTGGGCAACCCTGAGGCCACACTATGTTGCAGTCTGCACCAATTCCCTTCCTGAACATGTTACATTAGATGACAGACTGCTACTACTATTCTAGGCCTTTCTTTACCAAAACAACACATCGTGACTTTAAATAACCAAAGATATAGACCTACACCAGCTCAACCTTTCTTTCTCCAACATTTGTGATATTCATACCAACTTCTGCATTGTAGAATCATTCCTCTTGAAAAAGTCTCCAAACATCCTAGCTCTCTGCAAAACTAATCTTAACTCTTCAATCACCTCCTCTGATTTCTTGATTCCTGGCTACCTTCCTCGCCTTAGAAAGGACTCTAGGAGTTTATGTCCACGAACATCTCCTGCTGGCTAGTGAACTCTCTCTTGAATCTCCAGACCATTCTTACATGTGCCTCCATCTCTCTCTACTTAACTCGGTCATCTATCTCTTCTTTCCCTACTGTTCCATGCTAGATAGTATTTCTAATAATATAGACAAGGCCATCTCCCCTATACCCATTTGCAAATATATTTGTGTTTGGTGACTTTAATGTCCACCATGCCAGGTGACTTAAGCACTCTGTTACTGACCTCACTGGCATGCAAACACTTGACTTCTCAATCACTCACACAAGTGATTGACTTCTCCACACATTTCCCCAGTAATCCTGATGGACACTCTTCTCTTCTAGATCTCTTTTTTACCTCTGTCCCTGACTCTTGTTGTACTACATAGCTCTGCTCTTTTGGCAACTCTGATTATTAGGTAGTGTCTGTAAACATCTCTTTCCACTCCGACATCAGCCAAAACCCTACTACCAACAGAATATCTTTCTGTTATCAATGAGCAGATTGGGATTTGTTCTGAGATTTCCTACATGACATCCGATGGAAACAAATTTTTAATCATCCAGTTCAAAAATGTGTGTCTGAGGTCTCCTCCTGGGTGAAAGCTTTCATTCCAGTAAGGAAATACCAAGTTAAACTGCACTCATCTCCTTGGCTCTCACCTGCATGTCTAGCTGCTATAGCCCACAGGGATCACTTCTGGCTGTACCTGAGCGATACGTCTGATTGCAACAGACATCTCTTTGTTTCTGTTCATAACGAGTGCAAACATGTACTCAATGAAATGAAGTTACCCTTTACTGATAGAATGAAACAACGTATAGCATCTTGCAAGTTTGGTTCTAGAGGTTATTGGTAGCTCTGCAAGTGTGTGTGCTGAACAACAGCAAATCCTCAATCCTTCCTCTATTCAATCTATTCAAAGTCCTGACATCTACAGCAGATAAGGTTGAATGCTTTGCTTGGAAATTCTCTTCCAACTCAACACTCAACTCATTTGGAGTACCCACACCTGATTACCCCAATAGGACAGAGGTTCTACTAAGTGATATGCGCATTAACCTATCACTGGTCTCGGACATCATTTCTAAATTAGACTCCCATAAGGCAAATGAAGGTGACAGAATCCCAGCCATCAAAGACTAAAGAAATGTGTTCCCGAGCTGGCTCCAGTTCTTTCTAAACTCTACAACTATTGGATTTTGCTGCTTCCTGCTTCCCAGCTTGTTGCAAGTCCTCCTCCGTAGTTCCTGTTTTTAAGAACCCTGGAGAACCTTCTGCCCCTCTACCGCCCTATTAGTCTCATACTGCTTTTAGGTAATAAAGTATTCTAGGCTTTAATCAATACTGAAGTGGTTAAACATCTTACCTCTCACAACCTCCTCTCTGACAAACAATATTGCTTCTGTTTTGCCAGGTCTACCACTGATGCATTTGTGGCTATCACTGAATATGTATATCAAGTGCATGAAAATAACACTGAAGCTCGAGCTGTGGCTCTAGATATCTCAAAGTTTTTTGACAGGTTTTTGGTCACCTACGTAAGCTTCAGGGTTACGGTATTACAGGACAATTGTTTGATTTAATTCAGTCATTCCTATCAAATTGTGAAATAAAGGTCATTCTGAACAGTCTCGCTTCCAGATCCTTTCACATGAACGCAGATGTCCCCCAAGGCTCTATCCTGGGTCCTATGCTGTTTCTGATCAATGATCTTCCTGATGTCATCAGTTCCCAAATAGGCACACCTATACACTACCATTTACTCCTGTCTCAATAGAAAACTCATCAGAGCTGACAAAGTTAACCTAGCCACTGCTCTTGAAAAGGACCTCCAATCAGTGGTTAATTAGGGCAGAATATGGCTTGTAAATTTTAACAACTCATTTAACTACCATAGAGAAACTTCCCTGCCTGCCATCGGCATAGCTGATGCGAGACTCCTGGAGAGCAACACACTTCACCTTCTTGGCTCTGGTTTTCAAATGACTACATTGAATCAATAGCTGCATCTACTGCAAGGAAAGTTGGATCACTGTGTCATACAAGAAGGTTTTTTTCTCGTCAGAATCCATCTTGCACATTTACAAATCTACCATTCGCCTGTGCATTTATTACTGTTGCCATATCTGGTCTGGTGTTCCTGCTATTCATCTGCAGGTTCTTGACAAAATCGCAAGAATGATCTGCAATGTTATTGATCCTGACTTGGCATCTCAACTTCAGTCACTTTCTCACCGACGTGACGTGGCTTCCCTCTGTCTTTTCAACAAATATTCTCATGGCAACCTCTGCTCTGATGCGCTTTTCTCCCTAGTGTCCCAACTAATTGTGCTAAGTGTGCTACTAGATTGGCATCTAGGCCCCACTCTTTTACTGTTGAATTAGTTAAATGTAACTACCACTTCTACTCCAACACTTTCTTTTCTTGCACTTCCCAACAGTGGAACTCCCTTCTGTTTACTTGATTCCCTGAAAACTTTCAATTTCTGTAACCCCCTGCATACTAGTGCCATTCTCACCTTACTTGGGTTGAAATGATTTAAAAAAAGAAAGAAAAAGATAGATATCAGTTCGAAAATCATTTATATATGCTTTTCCATAACTTAACTATTGAACCATTCTTATGTATAAGCAGTTAAAAAAAGAAAATAAATTGTCAGTTGGTAAAATTTCTTATTCAATCTGGAAAAATATGTGTGACAGAAAATTGTGTTCATTGTTGCATGGTCATTGCAGACATTTTTGTTGGGTTTTATCATCATCAGCAGATGAATGTTTGGGAAGCTTCAGTCATCATCATTGCATGAGATTACTTCTCACGCCTTTGTAAAATTGCTTTCAATGAGAAATTACAATTTTTAATGTCTGTATTTATTTAATATTTTGATTTTTTTAACACATATTTGAAATTCAGTTTTTATAGCAAAGAATTATTTATTAAAATACTTATTTACAAAGAAATCATTATTTCTCTTTCTTACAGATTCTATTAAATACCTTTGTGTTTTAAATAGACAGGCTGGGGCAATTATTTTGAGTAAAATCCATCCAGGACATCCTTATTCTAACCACCTCCTTTTATATTCATGAATCCCCCCCATTCTTAAATTTAGGACCCAAACATTTCATTACAGAAAATGAGCTGCCTGTTTAATTCCAATCACTCTGTTTATTTGAAACTCAAGTGTATAAACATTTTTTTTTGCCTCTCCCTTAATGGGATTTTAAATTTCTCATTCAAGTCATTATATACAATATTTATATTGTTCCTTGTTACTGACACAAATATGCATGTCTCATATTCAAATAGTTATTTTAAGCTACTTTTGAGTTTTTCTTTTTTAATATACATTTAGTTCTACTGAAAAATATACAACACTAATCAGTTGGGGATATTTTTAATCATATTCAAATAATTAAATGTTGACAACAAAGTATACTATTTTTCCAGAATTTTCCCCCAGGAATTAAGAGACCAGGTAGGCACTTTTATAGCTTATGTTTGGGTTGGATTTTCAGTTTTTGCTGTTCTCATTCAGGTATCAAAATTGTGTTTGTCTTGTATATTACTGTTAAGAATTAGATTTGGTACCGACTGATTAAGTAATTTATATTTACAGACAGTTAATCAGTTATTGAAAAATACTAACAGAAATCATCATTCTTAACTTTAATAATTTTTTAAAATTCTTTTTTTTTCTCTCCACTTAATATTTTTCTTCATTCAATAACTCCTTGCATCTTAGTGGCTTTATTGCCTTGCTTGGAGATGAAATGATTAATAAAATTTTAAAAAAATCTTTTAAAAGAAATGAGTTTATTTTAAATAATTAAAATCTACTTTTGTTTTTAAAAATATTGCACTGAATTAAAAATTAATTTTGATAAAACTAACCATTTTTTGAATATGTGGGATAAAAGAATCAATTTAAAAGTGATTTTAATTTAATCTATAACAATTAAATTTTAAACACTTGAAGAAATATTTTATACATTAGTGTTAACTATTGAATGACAAACAAAAGGCTGACGTCTTTTTTCAAGGGTAGTTTTTATGCTTGTTTTTACTTAGAAAACTATAAAAATGATAGTTTAACTCCTTTAGATGATAAAAATAAAGGAAAAAAAGGGATATAAACAATTTCAGGTTCCGTAATTTAATATTTTTTTTTTAAATTTGTTACTTGTAGCATTTGAGGTGCATTCTTCACAAGAAGCTGTCTATATTTTTTTGGCCCTTTTCTCTTTGAGAAGTCTGCATGTAGACATTGCATTGTCTTTTGCTTTGTTTTTTCAGCTTCATTTGCAGGCAAATACTCCAGGAAATAATGTTAGGCATTTTAGCAGAAAACAAAAAAAAACACAAGGATTTTTATGACAGGCATTTTAATTTGGGCCTTTATAATCTAATATACAAGAAAATGGAAAAGTTCAAGTTGGATTATTTTTGATTTGTTTCTTGCAGGCCCATATAGTTTATTTAAATTCATTTAAGTAGTCTTAAATATTTTCAGAAAATTTCATTTTCAGCATTCCTATTCTTTGATACAAACATTTGTTTTTTAATAAGAAATAATGCACTATTTGTTAAAATTAGATATTGATGAAATAAGTCAAACTTGTGTGTATTTATTCTTAAAAATCTAGTAACATTTTAACATCTTACAGACTGCCATTCATTTTGTCTGATGATATTGTTTTCCTTCCAGAGGCTAGTATACTGATGATAGTGGTGAGTGGGTAGGTTGGGCTATGCTGACGACATAGGTATTCATAGTTGGGATAAGTTTTTGAAGAAAAAAAAGAAACAATATATGTTCTAAGAAGTAGAATTGAAGATAAACTATTCCAAAACATTAAACTATGATTTGGAATTGGAATGAAAGCAGTGATGGCACTGACATGAATTCATCATAAAAATTCAGTATGTGGAATTAATAAATACTAAACACTTCAAATCTCTCAATGTATAGATCAGTTACAGCAAATTCAGTATAGGAGATAAGAAAATTGAACAAAGAATCAGCTGCACCAGTCATGCAAGTTAACTTTTTACTAATATGTAACTGTCTTCATACAACTTTAGCTTTCTGTATCATAAATCCAATTTTAAATAGTTGGACATTTTTTTTTTTGCTTAATATTTTCTTAGAATTAAAAATAATGTTTAAGAGGAAGAAGACCAAATTTTACTAGACTGTTTGTTAAATAGGTAGGTAAAAAAAAAAAAGAAATCTTACGTATATTCATATTCTTCTGCCAAGTGAAATTCACTCAGTATGTACACATGAAGAAAGAGCAAAGAAAAATAGCTTTTTTTTGTTTTTAAAGTCAACCCAGATGCAGATAACATGAAAATCTCATTCACTTCTAATGGCCTGATAGAAAGGGAACCACTTTTTTTTTTTTAGTACTGGCTGAGGAGGTGGGGAAATCTGTATTCTATTTCTGCAATCTGCTACCTTAGCATACCAACATTCTCTCTGTCCACATACCATATTCCTGAATCCTTTCATAATAACATAAGGAAGGTGTATTTTGATTGATTTTTCTATCCATGTCTACAAAATAAGAAAAGTGCAGTTTGTCATTTATGATGGAGCTTATTTATTTCATGTAATTATCAGTAACAATTAACTCCAAAGAAATTGAAGGAGTGCCTTGCTGTGGGATAAAGGTTACCAAGTTAATCTGGTTGACCATTACTGGGGAATGTAAATTCAATTCACACTGGGTGCCCTATACATTTGACCTTTGACTAACATTAATAATTGAAAATCTTGACACAAAAACTATTGATTCTGAAGAAATACAAGTGATTTATCCATTAAACCTATTTTAAATATGAAAGCAATTAAACTGTTAGTTATTTCGTTATGTTTCAGTTAATGTTTGTTATATAAAAAGTCTGTATTAGATTATGTGTCATTTCATTAATCATTTGTATATGGTGTTCTATTTTGAGACTTGATGCATGTGTTGAGTTTGAAGAGTGGGGCTTTAGCATTATACCATATAGAGTTTGTGGTGAAAAAAACCTCAAGTGTGTGTTCGATTGCATGAGGAAAAGAAAACATTTTGTTACTGGTAACATTTTAATCAACATAGCACACAGTTAAATTGTAACCCAAATAAATTAAACATTATTTCAACAGACACACACACAAATATATATTTTACTACTTAAAAAACAAAAAATATACACCACCCTGAAAAAAATGTATGCTTGTTTAAATACAAGCATATATCTATCAAACAAGTAAAGAACAGTTCTTTATATGTAAATATATATATATATATATACACACACACACTTTTTTTAACATGTTGCCTATCTGAAATTTTTCCTTACAATTGTTTTATATATCAAGTAGAAAACAGTTTTAAAATATAATAGATAACTTGTCTGTTTATTATATCTAGCAAAAACTATTGAAGTAAACATTGCCTGAATACACCATATATATATATATATATATATATATATATATATATATATATATATATATATATTGTGTGTGTGTGTGTGAAGAAGGTGGTGAAAAGATGAAAAAATAATTCATAAAATATCACTGTCCTATGAGTAATGTAAAGAAATTTTTTTTAATCCTTTGAATTAACAAATTTTATCAAAAGCAACATTAAGGAATTTTTTGGGGCTTTCTTGATTTTTTTCTTCATTATTTTATACAAATTTTGATGTGTTCTCATATGTAAGTTAAAAATTGTGCTTATTAGTTGGCATTATTAATAAAATTCAGCTTTTGACAATCATTTCAATGTAAATTAGTGAATAAGAAAGTTTTTTTTAATATTGGAAACAAGAAGAATAAAGATTTATCATTTTTCATTAATTCTAATTGTTTAATATTTTAAATACATTTCTCACAAACTTTCAAACCATGTAAATAGATTAAAGTCTTTATTTTTTCTATGAAACATTACTATATATATATATTCATAATTGCAATATATATATCATTGAATTCTTTCCAAAGATCGAGTCCCACAAACTTGATTTCAAGGAAAAGGCACAGCCAAAAATTGGATCTAAGGATAACCTTGATTATCAACCTGGAGGGGGAAATTTTCAAGTGAGTTATTTTTGGAAAAAATGTCCAGTTTTTTGCTAATGAAAACAATGCTATTTTCTAATTGATAAATAAGTGTCCCTTGCTATTATGGATCTTGAGCTTGCAGTGGCATAATTCAGTTTCTTGGCAGTTTTAAGTCGATAAGATCAAATCCCTAGCATCATTTAAGTGGGGGAGGGTGGATTTGTTGGTTGTTATGATATCTAAACCAACAAGATTTGACATGTTTATTTTCTCAGTCAATTTTTTAAAAATTGGTTTAATACGATTTAGAAGTCAAAGAGGAAGACGTACACAACGGTTTTACTTTGCTATCTAGGAGAAATCATTTAAGAAAACAAAAATGATTGGAGGAGAAAATTCTCCCAGAAAATTCCAACAAAGTAAAACTTTAGTACAAAACAATATATGGTTTGATTTTTCTAAAGTAAGATCTTTAGATATGAAGCCAATTGAAAGTGAACTTCCCCCAATTAACCTTGGTTGGAGTGCTTGCTCCAAAGTCAATTCATTTGCAAATATCTCTCACAAACCCGGTGGAGGAAACGTTAAGTTACCCAAGATCAATCAGAAATTTAAAACAAGTGGCATTGAGTCTCAAATAAAATCCAGAGAAAATATTAACCACATTTCGAGGGGTGGCCAAAAGAGAATTCTCTGTTATGCATTGAAATGGTTGGCATTGCCTAAAGTTGGTTCCTTTCAAAACCTCAGTCATCGACCAGGTGGGGGAAATGTTATCATCAAGTCTTATAAAACTCAATGGAACCAGTCATCAAAAGTTAATTCTCTTGAAAACATCCATTTCTCCCCTCGGAGATTTAAGAGAAATTTAAGAAAAAGCATCTTTCAAGGTAGGCCATTCAAAAGAATTCTCTTTAATGTTTTTCAGCCATTATTTTGCCTTTAAACTTTGTCACATTATTTTCATGTCATCTTTTTTTAACCAATGTCTCCCATAAACACTGCACCAAGGACATTTCACTGCAAGCTTGATCTACTTTCTTGTGTTATAAATATCATTATAGAGTTGATTTTATGTAGATATCATTGTATGCTTAAGAATGTGATATCAATAATATCATATATTAAATCACAGTCACGTTTTTATCATTGGGTCATATTTGAAAACTGCAACAAATTCATTTTTATTTAATAAATAAAAACAAA
Organism: Acanthosepion esculentum; assembly: GCA_964036315.1. Taxonomy (NCBI): domain Eukaryota; kingdom Metazoa; phylum Mollusca; class Cephalopoda; order Sepiida; family Sepiidae; genus Acanthosepion; species Acanthosepion esculentum. The sequence continues at coordinate 89,065,831 of OZ038508.1, read as the reverse complement.
TGTTATATTATTGTCTTTCAAAGTCATTTACTATTGTTTTTAGTATTGACTATTTTTTAAATTATTTTAACATTACTTTTAAAAAAAACCTTTTTTTAGTCTTTTTTAATATTGCCAACTCCTAATATAGAAGAAACTTTTTTATCCAAAATCTTTTGAAAATAAATAGATGGATAGCATTTTTTTGTCTTGGCATATGTTCAGTTAAAAATAGCATATGAATTTTGTTTAAATACTAGGTTCATTTTTAGATGAAACATTGTCAGCTGCCATTATTAATTTTTACTAGTAATTCCCTTAATCCTCCATTAGTTCTGTGGGCTTTTTGGACACGCCCCTCCCACTCCAAAAAATACTTTTCCCTTAATATTCCCTAATATTCGGAAAGTGTCAAGTAGATTTCTGAATATGTCTGTCAAATAACTACAAGGAGTTTCTGGTTTTAGTCATAAATATTAGTGTGAAATACATGCAGTTTATTTATTTTGCTTACTGCACCATAAATACCAAGTTGGAAACTAACGACATCTTCATCAACAACAACCTTCATGATAAGAAACCAAGTAGTTCCAAGGATAGAGTCCTGGGAGACACTGGCATTAGATTCTTACACATTAATGGCGGTGTTCACAAAGGGGTCTATCCTTGGACATGCATTGTTTATTATCTTCATCAACAACCTTCCAGATGTCAGCAGTTCCCGACTAGGTATTTATACTGATGACACACCTATTTACTCCTGTTTTAATAGTAAGTCTGATAAGGATGATAATATAAAACTGGCAGCAGATCTCCAAAATAACCTTCATTCTGTTGTTAGCTGGGGCAAGACATGGCTTGTAAACTTTAGATTGGACTCACTAGCCTTAAATGGCAAACAGTTTTCCCTTACCTCAATACTTATACCTTTCTAAGATTATTTGTGAGAAAACTGAAATTTGAACATATGCTAACCCCAATTTCTATGTGAATAACCACTACACTATGAACATGTCCTGAGTGAGACTGTATGAGACTTAACACTACAAGTATAAGAATTATAGGTTTGAAAATACCATGGTATGAATGTTGGGAGAATGCACCAGAAAACTAATGGAGAGATTGATTTTTATTACAACTCAGACCATCAGTTTATGATAGCAGACAAATAGCACAGAAATATTAAAGATTTTCAGTTTATGACATGTTTTTATTATGAGCAAGTAAGTTGTGATAAAAAGTAATAAAAAAAAAACATAAACAAAATCCAAGATTAAAGAAATTACTTGTCAAAATTAATAATACTTAATTTTACTATTAGGTGCCTAATACAAGGTGGGGGCAGGGTTAGAATTGTTCTCAATGTGCAATAAATGTAATCAGGGGGTAATAAAGGTGGGTTTGGAAAATCATTTAAAGTGTAAAAAATTTATAGTTTAAAGTTTTTTTGTTTTCCAGAACCACTATTGTAACAGCTAACCTTATTTCCAGGATTTCTTGCACTTTTTGGTAAGATAGCAGCATGCAAAGAAACTCCAGAACAACTAAATTAGTATTCAAAAAGCATAAATTAAATATCAATTAGTAAAACTCACATAAAAATCAAAAGTATATTCATGTACCATCGTCTTATGAGAAAGTGAAAAAAAACTTCTAGGGATGAGGTTGTCAAACCTAAAACAAAGCAATTTGTTTATAAAATTTATTCAGATTTTGAAGAATATGTGAATTGTCTTCATATTTGTTTTCTATTTCACTACGGATAAAGCTTAAAAAGAAAAAGGCAACATTTATCAAAGAATCACAAAGAACAATAAAACAGTGTTTTAAAAAATGCAATGGAATAGAATCATTCATAACAATTAAAGCAGTTACAATAATTTGTTTTCAGTTTGATAGTGGGCAGGGGAAAAATAATTCCTTTAAAATGTCCCACTTCCACTTTTTATTTGGCAACACAGAAAATGTACTTAGTTTATTTTGGTAGCTGTAAATATATATTTTTTTAAAATATATTACAAATACTTTTATATTTTGTTTTATAGTAAAATTTTGGCTTCTATATTTTGTTTTTTATTCTTTATTTAATTTCTGTTTAATTCTCACATTCAAATTTATATTTTTTATTCCCCATTTCAATCGTTTCTTTATTTGTTTTCAATTCTGATATATTTCAGTATTTTATTTTGAATTTTTTTTAAAGTTTTTTTTGTTGTTATTATTAATAATCTCACATTGAGCATGTGTTTTCTTGGTATTTCCATCAAGGTGGGGGACCCGTTATCTTCAGAAGCAGGTCAGATTACTGGTAGAGCGAGTATGATGTGTAAAAGCCGAAAACTTGCAATGAAACCAGGACACACATCACTGACGACTCGCTTTGGTGAATCTTTATATTCAAGTCTTGATTTTTTGATTCCCTTTTGTTCTTAGGTTTTAAAGGATTGTTTTTTTTTTCTTTTGTTTGTCATCATTTTTTTAATCGGAGTGCCTTCATAATATTTTATGTTTTTAAAAAGAGTGTATTATTTTCTTTTTGTAGGTTGAAAGCCAAAGGTTAAATTTTACAGAAAATGCAGACCTCTGCACAGATACTGGTGTTGACAAGTCATAGCTGGGAATGCAACCGAACTGACTTCTAATCTTGTTGCAATCATTCAAGACTTGGATTAGATCTGTGTTCACTGTCTTTCAGGCTGTTAGTAACTCATTCAATTAACCCAACAAGCATTCAAAGAAAGAAGGAGAAAAGAATCTTTTACAGCTGATTATTATTTCTTCTTTCTTCTCTTCCCTTCGTGCGCAATTGTCATGGTGGTGGTATTTGTGGAGATGATCACTCAGACTGTGAATCAGCAGCTACTGCTGCCGTTGGAAAAGGAAAACAGTACACCCACTCCCTTCAAACATATTAACAAAACCATTCACCTTATATAGCAGCACTTTTTTTTTAAATGTTATCCCCCTCCCCACTTTCACCTGCCAACTCTTGGGATAATATGATGGTGACTGATTTTTTTTCTTTTTTTTTCTTTTTCAAGTGAAGGAAAAAAAAAAGAAAGAAATTTGGAAAAGATATCTTACAAATGATTCCACTGTGTTTTGGGACAGTTCTAAACAGAAGAATAATGATGACAATATGATATAAACTTAATTTAAAATCTAGAAGAAAAAAGAAAATGTTGAGAATTCTGAAAACAAAATTGCTCAAGAATAAATATTGTCATCTGTTTCTTGGTCAGCAATCCGACAGAGCGATTTGTCAGGTTTGCTTCATTTTTTTTTTCCTTCTCTTCCCTCATGAACGGTTAATTTAAATTCTAACCATTATTAAGAATCAGCAAACTGTAACAGGATTATGATTGCCTCATTCAAATTGCTACCCCAAAATCAGTCTTTATCATCATTTAAATTACATTCTATTTCAATATGTATTGCAATGTTCATTCGAAAACATATGTACTTGTTTGATCTAATATTATTGTATAACAAAATTTCTGCATGTCTATGCGGGCATACAATATATACAAGGTTGTGCTGGAAAATTCTCTTTCCTCCCCAAAAAATAAATTCTGATGTTCGGTTAATTGATCAGAATTTGGTGGGTCAGCTGGGCCAAGAACTTTTCAGCACCCCTTGTGTATTTTCTTCAAAACGCTCAACATTCAATTGTTTGTTATTGATAGTTGCAGAAACTGAAACTCATTTATAAATGGTAAGTATATCACTGTTATGCATTGTTGTTTTATGAAAAACAAAACAAAAAAAAACGGAAAAAAAATGAAAAAAATTCACCTCAGCAATCAGACGTAAATCTTTAACAAATACTAATGCCTTTTAAAATTAATTTATAAAAAGAAATACAAAAAAAAACCCCCAAAAAACAAACATTCATCTTTTTTTTTTTTTTTTTTTAAATGTCATTGCCCAGATACAGTAATCAATGTAGATTGAATTATTTCACTGGATATTTGAAAAGAGAGCTTGTTTTGAAATTTTACAAATATTTTGCAATATTGAAAAAAATGTTAGTTCTAAGCATTTGTACAAATAACTGTGAAATTGAATTATTTTGAAAGAATCTCCTGTAATGGGCAGTAATATTCCTTGTTAGTTGATCAAAAGAATCAAAATGAATTTTTTTCCATTGCAGAAAAAAGAAAGAAACAACATATAGACATGTAGTCAAACCATATCTTCAATACATTCTTCTTGGGAAAATTAGAAATATATATTCAATTATTTTAAAAACTTTTATAAAGAAAAAATCCTTTTATGATAGCAAGTTTATGCAACAAGAACTAAGTCAGTGAATGATTAAATTGAAATTTGGTTATGATTAAAAAAAAATGAAAATAAAGTGAAATTTATTTATTTATTGCATATAAATAATTTTCCCTATTTGAAATATTACTAATTATCTATTAAAATTTAGACAAAATAAAGATGGTATCAAGAAAGTTTGTAAGAATTTACTTTTCCAGTCTTGCCAGTATAACATCTCTCAATAACAACATTTTTATCACAATTTTAGCAGTATTTTTGCAGAAGTTATTTTCAAATGCTTTGGTCTTTCATTGCTGAAAAAATCTCCTTGAAGATGTGGTTGATTGTGCATGCAGCCTTAATATACTACAGTATTCCAATTGTTATAAATCTATTTCTCTCATCTCATACAGCAACACTGTTTCTGTGATCTGAAATTAATGTAGCAATTGCATTTAATATTTTTATATTACTCTGTAAGCTTAGAGTTATCCAGTCTGGTGTTATTTGCTTTTAATGATGGCTGATTATGAACAACTAATTTGTCAGTTCTTTTAAGAAAGATCTCCATTTCTTAATGGACAGTAAACTGGTTAAAGTGAGAGAGCAGAAAGAATTTTAACAAATTTAATTTTCTTTGGTTATCTCATCTTTAACAAAATACTACCCATGTCCCACAATAGTTGTTACGTTTAATGTATGAAATGTATATGTCATGTCAATTATTATGGGGACAATAAAAGTTGTTCCATTTAGTGTACGAAATGTTTACATAAATTTCAGAACTATTATGGGATAGAGATAGTATTGGATACTACTTGCATCCCATAATATTTGTTACATTTAGTGTATGAAAGAAAGTTTATAAATGTAACTGCATTTGTGGGACGGGTAGGAAAAGAGGAAAAGAATTCTCATATTTTTAGATCATCTTTGAGGTTATGGCAGTAAAGCTTTGTTTTAGTTTCAATTTGGGAAAAGCCTATTTGAGCTAGAAACAAAGATTTGTTCATTTTGTTTAGATGTTAAACTTAGCATATTCAACACACACACACACACACACACACATCTTAAAGTGCTACTGAATGACAATATGACTTGTCCAATATAAATATTGACAGTGAATATTTTTTTCTCTTTGAAAACTGAATACATTTACAAAGTGAACAGTAAGAAACAAATCCTGTTTTTAAATGGTATTTTACTTGATCCATATTACATGATCTCTCAATCTTTAAAGTTTGTGTGTGTAAAATGATTTTATAAATATAATTTGATATTTTAATAATTGATGTCTACATTGTAGATAATGAGACACATTTTTATCGGCATATTCAGATCTTAAAGTTATATGAGAATAAACTGAAATAATTTTTTATTCATTTAACAGGAAGCAAAAGTAAGAAAGAAAAAAAGAATTTCACAATTTTATAGAACACTTTGCCTCTTTATAAATGATCTTAAGAAACATCATTGGATGTTCGATTTGACAGAAAAGATTTTCATGTCAGCAAGATGTCGGAATTTATCTTGAGTTGAAGATTTATTTTTCTTTAGAATTTAAATAATTTCTAGATTTGATTTGTGTATTTCTTTATCTGTAGACGCTTTCATCTTTGATTAATTCCGTCATCCTGAATTTGATTAAGAAAGAAATTGTTAAAATTAAGTTGTTTAAAAGTAAATTAAAATTTTTTTTCATATGAACATCTACGTTGTAAAGAAGAGTTGATGAGTGTACAGAGACCAATTGGACGTCTGTTCATTTTGTTCTTTGTTGAGTGATTGGGTAGTGAGTCTTTATAATCAATGAGTCACATTGTTTATATTGATGTCTTGCCTCTCAATTAGGAAAAGCAACTTTCATTTATCTTTTTCTTTTTTCGTATCTGCAAAAAATTCTTTTCAGTAATTTTGTTTTTTTTCTTTTTTGCAAACATCAATAAAAAAACACAGAAAAAGTTATAAGTATAAAAGTAATCAATTCCAAATGATTCTGCAAATTATTTGAGAATTGTGTCTGTTTATCATCATTTCTGTTGGAAGAAAAACAAATGAACCAGATTTTGGCTAATATTCCCATTTTCTGTTTCTTGCTCATCTTTAAACAAAATGTCAGTGAAATCCAACCATTTTAGCTAGGTTTCACTTACAGGTGATGTGAACAGACTTTAGTGACTCTTAAACAAATTGACTAATGACACTACCAATTCTTGCATTTTAATTTTGTTTGTTTAAAGATACCTGATATTGAAACCAAGTGGGAATTTGTAAGGTATTTGGTATTTTTTTTTCATTTGGGGTTTCTTGTATTACTCATCATAAAGAACAGTGGAATAGATTACCATTAAAAAAAACAACTTTACTGCTGTTTTCTCAAAGATTTTTTATTATTATTCTTATTTTCTTCTTTTCTAATCTTTTACTGTTATTAAATATTAGAAAAAAATACTAAAAACAAAATAAAAAAACCCAAAAAGAAAGAAAGAAATGGCCAATTGTAAGCCTGGTAATCTCTCCACAGGTTCAAGCTGTTTGTGATAATTGATTGTTCTCCATGGAATAAACTTTGGACAAATCACTGATGCTTTTATATATCAGGTAATAACAAATGACACCAAAAAGATTGGCCAATAACCTTCTGACATCTTGTTTCTGGTTACCAGAGCTCCAGAAGAATAGGTCTACAAAGTCCATGTAGGTCATCAACTACTCTGCCACTATATTTTGCTCTTGTCATTATGGTGTATGTAATTATTAGTGAATAAATTGTCAATATTAAGGCAGTTCTTTAATTGATGAGATTTATCGGATCGTGTGCTAATGGCGTGCTGCTACTTACAATCGAGTCGTTTATAGATTCAAACTTTTCTTGCATTTTGCAACATGGCTGTTGACTTGTTTTATGCCTCAGTTTTAATTGCATGGCTCGAATGTTGACGTTTTTGTTTTTCTTTGATTCTTGAATATGATATGAGAATATCAATTCAGTTTTTGATCTGTTGTCATGGAAATATAGATCATGAATTGACTTGATAAATATTCATGCTGCTTGTTAATTAGACCATAAATCTTGGGCTGAACTTTGGCTGTTGCAATGAAAATTCAACTTAAGCTTGGGAGATTACAAAAAGCTAACGACTGGCTACTGTAGATCTGGTAATTATCTTCTGGACACTAAAAGAGTAATTATGGTCCTAGAAAAAAAAGAAAGAAAACATAGGCAAAAGTAATTAAATGGGTGCAAGTAAATAATTTTAATTTAATTGTTTAGGTTTATGATTTCTTGTTCCTAGTTTAGGGTTGAAATTAAATTTACTTCTTTTCTTTTTCTTAAATATTTCATGCATAGAAATAAAGTAACATTAACAGACAAAGATTGATTATAAAAAAACGAAAAAGAATTCATAAAGGTCTCAAAATTTAGTCTTATGATATTTTTTGGTAGTAATTATTTTTGGAATATTTATTATATAGTATTTCTTTTATTTTATTTCTTTTGCTTTTTATATCAAGTCTTATATTTTTAATGTTTGACTAGTATTTCATATCTTAATTTAAGTTACTTTCACAACAATTCTCAGACCGTCATTCTATTATTGATAAGCAATACAGATCGGAAAATAAAGAATAAGCTTCAGGTACAACATGAACTTAGATATTTTTCCTCAAGAAGCCTAACTCAATGTGGCAGCTGCTTTCCTAATTATGCCATTGACAAGTTTCCCAAAGTTAAGTAAAAAAAAAAAAAAAATACCAGTATTGTCTAGAGTTCAAATGTTGGAATATGCAGCCTTCTGGAATTCACAAGTTCATAACTGGGATTTATCCAAATGCCCACAAGCAAATATTGCACAAGGTTAAGTTTAAAGTGGGAGTCTCACCTGTACATGGAATCAGAGACCAAAAATAGCCCAACCCCTTAACATTTCCCCTTTGGGGATACTTCAGGTACTGGGGATTAACCCTAGCCTTCTCTTGAAGGAGAGGTACTGCCTGGAGAGACGGACCTCTTAGGGCTTGATTGATTTGCTTTTAGCTAAAAAGCTTAAAGCAAATTTTTAAGGGTGTTTATCCAAATGCTGACTCGAACAGAATGTAGCACAAAGTCAGTTTTAAAGTGTGGGTTCCACATGTAACATGTGACTGGGGACAAAAATAGTCTAATCCCCTTGACACTTTCCATTTTAAGATACACCTCAGGCAACAAGTATAGCCATCTACCTTAATAAACTTCTCACTCCAAGCATCAAAGAGGATATAACAATTACCAACTCTAATCTTGGAAATATTTTTTATACAAAATTCACTCATTACAAGACTCGAGAGCCACTCAAAGTAGAGGGTTACTGTTAAAATGGTTATGATGAATGAAGTGAGTAACATGAATGAAACAGGTGGTGGTAGGAAGTGAAGATTCTGAGAGGATAGATAATGACTGGCTCTTCATTTGAAGTGTGGGAGTTCTATAAAAGGAGAATTCTTGGGAAAAGTTGAGTGGAACTTCCTCCTTACAATTGGAAGACAGAGAAAATGAAGGTGATTTGACTCTGTGGAAGTGGCATGGCGTATCTTTGCAGAAAGGTCTGAACTATTGGAAGGAGTCTCACTAAATACTTATTCTTTATTTCTGATCTGTATTCTAGCAGTCATAGAAAGATAACCTGAGAGTTGTAATGTGGAGAGCAGCTAAGATGAAATACAAGTTGAAAAATTTAAGGATTTTGTTTAAGTCCGTATAAAATCAGCTATTTGCAGGCACCAGTATTCTTGTAGTTGCTTTTACTTGTAAATTACAATTGCAGAGAGTTTTGAGCACAAAAGAGTTGTTTGACTTAATATTTCTTTTCAATTCTTAAATAAAGCAGTTAATTTTTCCAACTTGGCTTATCAAAAAAATAAGCTTTTGAGGAATTGTACCTTCTGGTTCTGTGACTTTTTTTTTTTGAAGAACTCAATGTCCTACATTATAGAATGTAGTTGTCCATTTCTTTGCGCTGAAAAACCATGCAGAAGAATGGAATGAAAGAAGGCTGAGGAGTTGAAGAAGAAAGAAAAAAGAAGCAGAGCAGTTAGCTGCAGTTTTCTATTCTCTGGTTTCTCTTGCAACCATTAATGGTCGTTGCAGATAAATAAATACTATGCTTCACTATTTTAATAGTAGGTTCTAAATATTAATATCTAAATTTTATAATGATCAGTTCTCATCCTGTGCCTGATGATTGCCATGTGCATGAAACTCTGAGTTGTACCAAAATATATAAAAAGATAAGAAATTTATGATCAAGTTAATCTTTGAAATAAACTTGTGAAACTCTTTGCAATAAATTTGCTCACCGTGTGTACCAGAGTAAAAATACCATAGCATTGTTGATAAAAAAAATAAAAACAAAATGGCTAACACTGTATCTTCCTTCATGTTTCGCACTCATTTTCGTATCATGTATATACATATAGACCTGAAACTTGCATACACATACATAAATGTATATATACGCTCATATGTATATACATACATAAATGTATATGTACACGTACATATATATGCACTCATATGTATATAAGCAGACATAGTCAGAAGGGGGAAAGAGAGTTGGTATCAAGATCATCACTCAATTCTTTCACAGTGTGCCACAGATGTTACAATGCTAACATCAGAAGTATTCAAACCATTGCATTTGAGAGGGAAAAAATTATTTTTGTTTTTCTCTCCTATGTGCAAAAGTGGTTTACATTTTAAACCAATGTTAGTCTTGCGTAAAGTAGTATCCCCCACCTTCCATGGCACTAAAATAACTTTGGCTTCTTTGGCAGTTGCACCAAGACCTTGAAGAATTCTTTGAAAATATTTAGATTTTGAATTCTGGTCATTTTATTTTTTTTTTATAATCATATCTCATGCATCAGTCTATATTTTTAATTAACTTAATAATTTTTCATTCTTCTCAGAACTGACATAAAAAATAAGTTTTATTCAGATGCAAGAAACAATATTTTGCTCATGAATTTCAAGGAGGCTGAAATGTGTTCATAGATTACGGCAATTAAGCTAATTATAAATCAAGTGGATATATTCTGTAGATTTTATTTTATATCTTATAACCTACTTAAATTCAGATCTGGTATGTTTTGCCAATGGTGTTTTACAAAAGCCTACAAAATAATTTTAATACAGATTGACCATCACTAACTCGGCATCATTAGGACTTGGAATGTATCGGATAAGAGATTTTGCCAGAATACTGATTGAACAATTTCTCCCCCCCCCCGTCACCAACTGAAGATGACCCAATGCTGTATAGATCACATGATACCACTGTCAAGTTTGTTTTGTTGTTTTCAGAAATTCTACTTTATCTGTTATGGACAACCATGAGAAACATTTCCTGTATTCCTTGGAGCTGTAATTTGGGCCAAATGTCACCATGTCAAAATAAAAATGCACAAATGAAAAAAAGTAGAAAGATGATATAAAGTGCCATCAAAACAGTTGTGGCAGCTCTGTGCAGCAGTTTGGAAATCTGAAATTGCTCTTGTCAGAATTAGTGCCTGGTTAATGATTGCCAGACTCGTGATGGCTTATCTGTATCTAGAAACAGAAAATAAATTCCACATCATCAAAAAGAAAAAAAAAAATTAAATTAATATCACTTCAAAAACCTAGAGTACAGTAACTTTGTTAAAAAAATATTTCATTATCCAAGATTGTTGACAAACTGACATTGATAGATACATTTCGATTTTGGGTAGATATTTGGTTGGCATTTCAAGAGAGGAAGAAAAGAAAAAAAAACGCTCATTAAAATGTTACCCCAAATTGCATTTCTTTTTCTGATGACCTTATTTTTTATACTCTGTGCTTTCAAATTTTTATGCTAGTATTGACTGCAATGTCAATGCTGGAAGTTGCATGTACTTTTGACTTGTTCTTGCTTTGTAGCATTGATTTTATAAACAACTTTCGAAGGTTGATGTGCTTCTGTAAATTTTGTATTGCGCGTATGGCTTTTATATTAATGCCTTTTTTTTTAATTAAATGGCTGCAAGCTTACACTAACTTGTTTGAGCAGAAATAAAGCAATTGACAAAAGTAATTGTTAACAATGGTTTTTTTTTTTTCACTCCCCTCACCCATTGACTTATAACTGATTTCACATGTTGAGGGAACACTGAAAATTTGATCAGCACTTCAAATATGTAGCCTTTAACAATTTCTTCTGTTCTTGTACATATGGAAACCCATTTTATTTTCATTTTTTGGAAGAAATTACTGAAGAAATAGAATCCTTTAAAAAATTGAGAAAACGTAAACATAAAAGATTTTAAAAATAAAATTAAATATTCAAATTTTATAAGCATGCTGTATTGTTTTTCAAGTTCTTCCATTTGATATCTTTCTTTTATTATATTAATATATAAAATAACAGAGAATTTTTACTTTTACAAAAGCAACAATATGAATACTTTTAAGCACTGTGTCACTTTAAGATGTGGCTGAATCATGGCTCTCCAAACTTCCTATCCTTTGTAGTTCTAAGCAATGTTTAATCCTTATTGTTCTTCCCAGTTCATGTTCTGTCATCCATTTACCTAAAAATAGGTTGGTTACTTGGTGTTCCCCACTCCCTTTTTGCCATCAATATGTCTTGTGAGTGCCACATTCTCTTAGCCTTCTTTCCTCATTATATGTCCTAGAAATTTCAACTGTCTCTTTCTGGTTTTAAATACAACTGTCTTTTCCATTTCCATTTTTCTTAAAACATCCTTGTTGCCCACATTATAACATTAGCCATTCATAAATTGATAGTGTGTGTTCATTCTATTTGCAGTCATAGTGTGGGCTAATTCAATTTTTTTTTAACTTCCATCTTCCTTCAGGACAATTATGGCTTTCCAGATTCCTTTATCTGTGAATCACTATGACATTTTGGGAATTTTTTTATATTTTTCCATTGCCTTCTACATAATGTTGAGTTCTCCTCCTCCTGAACTGGCAAGCAACTAAGGCTGAAAAGTCCAGTCCATCCTGTTATTTAATCCATAACAATACTTGTTAAGGTTTAATAAAAATGTTCCCATTAGTACAAAGACTAGGACCACACCTAAAAAAAAAAAATTGTCTCTTCAGAATGTAGAGTGATTCTCCACAGCTTCCTTTAACTAGGAATTGCCTTGACTTCTTGTGGAAAATAAATGATTATTTTCCTAATGCCTTGGCTTTGAATTCAAGAGTTGCCCTTCTAGATATGTTCCAGTTTACCCTGCTATCTATTTTTTGTGGGGAGGGGGAGATATGTCTTCATACTTTTCCCAATGGTGTGAAGTAACTCAGTTGGAATTTGAACTCAGCTTGTCAATTCCATTTTCCATGCAGATAACCTTTATGCCACCTGCATATTTATTTATTTATGTATTTTGAAATAATATGAGTAAAATATTTATTTTTACAAAAAGCAACCGGATGAGTAAATGACAAATATTCATTTGCAACAGATTAGTTAAAAAAAATAAGAAATTATTTTATTTGCAACCATAGCTTTTGTGCAATTTCAAGTTTGTCTTCAATGCCATATCACTTCTGGATACAAGCAAACGTGCCTCTCTACAGCTTCCTTTTCTTTTTTTTGAATTATTATGATTGTTCTTGGGAAAGACTGTACAGGCATTTCCCTACTATCTTTTCCATGGCTTTGAATTCAGAGTTGGCCATCTGATTGGTTGTCCTACCAAGGCAATATAACCCAGTCTGCCCTTACATTTTACACATAGTAAATGAATTTAGAATTTATCTGTTCTTGAAATTCTTATAAAGTTCATTGTCATTTACTAAGCTATTTAAAATATATTTGGCACAAGATGACAAACATCAAACACTCAGTAAGGATTAAACATAAAACTAGTAATAGTCAATCAATCAGCTTGCTAGCCATTACATTTATTGATTGGAAATTGTCCTTGAGAACAAATGAAGAATTTAGATATATACTTTTTACTTCCTTTGGCTGTTTCTCTTGTAATGATGTCTTTGCCTGGTTAAAAAAAATATTTTACTTTCCTTTTGATTAAACCTAATCTAGACGTCATTTAGTTGACCTGATGATTACTGATAAATGAATTAGTAACTAAAACCAAAATGGCTGATCAATTTTTTTTAAAAACGTTATGACTGTGATGAAATTTGTTCTCATCTGCCAGCTTTCACTAATTTTGTGCCTGTTGCTAGTTTAATTGTGACATTTCTCTCGCTTCCGCTGAGAGATTCTAAAATCTATGCATCATTAACTTTCTGCTTTTTAACCTTTCTGCTCTATATCAATAAACTGAACTTTTTCTTATTTATGATTTTCTGTTTTCCTGCTTTTTGCATTGCTTTTCTCAACAATATTTGCTTTCTTTAATTTCTGTTTTAACTTTTAAAAAGAATGACAAATGTATTGTTTCTTGCAACAATTAAGAAAATGTGCTTTTGTATATACAAGGTTTTGGCTACAAATGGCTGTATTATAGTATTTCTTTTTTTTTTCTTTTTTTGCTTCAGAGAGTTTTGATTGGCTTATATTTTAAATTCATTTCAGCCAAGGAAAATATGAGATTTAATAACAGGATTCTCTCTTGGACCAACATTTTGGCTAAACCTTTGGCATGGATATTTCAAGAAAACAAAAAACAATGGTGGAAAGAATAAAATGCTCATATGGAATGGGATGCTGATAAGCTCTCAGCAGAATTTACTTGCCAAAATTTGAATGAATATAGCAATTTTTTTTTGTAATCCGTTTTGGATCAAGCAAAAAAATTTTCAGCACCCCATAGCTGGGGTGCCCCTCGTAGACAGTCCATTTGATTGTAGGTTTTTTTCCCGTGAAAGAAATGTAAATGCAAATTCAGTAAATTTCAGTGAAAGACTCGTGTCAATCCTCATAGGGAACCAAAATTTATCCTTGCCTTATGAGAGCAACACAGAGGAAGAGAAAGATATTTAGTATATAATTTAAATACCGGCTAGTGATGTCATGTTTTACAATAGCAGTACTAGTCGCAAAACAAAGGAATTAATATGTATGTCATTTTTTAAAAACTTTTTTTAAAGACTGACCGTTTAGTTGAATGGGGCACAATACTAAACGAAATCACAAAATTTAGTTACGTGGTCAGGACAGACAAGATGACTAGGGGGAGTAACTCTGTACCTAACACGAGTTTGTAAATTTAAATATCTAGGAAGTATTTTAAAAGGACGGAAAATGAGATACCAAAATCCGAAGCCGCATTGGAATATGCCTTCCAAAAGCCAAGCATAGTATTATTAAGAAACGGAAAAATTTTGTTGCAAACAAAGAAAAGAGTACTGATCTATTATACAATATCAGTCTTCAGTGAAGGCTGGACAATATGCTTACAGTTGAAGAATAGACTTGAAGCAACAGAAACTAGGAACTACAAACGGGTGCCGAAAATACCATGGCCTGAATATGTGAGCAACGGCACAGTTTTAGTTTTAGAGTAAATGGAAACTAAAAGGACACTAATCTGAAAGAGAAAATTGAAATTTCTAGGTTACATAATTAGGAAAGAGGGCTGGGAAAATTTAACACTCACAGGACATTGAAGGCAAGAGGGAGAGAGGTAAGCTGTGCATAACCTAACGAACTTGTGTAAATGCTAGATTAGGAGCGATAGCAAAAAGACAAGCTTTACTGAGAGCAGGAAATTGTGGAGAGCCACGTTCTGTAGAGACACGGCACAGATTTCTTTTTTAAATGGCAACATTTTTTTTAGTGAATTTAAATTAGCCATATCATTATTTATCAAGTATGAGGTCATGCAGTATAAATTATTTTCAAGACTAGATTACAAAAGGCGAAACCGCATTAAGAAGTCTACAGTAATCCATATACGGTGTAGTACATATAACACCAGTTGAACTTTGAACTTATAAAAGGTTGAATTTTTAACTGATCTATATTAGTTTGTATATAAATATGCTACGAGGGTTTTTTTCTTTTTTCTTTTGCAAATAACCGTTGTGAAAAATACTTTATAGACTTAAAAAATAATAGACCCGAAACAGTTATTGCGAAATTACGAGATAATATAATTTTTAGTTTCCTAGAAGACATTTAAAGATATTCTATTAAGATGACATTTGTGGGGAGGGGGTGGGCACAGAAAAGTAAACGTTTGTTGACTAAACGAAATAAAATTTCTGGTTACAAGACTACCCTTTGCAAAATCTGTTTTTTTTTTATTTTAGTTGTAAAATTCAGCTAATTTAATTTTCAAAAAGAGAAATCTCATTAAAATAGACGTCCGTACGTGAAAGCAGATGTTTGAAAAAAAAAAAAAAAAACGAGACAAGGAGATTTTATTTCAGGGAAAATGCGCTGGTATGAACTCTGAAAATTAACGATGAAAACTAAAACCGTAGAGATTTGAGAAGTTAGAACAAAACAAAAAAAGAAAAAATAGCGGAAAAGAACTTGCTGGATAGTCAATAATGTTGTCGTCCTCTATACACCCATCAGTGAATTGTCCGACCTCAGAGAGGTCCACGGCGCCATACCGTGTCTCAATGTTGCGTTCAAACCATTGGACTAAACCCGAGAAATCCATTATTTTCTGTCGTGGCACATAGTTCTAAGGTGGATTTGTTTTTGAAGTTAGTTACTTCTAGCCTTTTGCCTAAAGAGGCAGGACCTACAAGGTGGTTTGAATTCAGTTTTCCTTCTGATAGACTGGTTGTCAACCAAGGCTATAGGGCGCAATCTGTCCTGCTATTTATCCATAGCTGGTGGGGATGGACTCCTATATTCCCCAAGAGTATTATAATGCAATAAACTAGACTGGAATTCGAACACGGCTCTCCGATTCCTCAATCCAAGCCGCTATCCACCATACCATTAGACAATAATAACATGGAGTTTAAATGAAACATTGTAACAGGCAAAACAAAGTAAAAATGATCGACTGAAATGGCAAATGCTTCTGGTTTTATCGATTCGAATTAAGATGTGTCCCAAAAGAAAAAAAAAACGAGCCAAAAATTAATATTTGATATTTGGGATTTTGATGGCATAATTAATTAGTTTGGCTGGACGCAAATCCGAGGCACGTAAACAAATTTTGTCCGATCTTTCATAGAAGTCCCTCTAGTTCATCAACAAAATGTCCAGGTAATCAATGACTGAGTGGGTCCGTCTTTCCCGGTTTCGTGTTCCATCTGTAGGTTACCATTGTACAAAATTTGAAGCCTTCTCGTGGATTAAAGTGTTCGTTCATGAATTTCGTGACATAATTACGTGTTTAGTCCCTGGGCCGGGTGGGGTGTACTTGGAAACGGTGAATAACTGAGCAGTACTAAAAATAACAACTAGCAAAGATATTCCTAGACATCGGCAGTGGTACGAGAACAGTATACCCCTGTAGACTAAATTAGGGGTGCAGTTCGGAATTTTCTATGAGCTTACCGGACCGATATACACCTGATGAAGGCCGGAGGGTACAACGATCAAAAATGCGGACAATACTACCGAAAGTAATTAGTGTAAATATTGATGCCTCCTCATTTGGATGGTGTATGCGGTGTCCACCAAATGTGGGTCTTTCTCTGATTTGAGAGGGATATATATATATATATTTGATTATATATATATAGCGTATATTTTGTCGGCATATTTTCATTAAGACAAGTCTCATTGAATAATTTAGACAAGTTTGGCTACTTATTTTCAATAGAATCCTCTAGTATTCACGGACAATTCTTGGTATCGTTATTAAATTCCGAGTACTTTCGACTTTAGCTCAATGGCATCATCAGGGTGTTGTTTTTTTTCTAAGACAGTTGTGTTCATATGAAAAATTTTTCATTGAAGTGAAAAACGCTAAGGTTAAGTAAATACTGTATGATTTAAATTTAAGTTTGAAATGTCCATGTTTAAGAAAAAATACTTAGTTTAAAATATCTAGGCTTTAACTATCCGCTGTAAACATTTAATTGCAAATGTGGACAGGAATGTTGTAAATATTGGGAGATGTTAGATGCATCATTTAAATGAAAACTCAACTGTCGAGACAATGTAGTAGTAGTATGACTAACATATGTATTATTTTTTCTGTTGGAGATGCAATCTTCCAAGAGACATTTAAATTTAAATACAATATTGGTTTTCTGCAACACGTTAGTTGTTGGGGAGGAGTCATTACAAATGATTAAATTGGATATATTGAATTGAGTATAGTATATTAATTTCATTTTTTTACTAGGATCTTTGGTGGGTAGATTAGTATTTATTAGTTTTTTTGTGGGGGTGTTTTCGTTTTGCTAATAATTAGAATGTAATTGATTGCAATATAATACATATCTCGAGAGATAGAGATATATCAACATAGATGAATGATACTCTCCTGCCAAGATATATTGAGAGTCATTCTCACCATCCGTGTATAGGTTCTGCTAAGAGAGGAAGCTTTTGTTTTTGGCGTGAGCAACCACAGAGCAATAAAGACTCTTCAATTGTAGCTCGGAACATTCGCACCTTGCGCGCTCTGTTGACCCAAACCAGTTATGTTAGCGAGTCATAGTTCTCCTGGCAGGCCAAAGGGGGTGGGCGTCGCAGCTCCTGTTTGTGTTAGCGACAGAAAAGTCGAAATGATAGTCACAAATAAGGATAAAAGGATTTAGTGTTAGAGAAGATGGTCATGACTTCAGAGAGCAGTCCGACAGAACATTTAACGCTGGCTATCAGGCAGACATATACAGTCCTGTAAATGCCGTCCCATGAAGGTAACCCCCTAAACTTGGGAGGGGGATCTGTGGCAAGCATAGGCAAGAGGAGTACATCTGATAATACAAATAATAATAGAAAAAAAGATTTATTTTACATTCGATGAATTTGATAATTTTCATAAGTACTCCAAGATTCAGTAAAAATTGATAGTTGTCTCCCTTAGAGAATTTACCATAGTTGTCTCCCTTAACATCATGAACATGCACCAGAGAAAAAAAAATTATCAACCATCAGGAAATGCTTATATTTCTCCAAGAATCTGAAGAGAAAGATATTGAGAGGTGGGGGGATACACAGAAGAGATTATTAAAAAAATAACGTGAGAGAGAGAGAGTGAGAGAGATAGAAAGAGTGTGTGAGAGAAAGAAATATCGGAGAAAGAGAAAATACGTAGGAGAAAGACAAAGGAAAAGAAAATAGACAAAAGGAAAAACTTAACACAAACCTTATTCATTTCATTAAAGAAATCTCAGTTACCCCCCTTAGACCATAAATATAACAAACACGCTATTTTATTTAAGTACCTCCATAAAGAAGCTATAAATAAACTTGAAATGTATTTTAAAAAAAAATTAAAAATCATTTTTGAAGCTTGAATTTTTTAATTGCAATCTAATCTATTAGATTGAATTTAATATTTCCAATAATCTTCGGTGTATTTCAAAATGAATTTAGACTGGAATCTTTTTTCCTTATCAGCAAAAGATATGAATTCGTCCATATTGACAGATCTGTCAATACAACACAATTCTCTTTATTAAAATAATTTTTTGAAAATCGAGGAAAATTAGCTGATTAAATGTTTAATCTAAATTGACTCAGATGCTACATTTAGCTTAAAATATAGCAGAAAAACATTTTTTGTCATTTTCACGTGATTTATTGTCTGATGTTTGGTAAAAGTAAATAAAAGTGACCTAACTGACAAATTACTTGAATACAATGTGGACACACATACATACACAATATGTAATAGAACAAAGTGGAAAAATGTCAGATTCGGCTTCTTGAGAGAGATAATGAAAAAAATGAAAGAAATCATTTTGGATGCCAACGCGTTTCGTTCCTTGAATTTTACCAAAGTAAATGTGGAGATTTTATTTCGTAATTTGTATTTATACACAGATGTCACTTTCGTTTATTAGGTAATAAATGACAAACCTTAACGTTCAGCACTATATTTATTTTTCCTTACACAGCTTTAAGAATACTTTAGAGTGTTTTCAAATTGGAAAACTTCTGTGGAGAAATTCAAGTTACAAAAAAAAATCTACATATTTGTCTTGAGGGGACGAAATGTGATGGTAAAGTAAATGTCTCCTTTTCTCTTATTTATATTGTCTTTACACACACACACACACACACACACACACACACACACACACACACACACACACAAATATAAATACATATCTACAGTGCAATCTCGGTTCTTGAACGTCTCAAATGACGAACAAATCGGTTTTCGAACAGAAAATTCGAGATGAAAATGCCTCGGTTATCGAACAAAATTTCATTTCACGAACAACATTGCCGAACCGAGTTAACCCGAATGGAATAATTTCTCAGTCGACCGCCGTGGTGTGTACATTCCTGTGTTGTGTTGTGCATTTTTTCCAATTTTATTGTACTGTGACTTTTTTCTCTACATTGATTTCTATTCGTAAAATAGTTTCGGTTTAGGAATATTTCTGGTTACGAAATTCATTCAGGAACGAATTAAATTCGTGAACCGAGGTTCCACTGTATATATATATATATATATATATATATATATATATATATATGCTAGCCGAATTACTCGCACCTTGCTGCGTGTCACACATTTTTTGTAAGAAAATAATGATTGATTTTAAATCATTGTTATAATTTGTGGAGAAGAATGATATATTTCAATATTACTCAATGATCTTGCCGATGTCACCTCCATCTTCTGGCTTTCTCCTCCCTTATTTTGGATAGGAGTCATTCCCTTGTTTAAATTTAATTTTAATTTAAATGAAAGGGAAAATATTTTTCAGTGGAGGATTTGTGCACAAACAGCTTGATCTGACCTCTTTGATAAGTATTTGATGTAATACTTGATTGAATGAATTGATGAGCTGATTCAACATTGATAAGACAATTGAATTGTCGCGACGAATATGTATTGTAAGGCACTACACACTGATTGGTGATTTCTTGCTCAACTTGACGTCCATATTGTTTCATTTTGATTTTGCCGACGTGACTTCCGTCTTCTGGCTTTCTCCTCCCTTATTTTGGATAGGAGTCATTTCCTTGTTCAAATTTAAATTTAATTTAAATCAAAGGGAAACAGATTTCAGTGTGTATGTGTGTGTGTAGGGGGGGTTGCGGCCCCCTCCCCGGGAACTCCCTTTGATCAAAATGAAATATACTTATCCAAGTACCCTAGGAGTCATTCTCGTGTTCAAATTTAAATTTAATTTAAAACAAAGGGAAAAATTCAGTCGGGAGTTTGTGTCCCCCAGGGACCCCCTTTGATCAAAATGAGATATACTTATCCAAGTACCCTGGGTAATGTAGTTACGGAATATATATGTTTATGGTGGTCTATCTCCAAAACCCTAGGAGGAGGGCGATAACAGACAGACAGAGGTAACAACTTTATATATGAGAGAGAGATAAACAAATATGGAACGCTTATAAATTTAATATGCTTCGTTTTGATTTAAATATCAGAAATTTTGGTAGAGAAAATGCCGGTACTTTTAGTTTTATGTTTTTTGTTTGTTTTTCATTGGTCAGGTAGACCACGTGTCTTTGATTTGTGATGTTAATATGGGTGGGTGTGCACGTGTAGGGAACACTCCTACGTCGGGATCACCAAATGTAGGGGTTTCGATTAAAATTGTTTGATTTCACTCTCTGAAGATACATCTGGCACAAGGCGCGTCCAGATGTACTTTCCAAATTCAATTTCTGTTCCCTATTGTTGAATTTATGAAAGTCGAAAACTCTTGACATCATACAAGAAAGGAGAATAAATAAGTCGAACAATGCAATCATTTTGTGAAATTACACAAAGGTAAAAATATATTCAACAATATTTACATTTTGGTTGAATTGCATGCAATGTGGTTAGTTGCATAAGTAGCCTCCCATTAGCCGTGAAATATTACATGTCAAATGTTATTGGACAGAAATTGTTAGTGATATTTGTTTTAGACAAAGTCTTAATAAAATGATTGAGTTGGGCGAAGGGTTTGTGCTGAGCAGATGCATGTCTGTCCCTTGAGTCTGAGTGCCGCAACTGACTTATTTCTAGCGGGAAAATGTTTTTATAGGAGTTCAAACAATCCTTTATTTTGGCGGTAAGAAGAATCATACTTACCTTTGTTCTGATTGGCTGGATCAAACCAATCAGTGAATATTTAACATTTATTATATATCACATTCGTTTATTATGTATATTCTTAATTTAACGTATGTGAGTATGTGTGAGGATGTGTGTGTGTGTGTGTGTGTGTGTGTGTGTGTGTGTGTGTGTGTGTGTGTGTGTGTGTGTGGACGTACAGTTCCACACACGTCCGTTTGGATTCTAGTGGTCATTTTTTGTAGGTCTGGTAGTGAGATGGTAATGTGATGTTGGCTGGCTGGCGCACGAGCGCATACATACACATATATAATAAAAATATAGTTTAAAGGTATGCTATGTTCAATATCATGAATTGATATGCAAATATATAAGTGGATATTGTGGTTAACATCCAGGGGCGACAATTTGCTTCGAGCTTGAATACAATCTTCAGGCCCTGTGTTTTGGGTTTTAGCTCGACTGTTATATATGCTGGTCATTGGTGCATTATATAAACAGAAAAAAATTAAAAAGAGATAAAGTAATGAATTCACCTAACGTATTTATCGCAGTGGACAAACTAGAAACTTATATGAACGAAGTACCAAAACATCACCTACTCAAGAACAACATAACTAAAGCACACAGAAAAGTAAAAAAAAAACACAAAACCAAAGAATATTAACATGAGGGCTAAAACATTGCCCAGTCATCGACCTTAAACGACCATATTGCATCGTTAAATTACAAGCATTCATTACACTATAAGACCACAAAGAAAACTTCAAAATAAACCCAACATGCAAACTAGTAAACAATCTTCAGGACGTGTGTTAAAATTTAAAATGAAATAAAATAATACTAGAAAGAACTAACTCTGAACTAAGGAGCATGTTAGGAGTAAATCAGTGGAAAAACACAAAAACAACTATAGTCTGTTTCGATAATCTAAAAAACAAACATAATTGCGAATTTATAGAACTAGATATAAAAGATGTCTACCATTTTATAGCAGAACCCACACTGGATAAGACCAAGTGAAAATAAACACAAACGAAGTAAAACTCATTAAGCACTACCGAAAACCATTATTATTCGACAACAAAGACGCGTGGTTAAAGAAAGAGACCTTCGATGTTACAATGAGAAGTTATGATGGTTCTTAACCTAGAAACATACATTCACTAAATGAATATTAATTAATAAAAATGATATAGGTTTCTACAAGGACGACGGTTTCATAATCCTAAGAAACTGTAACAGATAAAACCAGAAAAATAATCATAAACAAATTTAAAACATAAGGGCTTCAACAGATATAAAAATAAACCTAAAAGTAGTAGATTTCCTAGACGATACACTCAACCTAAGAAAACGTACATATCAACCATATAGAACGCCCAACGATAAACCAGTTCACATATACATCTTCCAACCACCCGCCAATAATAATCAAGCAGATTCCACAATTAATTAATCGCAGGTTATCTGACAATTCCACTAATTAAACCATTCTCAAATCAAAAAAGATTATGAAGCAGCCCTAACAGACAGTGGATTTTCGGCAACACTCACATACGCAGCACAAAAAAGCCAAGAGGAAATGAAACATCATATGGTTTAACCCACCGTACAGCAAAAACGTAAAAACAAATATAGGAAAAAATATTCCTTTAACTCATACAAAACACTTCTCCACCATCAAACACTCTCTATAAAATAATCAACAGAAACGGTTCCACCGAGAGCATGACACGAATAATAAAAATACAACAGAAAAATAACCAACAGGCCATCCACAAAACCAAAGTCGTAATTGTTGAGCAAAAACGAATATCCCTTAAATGATAATTGCTTGCAAAATAATATAATATATCAAGCCACTTTAAAATCAGCAGATAAGGAAAAAAATATAGATAGGATTAAGTGAAACAGAAACTACGCACACATCCTTTACAAATAGTAAATACGCGGACAGCGCAATGCGTTTTAAACATATATGGGAAATTAAAAATAAATATAAAACACACCACATTATGGAAAATAAGGAACACAACATCAGCCAACAGCAATAAGCACCAAAACTGTAAACTTAGTCTGGAGGGGGGGGGGGCGGAGGAATAGCTGTAATTATCTTGCCAGACCAACACAAACTACGAAATAAATGAAAAAAATATAGACAGCAAAATACATTTATATTCAATCATGCGCCATTTCTTTCTGTGGTAGACCAATTGTCGTCCAAGGCTACAGAACCCGGTCTGTTTTGCTATTTACTCATAGCTTGGGGGGGGGGGCGAAGAAGAGGATTCATACCTTTCCCAAACACGTAATATAATGGATTCGACTGGAATTCGAACTCGGCTCTCTGATTCCTGAATTCGAGCCGCTATCCATTACTTCACCGTATGTTAATAAAAAATCAAAATCAAATAAAATGAAAACCTTGTAAAATACCACCAAAATAAATGTACATATATATACACTGTATACAATGCAGATAATGCAGGAGACTCTAGACAAAGCTAATACCTTAAATTGAACAGATAAAATAGTCAAAGCCCAAGAAAAAAATAGATGAAATAAAAAATCTGAATAAATAAACCGATTAACAATAAAGTACAAATGTACGCAAACACATGTAATAATAATAATAATAATAATCAACAACAAGTAATAAATAACGAATAAAAAGTTAACACTATAAAATAACTACAAAAAACCCCATTGGATCTATAAATATCCTCTTTTGTCCATAGCCTATAGAATTATTTGAAGAATAATCGTTACCGCTTAAGGAACATTCACTCCTTCAACTTTTCTAAAGTTAAAAGTTTACTCAACATATTCTCAGCTTTAGAGAATTCTTTTACATTCTCTCACAATGAACATTTTAAGCGGCAAGTTCATTCAACTTTTTATGAGCTCAGATAAAAAATTTTCATTAGTAAAGACTTTAATTCCAATCAAAGGGACATAACACCAACAAAAATAGTAACCTCTCCGCGTGTGCATCATTAGACAAATATAAATATTAATCTGGGAGTTATAAAACCGTTTTGTGTTTCTTCTTATTGTTTCCTATTTTGTGGTATTTTGCGTTAAATATAAATTCAAGAGGTCATATCAACGAACTGACCTCTACAAGTCTAATGGTGATTACGAAGGCACGGCAGCTCGGAAAACTCACTTTGGATGTTCTGATAAGAAAAGAACTTCCGAATTTGTTGGTGGAGGCTTCAGACTCAACATGGAGGCCTATATCAAGTGCCCTGAAAAGTTAGTGCTGCCCTGAGACAAGAAGATGTCTGCTAGAAGACCCCATGTCTGGCAACAGGACTCTGCACCATGCCACACAAGCAGGAGAACCAAGTCATGGCTGTCAGGCAATTTCTGAGGCTGCATCACCCCTTACATCCGGCCACCGAACTCCCTACTGCACCCCCTTGATTATTATATGTGGGTGTGGTTGGGAGAGAGACGAACAAAGCTCCTTGTAACACCAAAGATGAACTGAAGGCAAGGATTATAGCAGCATTTACCAGCTTAAACAAGAAGAGTTGCAGTAGATTTCGAAGTCGTCTGGAGGCCATGGTTGAATAAATTTACTCTTTAGTATTTCAAGATATTTTTTGTGTAATTTTCGTAAATATATCTTTTAAAATGAAATGTCAGTGTTATTTTCATTTTTGCGTAATTTAGACGATAGTTTATCCATCGTACCTATATATATATATATATATATATATAAAACATTTTTATGTTTATACATTCTTTTTATAGATACAAATATTTAAGTAAATGCTCTGTTTTATAATAAACAGTATTAAACAACATTTACCGGCCTGAATGTCCGAGAAATTTTCATAGAAAACAGGAATCGAACCTGTATCCTATACGGAACCGTCATATAGCCTGACGTGCCTTAACCGTTTCGGCCACAGAGGAGTGTTCGGTTAGCAAGGTCGATTTTACTGTCTTTAAACTTTAATCTTCCATGAATCTCTCTCGTACATTCATATCTGCTTATGGCGTATCCAGATGTAAACAAATGACGTCACACATTATGAAATGGACAAAGTCCGACAATTATTTTCTCGGACATTCAGGCCGGTAAACGGTATTTAATACTGTTTATTATAAAACAGAGCATTTACTTAAATATTTGTATCTATAAAAAGAATGTATAAACATAAAAATGTCTTAATATATATATATATATATATATATATATATATATATATATATATATATATATATACTACTGGGGTATATATATATATGTACTCCTGGGGTATTAGCCGTATCGTAATTAAATGCTTTTTGTAATTCTTTTAACCTTATCCTTTGCTCCAGGTACATCCACTAATTCGCTATATATATATATATATATATATATATATATATATATATATATATTGATAATATTAGTGGTTAATATACACTCATATATATATATATATATGTATACATATATATCTAAAATGTATAAATACATACATATACATACATACACATAGATAGATATATATAAATTTCCAAGAGGATAGAATCCAGGTAGAACTGAATGTCCAGGACAAAATAAGAATATAATATAAAAGGTTCAAACACTAATATTTCATGGTTATAATTTATTACACTGGAATCGGAATCACCATCCAATTCATCAGACCTACAAATTCAAATTTTTTTTAGTCAAAAAATTTGAATTTGTAGGTCTGAATGAATTGGATGGTGATTACGATTCCAATGAAATAAATTATAACCATGGAATATTAGTGTTTAAGCCTTTTTTATTATATATATATATATATATATATATATATATATATATATATATATATATATATATATATATATATATAAGCTTAAAAGTTGCCTTATCGGGCGGCATTTATTGGGCCTTCATCACAACAGGTAGGCAGGAGTAGATGTGATAGGCAAAAATACAGAAGAATGCAATATTAATCACTGCCTCTAAGTATTGAAGATATTTAAGTGCAGTGATTTTAACGCGCTAATTGAATGCGCATTAATCGAGGGATTCATGTATTTAGATTTCGACATTAAATAACCCATAGAGGTGTTGATATGCCACTAACAAATTCAACCAACCCAACCGCAAAAGACAAAAAAATATGCATATCAGCACTAGTTAAGACTTGTGGTATGCATAGATGTGGCATTATGATAAGAGGAACGTTATCGGATTTAGGGGGTCAGTGATTGAGACTAGATAAGTAGAACATAGAACATGACCGGCGCCCCACTTCTACTCACCCTGAATTCGGCATTGTGGCATATTTGGTGTAATTTCGTCAATAAATACCAATTCGAAAGTAGGACACTTCGATCTAGTGTAATGGTTAACAAGCATGTCTCGCTTGTTTAATTACGACTGAGCAGTGATCCATACTTTCGACTCCACTGTCGCACATGTTAAGCCACGCTTCGTAAATCTCTAAACCGGAAGTAGGGCACCTTGACGTGGTGTAATGGTTAACAAGCTTGTCTCGCGTGTTTAATTACGACTGAGTAGTGATCCATACTTTCGACTCCACTGTCGCACATGTTAAGCCACGCTTCGTAAATCTTTAAACCGGAAGTAGGGCACCTTGACGTGGTGTAATGGTTAACAAGCTTGTATCACCTGATTAGTTACGACTTAGTAGTGAGTTCGATCCTCACTGGGTGCTATATACTTGCGGCCTTGTGCCACATCTAAGCTTCTCTTAGTGAATTAATCTAAAACAGGAAGTAATGCATGGAGACTGATGCGCAGAAACGAATTTTTATGTTCCACAAGAAAATAAACGGACAGTTTTTTGTATGACGTCACGAATACATATAACTGTACCAGAAATGCGAAAGAAATTGTCTCATATGTATTAATCTTGACCCCACTCCCCAAATGGAGGAGGTATTGGCTACACTTTCTGCCTGCTGAACCCAGAGAGACTTCCCCACCCCCAGGGATTACCTCTCTTTCAGAAGAAGGGGCTTAGTTTTACTGCCAGGTACCTCAGGTGTCCCTAAAAAGGGAAGTGCCAAGGGGGTTAGGACAATTATTCTACGGTATTGCCGTTAAACGCACTTTAAACTAACCTTGTATCACACTCGGTAGCGACATGTGCGCACTAAAAAATACCCTGACTGCACGCGTGAGGTTCTCAAATTGAGGACCTCGTTCTGCAGGGAAAAAGGATTTTGAGCCTGTGTCCTGTGTAGGAATCAACCGAGCCTATGTGAGATTAGCTTAGCTTAGCTTAGCTTAGCATAGGCTGTTACTTTTTTAGTTAGTCTATAAATTTGTTTTAGCTTAGCTAGAGGACGAGGGAACCTCTTGTGCCTTCCATCAGTATGGCTGATGCTAACCTCCAGGAGAGTGACTCATGACACCTTCTCAGACTAACATTTTCCACTGACATGAAGTAAAAAGATTATATTGAATCAGTTGTTAAGTCTCCTGCTAGGAAAATTGATCCACTGAGTCGTGCTAGACAATCTTTCTCACCAGAAAATTTTTCATACACATTTATAAATCTACCATTCATCCACGCATTAAATATTGATGTCACGTATGATCTGGAGCTGCTGTTATGAAGTTAGAGAGTCTTGATAACATCCAAAGAAGAATATGCAATGATATTGGTGCTGATCTGTCATCTCGGCTTCAGTCCCTTTTTTTGCCGCCGTAACGTAGCTTTCTCGTGCCTTTTCTGTAAATAATTTCATGGTAATTGTTCTGATGAGCTTTCTTCTTTGGTACTTAGACTTTACGAATTTAAACGCAGTGATCGATTAGCGGCTAGGTCTCATCATTTTACAATTGAACTGGTGAGATGTAACCGTTTCTCCTCTCGCACTTCTCGCTTGTTGAACTCTCTTCTGTCCTCTTTTCTTAATAGAGATTTTCCAAACGCAGCTTAGATGTGGCACAAGGCCAAAAGTATGGGGCACCCATTGAGGATCGAACTCACTATTCAGCCGTAATTGTTCAAGCAAGACAAGCTTGCTAACCATTACACCACGCCGAGGTGCCCATCCTCTTTTCTCAATAGTAGTTTTTCTCATATTCTCTAACACTCAGTAACCACTTGCGTCCTAGTGGCTTTATTGCCTTTGATCTTCAAAAATTTAAATGCAACGTCAATCGTTATCTTCTGTCTTCTTAATTCTTGTTCTTTTATTGTCCTCTCTCCTTAATAGTAGTTTTTCTCATATTCTCTAACACTCAGTAACTCCTTGCGTCCTAGTGGCTTTATTGCCTTACTTGGAGTGAAATGATTAAAAAAAAAAGTTAAGATTATTGACCCGTTTTGCTTTTTGTTTAATTCACCCAACCCCTCCTACACTGGGTGAGAGAGTTTCGTTTTCTGGGGAGTGCAGGATTCATTTTGTTTTTTCTTTTCGTAATAGTTGTTGTGTCTGGATTTAGAGTACCCCTGAGGGAGGCTTTGTGAGTGTCATTGTATTTTTTGTTTTAAAGTTCCGCATTTTTTTCGTCTAGTTAACTGATATTTCTGCCGCAGTTAGGATTGGGGGGATGGGGTGTAATACTTACATTTCTTCTTTATGTCCTTTCAGGACGCAGGCGATCATGGCCCTCCACATCTTCCTGTGCCTTATAGCTATTCCCTCCTACCTCATTACGTGCTCCAGAAATTCCAACTGCCTCTTCCTGATGTTAAGTATAAGTTTCCTTTTTGTTTCCATCTTCTCCAAAACTTCATCGTTGCTCACATGTTCGGTCTACAGTATCCTCAGCATCCTTCTGTAGAACCCCATTTCTGTTGATTCAAGTCTCTTCATCATCTTTGAGGAGATTGTCCAGCATTCTGTTTACCTGCTCAGAAGAGAAGACATGATGCAAGATAATGCTTAATGTATAGTCCTTCTACTTCTGTGAACCTTATCATTTCAGGACGTTGGCAATTATGACTCTCCGCGATTTCCTCTACTTTGTAGCTCTTAGTAAATTTTGTTTTTTATTATTTCTCCTAAAACCTGTTCTGCCAACCTTTTATACAAACGTGTTGTTTTCCTCTGTCCCTCTTGCTTTCAATCTGTCCTGTGAGTATCAAATTTTCCAAGCCCTCTTTTCTCATTATGTGCTCCAGAAATTTCAACTGTTGCTTCCTGATGTTAAGAATAAATTTCCTTTTTTATTTGCATTTTCTCTAAAGCTTCGTCGTTGCTCACATACTTTATCCATTGGTATCCTCAGCATCCTTCTGTTGTTTTAAGTCTCTTCTTCTTTGAAACACTTGTCCAGCATTCACTACCATTCAGTAGAAAAGAGCACTGAACTGTTGTGTGATATCTGTCCTCCTATATGACAGTGAATGCTGGACAATCTCCCCAAAGATGAAGAAGAGACTTGAAGCAAGAGAAACAAAGAAAAGAGTACTGTACAGTTACGTGATATCTGTCCTCCTATATGGCAGTGAATGCTGGACAATCTCATCAAAGATGAAGAAGAGACTTGAAGCAACAGAAACAAAGAAAAGAGTACTGAACTGTTGTGTGATATCTGTCCTCCTATATGGCAATGAATGCTGGACAATCTCCACAAAGATGAAGACGAGACTTGAAGCATGAGAAACAAAGAAAGGAGTATTGAACTGTTACGTGATGTCTGTCCTGTGAATGCTGGACAATCTCCTCACAGATGAAGAAATTCATGCTTAGAGCTGATAAAAAAAATTAGACCATTTTTATGACTGTTTCTCATGATAGAATTCACTAGACAATGTGCTTATCACCAGAAAGGAAAGAGAAAGGCCTACGAGGCAAGAGAAATAGAAGAGGTAGCATGAAATGCGATTTTAAAGGTTACAGAGACAGAATCAGTTACAGTCCTGAAAGAAGGTCAACAGTAAAGAAAGTCTGAAAGACTCAAAGAGCACAAGTAGCTTTGTTAAATACCAGAGTTAATGGAATTGGTAAATAATGTGACTGCTCACTAAGTAGGTTATGCGTTGTTTTCCTCTGTCCCTCTTGCCTTCAATCTGGCATGTGAGTATCAAATTTTCCAAGCCCTCTTTTCTCATTTATATACCAGAGAAATTTCAACTGTCTTTTCCTGATGTTAAGTATAAGATTCTTTTTTCTTTCAATTCTCTCTAAAACTTTGTCGTTGTTCGCATGTTCGGCCCATGGTATTCTCAGCATCTTTCTGTAGAACCACATTTCTGTTGCTTCAATTTTCTTCTTCATCTTTGAGGAGATTGTCCAGCATTTGCTGCTATGCAAGAGGACAAATATCGCATAAGAGTTCAGTACTCTTTTCTTTGTTTTTAACGAAATGTTTCTGTCTCTTAATACTCTACTTAGCTTTTGGAAAGCATTTTTGGCCATCCCAATACGCCTTCTTATCTCAGTGTCACACTTTCCATCCTCTGTTAGAACACTTCCCAGATATCTAAATTTTTGTACCTGCTTGATTTTAGTGTCCCCGACCTGCAATTTGAATGTTGGGCTTTATCCTTTTTGCTGATAACCTGAATTCTTGCTTTTTTGTTGTTTAAATTTAGTCTTTTTTCTTGCCTTTCCTCACTACCTTTGGTAGGAGCTTTTGTAGTTTCCTTTCCGTGGCTGATATTAATACAGTGTCATCTGCATATCTTATGTTGTTAAGATTTTGGTCGCCAACAATGAATCTTGGTAGGACTTTCATTATCTTAGAATTGCCTCGCTGTGTAGGCTGATCAAGTCTGGCGAGAAGGCACATCCTTGTCTTACACCGTTTACTATTTTGGTGTATCTGTTGAACTCACTTTCTATTCGTATATTATTTGCTCTATTTGGCCATCATGACGTTCGCCATTCCTCAGTGTGTGTTAACCTATAGAGAATTTCGAACTGAACCCTTTGTTTAATCTACGGGGGTAGATTTTTCTTGTTCCGCATTTGCCGGAATTACATCGATATAAGAATTGGCATCAAAGAATTCAGTCTGAATTGCAGAGACAAATTCAGGGGAAATATAACAAAATAAAAAGCGGTTGGGTCTGAAATTTTTATTGAAAGAAAACAAAACACTGAAGTGATTTTTCAAAGTTTTTTCGACACCCAGTGTCTTTTTATTCTTTTGTAGAGCACGTCTTTACCGGCAACGATTATTTAAAAACAAAAAGAAAGAATGAAGAACGGACTATTTATGTCTCAAAACAGTGTTAGAAATATGTACAACAAAGTAATAACTATTATGAGACAAACATCAATATATGAGACTGACTTACTCACACAAAAAGACGGAGTTCTGATATATATATATATATATATATATATATATATATATATATATATATATTAAGCTTTTCACCCCAAGCAAGGCTGGAAGCCACTTTCACGCAATGGGTTACAGAAGATTTGGAGCGAGAGCAGATAGGAGTGTTAGAGGAAAGGATGTGGAGAAGGATAGTGGATAGATCAAGGCAACTGGAGATGTCGATTGACGTTACATTTGAATAGCTGGAGATTATAGTTGTCAGGGAAACAGGAATGAGGAAGGGAGTTCCACAGGCGAGAGGTGCGAGATATGAAGCTATTGGAGTAGAAGAGACTATATATATATATATATATATATATATATATATATATATATATATATATATATATATATATGATACTGGATATAGATTCAAGGTTTGTCAGGCTGAGATACTTTTGAAAGGCCAATAGTATTAAATTTTGAATTTCAGTATTTATGACTTTTTTGGCAGATGTTTCTGAAGCTAAAAACAGGGAATTTACATCCATGAGTATAATACGCACCTCGTAGTGTAGCCATCTTTATGTAAATTCGTTTTGAAAAATGCCATATTATCCATTAAAATCTCAATGCCATACGTATATTTTATTGAAATATATAATTTTTCACGATCTTAAAGAAATGAACGGGATATTTCGACATTGCGTGTTTTTTCCCCGATTTTCCACTTCAAGACTTATTTTCGGATTTTTAGGGAAAGGTGCTTTGCTTTAAACTTTAAATCAGGTAATTTTTGTCACATAATGTTTGAGAAAAGTATGTTTTATTTTTGAAAGATTTTTTTAATAAAGAGAATTCTGTTGACAGATTTGTTAATATTGACGATTTCATCGATTTTACTGTAAAGTATTTATTTATTGGAAATATCAAATTTATCCTATTGACTTGTAATGAAAACTAAAATAAAAGCTTCAAGAAAAAAAATTTTGAACTTGAAGTATCACATTGTTTGGGAGGTATTATCAAAACATGGCAGATCTTGTGTAGCCACTTTATTAATTTTGGTGAAATTCCTGTCTTTGAGACAGAAGACGTTCAATTATGCAATTATTTCTAAAGAAGAAATCTTGCCGACATATCAAAGACATTTTGTAAACAATTGTTTTCAACACCTACCGACTGTGTTTTATTATTTATTGTGCTGAGTATTTATCTTGCTGTTTCAAATAAGACTTTTTTTTCTTCTTTTAAGCCGAGTAAGAATCTCTGAAAACGTGTACTTGCGTATAATACGATCTTATCTTTTAGCCTTAAATTTTCGTTCAAAACTTTTGGTATTGTAACCAAAAAATATGTTAATCTTAAGAAATCACGCGGTATGGGTATATTTGTTTTGGCTTCCGTAGGAGATCAATTTACAATGAATATACGTAACAAAACTGTATTCCCTATGCTAACTTTATTTTTAAGCATTTCATCCAGAGCAAGGCGGTTGTGTTACTAGCACGCAAGGGGTTACAGAGAGTGAGGGCAAGCGTAAAGAGGGAGGGGTTACAGAGAGTGAGGGCAAGCGTAAAGAGGGAGGGGTTACAGAGAGTGAGGGCAAGCGTAAAGAGGGAGGGGTTACAGAGAGTATGGGCAAGTGTAAAGAGGGAGGGGTTACAGAGAGGGAGGGCAAGCGTAAAGAGGGAGGGGTTACAGAGAGGGAGGGCAAGCGTAAAGATGTGTGTTTGAGGAAAGGACATAGAGAAGGATTTGGATTAGGATCAAGGTATCAGAAGATGTCGATTGACATTACATTTGAATATTTGAAGATTATAGCTATCAGGGAAGCAAGTAAGTGGAAGGGAGTTCCACTGTCGGGAAGTGCAAAAGAGGAAGCTGTTGGAGTGGAAGAGGCGGTTGCATTTAACTGTTTCGACAGTGAAAGTGTGGGACCAAGATGCCAACCTAGTAACACGTTTAAATTCATGCAGTTTGGGTACCAGTGAAAGTAGTTCGTCAGAGCAGTTGCCATGAAAATATTTGTAGAAAAGACAAAGGGAAGCCATAGCACGTCTGTGAGAAAGTGACTGTAGACGAGATGCCAGATTAGGATTTTTATAAAAATTTAATATAAAATGCGTTTTTTTTTTATGTGAGATCTGGGGGGCTTAATTTACTGTGATAAAAAAACAACATTTTTTTAAAAACAAAGGTGTTATGTCTGATTGTAGTGCTCAGCCTACAACTCCTGAGCTAAATTCTAAAAACAGTCCATCATTTTGTGTGGCTATCTTCTTTTGAGGAATGTATCCGAAGCGCATTTTTTTTCCCTTTTGTCTCTCAAAGAAATCTTTTCTTTGTTTTATATTTATGGCACATCGCCCTGAAGCGGAACGGGGAATGTCTAACTGTGTAAAGCAATTGTTTGTATGTTGGATAAGTGAATGTGTTGGCTCGACCGGCAAGAGAATAAAACCTGTTTGGCAGGCAACACTCTTTTTGCCCGACGCTCACAACAAACAATTTGGAGCCCTGCTGCTTCAGTTTTTCTGTCTCTCTGAGGACTTCGGGGGTGATCTCAGTCACGGATGGATCAATGAAGATGACAGCGACTTCGCTTCCGCGGAGACCGGCGTTTATATTGTGATTTGCTCGGGCGTAGAGATCGCTCCTTATTTGGCGAACGACTTCGGCGAGACCGGGAACATTAATGTTAGATGTGATACTGCGTTGGACGTCGAAGCGATTTTTGTTCATTAGGGAGGTTACCGGGATATTAAAGTTCTCCGGACAGTAGGCGTAGGAAAGAACTTTATAGTAGCCGTAGCCCGTGTATGGAAGCAGCGAGTTGATAAATCGTGAAATTTTTCTGGCTCGATATTCTCCCATCGACAACAGATCGTAGCCAAATATTATGGTACCTGAAATAAAAAAAAAAATAATTATGATTATTTATCTTTATAATATAAAAATAATACAAAAATGTGGCACAAGGTCGAAATTTGGGAGCCGAGTTAGCTGGCCGCATTCCGATGACTGAAGGCGCCACATTGAAATCCGAAGGCGCATTGGACAGTGGAAGAAGTCTTCCAAAAGCCAAGCAAAGTATTAAGAAACAAGAAAATTTCGTTAGAAACAAAGAAAAGAGTACTGGACTGCTATGCAATATCAGCCTTCCTATATGGCAGAGAATGCCAGACAATCTCTCCACAGAAGAGGAATGCTGGACAATCTACTCCTTGGTTTAAGTGAGAAAATGAATGAAAGAAAGTAAAAGGAAAGATAGAAGGAGAGAAAGAAGGAAAGAAAGATAGAAGACGCGATAACACTCTCATGTGTTTAACGCATGCATCAGTGAAATGGAAAAATTGTCAATTTTAGATTTATTTTCATTTGTACCCCCTTACTTCTTTAGATAATGATTTCATAAATATGATTGTTATTGCCATATTTTGTTAAAGACGATAATGTATACGAAAGGAAGAAAAAAGGAGAGAAAGACGATGATATATAGAAAAAGGAAGAAAGAACGAATGAGAGAAAGACAATGATGTATTAGGAAGAAAGGAAGACAATAATGGATGAGAAAAAGAAAGAAAGAAACGAAGAAAATAATGTATAAAAAAGAAAGAAAGAAAGCCAATAACGTATAAGAAGGAAAGGAAGAAAGACAATAATGTATAAAAAGAAAGAAATAAAGACTATAATGCATAAGAAAGAAAGAGAGAACGAAATAAAGAAAGGCTATAATGTATAAGAAAGAAAGAAAGAAAGACTATAATGTATAAGAAAGAAATAAAGAAAGACTATAATGTATAAGAAAGAAAGAAAGAAAGAAAGAAAGAAGAGGAGGCGGTAATGCTCTCATGCGTTTAACCTCTGCTTTAGGGAAATGGAAAAAAATGTTAATTTCCAATCTTTTCATTTGTACCCCCTTACTTCTTGAAATAACGGCCAACATTCATCTTTATGATTGTTATTGCAAAATTTTGTTAAAGTTGTTAAGCTCAAATATTTAACGATGCCATAGAAGAATTTCTACGGATATTTTATTTTCATAGAACTCGCCACCATCTTATTTAATCATTAACTGAAGAATTAAAATTCATCAGAAATTTCAAACGGGAAAACTGAAATTTTCACAGGTTAAAAGTAGTTATCATCATTGTTATTAGGGAAATTCAGTTTACAATACAAATTCATTTTAAATTGACCCCCATATTGACCCCCCTATATTGACCCCCCTATACTGACCCCCCCTATATTAGCAAAAACATGTGCCTTCTACATGACTTCTTAAAATTTAAAAATGTTTTTAAACATCATAATCTTGAATGCTGAATCCATAGTGATACAGAAAAAAAGAAAAGAAAAAAAGAAAAAAAGGAAAAAAAAGAAGAAAAAAAAAAAAGAAAAAGAAAAAAAAGAAAAAAAGAAAATGAAAATAGGAAAACCCTGAAAATGTCACTTCTTCTTCTAATGATAATAATAGGGTTTTATTCTTGCTACACAGGACCAATGCTTACTAACTAGAAAGTACCAAGCACACATACAGGAAAATGGTGTTAACCCTAAATACAGCTTCTGTGATAAATATTCAGAAACAATTGACCATCCTTGTATGATAGTTGCACGGTGTTAGAACGAATTAAATATAAAATTCGGCCTAACAGGGGGGGGGGGGGGCAATATCTGCATTCGAAAATCTGCAACTTTTATGGAAAGGAAACTGCAATTATGAACATCACCCAGACCCGGTTACAGAGATAGGACCTGTAACAATTTTATGGGATTTTACAATACACACAGACAGAACAATCAAAGCTAATCGTCCAGGCATCGAAATCAAAGACCAACAAAAACAAAAAACAGAATGTGCTTTCTTATTGACATGCCAATCCCTGCAGATTGTAATGTAGCTTTGAAGATTTTCAGAAACTATCGGAATACAAGGATCTTGAAGTAGAAATCTAAAAAACATGGCGCATGAGGGCAACAATAATTCTGTTTGTAGTTGGAACCCTTGGATTGATTGGAAAACGTTCTGATAGATTCACTGAAGGGATTCCCGGTAGCCCAAGCCTTAAAGAAATACAAAAAATTGTATTCACAAGTACAGATCACATATTTCGAAGAGCTTTATTCATGTAAAATGTGTGGGAAAAGGATCAGTGGAAAATGGCATCAAGTCGTTCCTGACCTTAGCTCTCTGGTTGGGACCCGGAAGGAAATATGTATACAACAGAAATCAAAGGAAATAATAATAATAATAATAATAATAATAATAATAATAATAATAATACTTTTCGCAATGTTTAAATTTACATGTCACGTGAGTTTACATTTCTATTACATAATAGCAGGATCGAATCCAGCAGCCGTCATTTGACCTAAAACAGTGCTGTTGAAAGTTTGCTACAGGCTTTTTAGTTAGCTGTTGTACTTGACAATTAGGTGAGTGAAATTTGAATTTTATTTCAAGTCTCTATCAAATTATCTAACTTGCGACAATAATAATAATAATAATAATAATAATAATAATAATAATAATAATAATAATAATCTCAGAATGAGTTTAAAGTAGGCGCGATTGGGTAGGAACGGTGATCCAGTGGAAATTGTGAAAGCGACTGGGATTTAACTATAAATGACAAATATGAAATGCACAGATTGGAAGAAACTCTTCGAGACAATAAAATGAAGTGAAATGAAATTTAAATAATTAACCATTCTTTTATGCGTTTGGAAGTATTTTTAAAAATCATCAGCATTTTTATGAGAGGGCGGGGATTGATAGGTTTTACACACACACACACACACACACACACACACACACACACACACACACACACACACAGAGGGTATTTTTTCAGTGATGTTCACCCTGTACAAGGCCCAAGAGCCGCTCAAGGTAGAGGGTTACAAAGTAAGAGGCACAGTTTATGTGGATAGTTGGGGAAAATAACAGTTAATCCTAGGCTTAAATAGATTAAGATTGTAGTGATTGGGAAATACCCTCTTGGGTGTCGGTTCCACAGAGCAGAGAGAAGAAGCTGCTCGAATGAAACTTACTATCTCACCAATGGAATACGAATGAAATGAGAGTGGTTCGCTACAACGGGCGTGGCATGGTGGGTCTTAGCCTAGAACCGGTGGAACTAAGGAATGTAGCTCGTCTGAGCACTTTCTATGGAAATAGCGAGCGACGTTTCGTTTGTGGGGGGAAGGGATTGCAGGGTGGAAATTAATTCATCACCCACAAGGAAGCGGTGACATTTTCGAGCCCAATCAAGACTGGAAAGTGAAGACTGTGCAGCTCCTGACTATTCGAAGATTATTGAATCGTTTACACATACGCTGTGCGGACCGTTGCTAATTATTTTAATTAGGAAAAAGTAATTGGGAAAAGAAAAAAAACGAAAATAAATAAAACCAAATCCATTACTTGCGGTCGTAAATTCACACTTTTTCTAGGGAAATACGAGATGACTGAATTTCCCGTCATTCGCAATTAATGAACCGAGGTGGCGGGTAGATAAAATTTAGAGGATAAGAAAATGATAAGTAAAAAAATTATATATATATATATATATATATGTATTGCTGTACTTACTGCTTCGATCTCTTAGTGATTGGGGCGGTTGCGTCTTCACTGAAACAATAAGAAACAATCTATGTAACAAAAGGAAAAATAATTGTCTGTCCGTCACAAATCGTCTGCGTGTCTCTTGGCATGCACGTATGTAATGTGTATGCGTCATGTGGGAGCGACTTACATGTGCCCACTACATTTTATGCACACACACACACACACACAGACAAACACGCACACAAACACGCACACATAATTTGACTGAATTTGAACTAAGACTGCATCTATTTAAACCAATAATACATTTCTATCACTAAGTCTGGACAATCCCTGCTCTGGGTTCAGCAATAAAAATGTTGCAAAAAAATAGCCAAAGAAAAAAAAAAAATAATTATTAGATTTTATTGAACTTTCGGTAATAAAGAATTTCTCTAAATTTCATAAAATTGAATAAGTGGGGGTAACAAATTTAAAAAAATATATTTTTAGCAAGATTTTCTAAAAAAAAAGAAAAAAAAGAAACGTTTCTAACATAATTTAATTCATTTGTGAAAGTTTCATTAAAATCCGACAATTATTTGATTTTTGCAAGAATTTCCAAATTAATGTGTTTTTCGCTGCAAAAAAGACGCAAAAATTTCACCATTCTAATTTATGGTCGCCCGCTGATGGCAAGAAAAAATATTAACCAAACTTTTGACGACTTTAAAAAAGATTAAAAATACATATTTTAATAATAAAAAAAATCCTTTGGTCTTTCCTCTTAATAATAATATAAAAAATTTGATGCTAAAACTGTTTTTATTAATTGGGGGGCACTTTTTCATCATGATATGCTCATTTTTAACGAATCTTTAGATATCACATACATTCACTATACTTTGTATCGATTTCTTTAAAATAGATATTGACAATCTTGGCTTGAATTTAGAGATATAATTTCGTCTTTATAGCAATGGTTCTTTTTGAGTCACGGACCCCTTAAGTCACGGACCCCTACAAGAACTAGCCCTTCAAAGACAGACAGACAAGGAGATACTCACAGTCTGATTGTTTTTTCATAACAATTGTACGGGCCTTTCTCCAGACTACACCTTCATGCAAACTGTACACACATCATTTTTTAACCATCTCGGCTTGAAAGACATTGTGGTCAATTAATCCTCACCAGAAAACGAGAAGATAAATTGTTGATAAATGAGAATTATCATTTGCTCTTATGGAGTGGACAAAGATGGCGGTCGTGCAAATAATGATGACACACGTTTAAATGGCAAACATGGGCAAAACATCAAGAGATGCCTAGTGGTCGGCATTGTAAGTAGTGGCTGGGGCGTTTTATTTCAAGCAGTGACAGGATCCATTTTCTTTTATTTATTTCAATGGGAAACCGTGGATTGGGACAAGGGCTGTATAAATGTTAATTTTTATTTGATCCTCACGGACTCCCTGAAACTCCTAGGGATCCACGGATCCCAAGTTAAGAAGCCCAGCTTTATAGTTTTTGAGCTTCCCCACCAATACTACAGATCGGTATTTGAGTTCTCGCTTCAAAAACGAAAACAAAATCATCTTGTATGAATCACAGCCATCATGACAAAATACTGAAACCATCTAACACCGAATTTAAAGCCCCCCCTAATTAGTGTCGTCGTAGATTCGGGCGTTGGCGAATCATTTGTTTCTGTTATTTACTGATTGTGAGTTGAATTCCTGGATCAATATCTGAAATAATAATCTAATTCAGCAGGAATGAATAAAAACTGGTATCACAGGAACAAAATATCACATTAATCAACAGATATCCTATGTTATTCAAACAATGGACACCTGATGATGGCTAGGTTGTAATATGTCGAAACGTTGTGTCTACACTAACATCAAAATGAAAATACCGGAAAATCCTCGGTTCATTTTACCGCTCCAGAATGTATCTAACTCCTCTTATGCTTTATCATTACAAGAAGTTAAGCAACGTCAAACCTGCTCAGTACCTAGATGGGTGACCGGTTGGAAATACCAGGTGCCGTAAACTTGGATGTGCGGGTGGTGTAATGGATTATGGATTGGAATTGTTAATCGGAGAGTCGAGAGTTCCAATTCCAGTTGGGTTCGTTATATTCCCTTACGCGCAATTA
This sequence comes from Acanthosepion esculentum, assembly GCA_964036315.1. Lineage (NCBI taxonomy): Eukaryota > Metazoa > Mollusca > Cephalopoda > Sepiida > Sepiidae > Acanthosepion > Acanthosepion esculentum. The sequence continues at coordinate 89,025,549 of OZ038508.1, read as the reverse complement.
CTCTTGAGAAAGGTGTTAATTGACCTCTTCTCCCCTCAGCTATGGGTTAATTAGTAGAACTTTAAAAAAATCATTATTATCACCAACAAATTCTTATAATCTAAAATATTTTTTGGTTTTAAATAAACTCCCCCAGCTTGGGGTTAATTAGGACTCATACCTAAATGATTATTAACTAAAAAATTCGTACAATCGAAAATATTTTCAAGCATTAAATAATCAACAAAAGGTTGATAAACTGTAAAAAAATGAATGAATGAATCAATTAAAACAAGTCTCAGATCAGACAATAGAATAGCTATGCATACACCAAAAAGGATGATGATATGGCACAGGTGCTCTTGCGATTTTCTAAGCGAAATTTAGATATGGTACAAGGCCGAAAATATGGAGTACCTAGTAGGGATAGAACTTACTACTTAGTAGTAATTGATATAGCAAGATAAGCTTGCTAACCATTACACCACGTCGGAGTGTCTTACCAGGGACATTGATGGTTGCTTAATAAATGTTCAGCTATCGCCGAACCAGATGTATTAACGCACCTCTGATTTTATTAATATTGACTGCTACGTGCTGATTGATCCTTGCTTCGTATGTTGTCAGTGTCATACTGATTTTATGCATAATAAATTACCAAGCTGACATGGTGGGGACGTAGAACACCCTTTTGGATCAATGTCAACATCGGTTGGGCAGTAAAGATAATGCCGGAGAAAACCATATATACATCTTTATATATTAAGAACAATTTTATGAAAATATATGACAAAGTGGAAAAAAGGGTTTCGTGTGACGGGTTTCGTTCTTTAGGACTTCATCAGACTAAATTGATGTTTAAGTTGATGCGATTATGAAGATGCATGAAGAAGAGGAGACGCTGAAATTTAGAAAAATATGTATTTTGGGTATATAGCTCTTGATTGGCCCTTTCAGGTTGGGTGGAGTATATGCGATAGGCAACAATAAATTACAGAAGAACTCCAAATTGATCGCTGCATCTAAGTATTGCATTAATATTTATGAGCTATTGAGAGTTGTGTCCCTTTAATTGAAAAGGTGTGACACACTGACATTAGCATTTATTCTCTCTCTCTCTCTCTCTCTCTCTCTATCTATCTATCTATCTATATATATATATATATATATATATATATATGATAATATAAATATAAATAGTAATATATAAGTAATTATACTCGTCTGGAAAAACCTTAGTTATTTTGGCTTGTAATTGAACAAACCAATGCCCAAGGGAAAATAAGGGATAAAAAAGAAAGAACTAAGAACATGTAATTGAGGCGAAAACAATCGTCCAGAATCGAAGCTCAGAGTCCAAAGAAAAAAAAACCCAAAACGAGTAAAGCAAAAGTAACTAAGCAAAGTGCTCAATACACTAAGTAGAGTAAATCTAACTATGAACCTAAAGAGCCAGGTAAGCCTAAGTCGAAGAAACAATCCGAGTTTCAAAATCGTTTCTTGTGTTATTCTTGCTGTTCAAAAATGTCAAAAACTAGCAGATATCAATTCTGTTAGGAAGTTTTCAAGCTGAACATTTGTAAATAACAGCGAAGTGACTTAGCTGATAAACTTTTACGTGTTCTGTGTCTCTAATCTAACGAATTTCATTTAGATTGTTTCTTTCCATCACATTTGTTAATAAATATCTCACATTGTGATAATAAAAGATCTGCTAAGAATGGTGAAATGTTGTAAGAATCTGGACGCAAATTTACTCTTGATGATTCTGCGATTAAAACACTTTCTAAGCATTATCATCTCAGCAAATTCTTTTCTCATTTAATTATATTTAGAATTTTTTAAATTCAAATTATGGTCAGACTGATTACGATGACCAACTTATACACTGAATATGTTCTTTTGTAACAGACTCCATTTTGTGTTCATAGAAGCTTTTAAATTCCTATGTATTTCTCGTATCAATTCCTCCTTCGCGTCACACGAAAACTTTTTCCACGAAAACTTTTTCCACTTTGTCATATATTTTCATCTTAGTGTGTTTTTTTTATCGCTTTTATTGTTAAATCTTTTATCATTTTGTTTTCTTCCAACGAATATCTGGAATTTTCAGTTTTTGATTTGCAAAAAGAAAATTTATTTGAAAAATAAACGTTATTAAAAGAAAATTATAAGGCCATAGAGTTGTACTTACGACTATCTGAATGGACTGCTACCTGGAAAAAAATAATAAAACGTAAATTAGAAGACGTAAATACATTATAGATAAAATTTTCACACCAAGCATAGCAACATAGCCACTAAGACGCAAGAGGTTACCAAGTGTTAAAGAATATTAGAAAAACTACTATTAAGAAGAGAGGACAATAAAAGAACAAAAATTAAGAAGACAGAAGATAACGATTGCCATTGCATTTAAATTTTTGAAGATCAAAGGCAATAGAGCCACTAAGACACAAGGGGTTACTGAGTGTTAGAGAATATGAGAAAAACTTGTATTAAGGAGAGAGGACAATAAAAGAACAAGAATTAAGAAGACAGAAGATAACGATTGACATTGCATTTAAATTTTTGAAGATCAAAGTTGACTGTAAATCAAGAAGCTAGAAGAGAATTCCACAAACCATTTCAACTGTAAATTTCCGCCAATCTAGGACTGCAATTAAATTCATAAAGTCTAGGTACCAAAGAGGAATGCAATGTTTATTTTGAATAATACAAAAATCTGGCACAATGCTAAAAGAGTGATAGGGAAAATCTGGTCTTATCTTAAATTTAGCCGCGATCACTGACTGAAAAAACACTACAGTACAAATCAAGACATTCTTACTTACCATTCTTAGTACAGCCACCCTAATACCTCAAAGTCTCTATGAAGTCCTAATTTCTCGGGGGTAGGAATAAAAAGAACAACTTTTAAAATGAAATCCCAATGTATATTTACAAAGAGGAAAGCTCACCAGAGCAATTAACATGAAAATATTTATAGAAAAGGCAGAGAGAATCTACTTTAGGGCGGTGGGAAAGTGATTGAATCCGAGATATCAGGTCAGGATCAATAATATGTCTTCTTTGTATTTTATTAAGAAAATACATTGAAATGTGTAGCAAAAGTACAAGATCAGATGTGGCAGGAATATTCAATGCATGGCTGAATGATAGATTTATAAATGTGTAAGCTAGATTCTGTCGAGAAAAGATGCCTAGTACGACACAGTAAACCAACTTTCCTAGCAGCAGACCTGAAAATTAGGAAGGGCGTAGGTCCAAGAATATAGCCCCGAGGGACCCTCGCATACAAAAAGATCGAGAAGAGTGGTCGACACTCTAGAAGAAATGTTTCATTTCAGAATTTGGTAAGAAATGTTGGATCAATTCAAAAATCCGCCCAGAAATACCAGTTCAACTTGTGAAGAAGACCAGCACCAATGACCTCGAGATATCCAAAGCCTGAGTTTTACCATTCATATCTATGCTTTGATAGACTCTTTCAGTAATAACCGTAAATACATCAGAAGTTGACCTAGAGAAGCGAAAGCCATATTGCTTATCTGAAAGAAGGCCCTTTGAATTGAGATGCTTAACCAATCCAGAGTTGATTAAAGCCTCTAATACATTGCCAGATAGAAGAATCAGACGGTTTATCCGGGTTCTGAAGGACAGGAACTAGAGAAGAGGATTTCCAACAGGCAGGAAAGCAAGAAGCAGTATTTATTATAGAATTTACAGAGAATATGAGACAGTTCAGGAATGCATTTCTTAAGGACTATTGTGGGGAAACCATCAAGTCGACATGATTTGTGGAGACCCAGTTTAGAGTTGATGGAATCCATGGACAAAGTTGTGTGCCTATGCACTCAATCCTCAGTTCTAAGTGGAAAGTCAGGCAAACATACTCCAGGTGAGTCAAGAGTAGAATTGGAATAATTCCTTGAGGAGATTAAAAATACAAGATGGTTTAATATGAAGTGTTGCTCAAATCCTGTACACTTCGTTTATGGAGCGGGGAATAGGGGTCCAGCTCTCAACTCGCCAAGTTGCTGCATTTCCACAAGTAGATTTTTATGGAGTGGAGTTGCTAGCCCCATGACCAGCCAGTTTTGAATTCAGAGATTTCCGGCTCCGAGACTGATTGTCAAGCAAGGAAAGAACGTTCAACCTGCATATTAACCCATAGTTTTTTTTATTTGAGGGGGGGAACGGATTCAAACATTTCGCAGGTGGATTTTTGAAAAACTAATAACAATAGTGTTATGTTTTGAATAGCTCTTTGCGTAGTAGTGTCCTGAATAGCAACCGGGTTTGCTAGGTATAGCAATATTTATTCTGTGCTATACAGAAATGTGGCACAAAGCCTAATGGGGGTTGGGGAAAGGTTGGTCTTCTTCTGTCTTAACTATAACTTAGCTAGCCGGAATCACTGACCCAATCGTACGAACAATATTCCATACACCAAAACAACACATTCATACGTGCCTTTCTTACTCCAAACACCATAATGCCTCGCTGTCTCTATGTAAATACTAACTAGTTCCCATATTTACAATTCATTGTCTGTGGGGGCAGGGGAAAAATAACAATTCTAAAAACTACCCCAATGATTGTTTACAATGTGTATACAAAACTATCTACAAGAAACTAAAGAAAATATTGTTAGTAATAAAAAACCCCACAATCACTAAATGTGGCAGAAATATCAGTTCACCGGCCGAAATCAATGCGGGACGATAAGAGTATAAATCATTCATTCATCCGAAGCATACACACTGATACGCTCTCAGTCAAACACAACAACAAATACGAAAACACTCACACGAAACGAAAGATGCCCCGCATCCACCTGTGAACAGATATCACTAACCACCTAAAAAGGGAGGGGATGGGGAATTAAACTTAAAGAAAAATAGGGACAAAAATAAAAGGGGGGGGGGCAATGAGCATACATACCTTAGCTAAGTTAACTCGAAAGAAAAACGCTGTCACATGTTCTCCAGTTGTTCTCTATTTATACTTGTCTATCTAATTTGAATACGATACTACAAATCGTAAGTGTTGTAACGCAGAGCATGGCTTACCTAGCACGAAGCGTGTTCGAGTTGCAGCAGCTGTAACAGGAAATCCGGTTCGATCGTTGATTTGATGAAACAGACTCTTATCGATATAAGATACTACTGAATATGAAGCGGAAGTCGGTGTTTTATTGTTATTTATCGTTACTGACATATCTTTTCCGTTCTTCCTCGCGATCGAAACGGACTAGTCCATTATTTATTGGTAGGGTCTAACGTACGTGCTATGTAAGGAACGCGCAGAATAATAACATGTTAGGTGCCTCGGCGTGGGATAAAGGCTAGAGAGGCTACTTCGACCATTACAATTAAATACTGTGTTTGATCCTTACTAAGTGCCCCAAACATAAAACCAATATTAAATAACCCAGCAATTCTTGACATTAAAACAACCAACTATCTTTATATTAATATTTATGTTAGTTTCAATCAGAGGGTAATGAATATTTATTGCAATTTTTAATTACAATTGTGACACGACGCCGAAGGAGAAGTGGGGTGAGGCTGGTCCGCACTAGTTATCCTGAACCTAGCTAATCAAATGCACGACGCATTCCTTCATTACAATTGATTCATTCACCATAAAAACTCATCCAATATCATTCAATCTACCACAATACCGCATATTCACAGGGGTCACACTTAAACACCCATAGTATAAAAATTTCATATGTAGAAATGTCTCTTTTTATCCTTTTTTCTTACAAAAATAATTTCAAATATGTAATCACCAGCTTAAAAGCCGTCCTAACGAGCAGCATTTAAGCTATCTCCTGCGGAGGGATCTTAACTGGGCCTTCATCGCAATAGGTTGGGAGGAGTAGATGCGATAGGCAACAAGAAACTAAAGAAGAACTCAAAATTGATCGCTGCATTTAAGTATTGCATTAATATTTAAGCTTACCTTTTAAAAGTTCAACAATAATTCTTCTGCCGTCATTTAATTTAAAGACAATTTGATGTAAGTAGGTCCTTACTTTTCGTACAAACAATTATTTTATTCCATTTGTGCTTGATTTCGCAATTAATTTCAATTATTCCCAAATTTATTTCTAAGTTATAAAAATTGTTATCGTACAAAAAAATTCGTCGCAATAAAATTCCGTAAAAAAAATCGGCGAAAACAATCACAATAATGAAAACTTGAGAATCCAAAATTTCAGGATTGCGAGTCCAGATCCGGCCCAGAATGTTTTTAATTTGCTCACAGTCGGCCCGATTCCAAAATGGTCTGAGATGTTGGGCTATGACCTCAGGGAGTAAAGATAAAAAAGTGTGACACAGTGACACACTGACATTCGCATTTATTATATAGATGAAATAAAGGGGAGGGGGTGAACCCCAAAACGAAAATAAAATATGTAAGTAGGACCCGTCCACCCTACAAAAAATAAGAGCGGCCGTTGTGTTCTGCCAATCAAGCAGAATCGAGAATTTCGCACACCACAAGAAAGAAAATAAATTGTGAAGTGGGAAAGATCAAAAGCTGACCCAATCAGGATGAAGAAGGGGATAAAAAGAAGCTGGGGAGGTTGGGAATCTTGCCGTGGATCATAGAAAAACGAGAATGCCGAGAGCAGGCCGGGAGCAATAATTACTCACATTAACTAGGTAAACAAAGAGAGTCTAGCTTAACCGGGTGAGGGAGTTAATCGCAAGGTAATGGCTGCAAAAACACCTCTCTTCCCAAATTTATAGACAAATGCTACAGATGCATGCTGGGATTTCTTACTAACCAATAAAAATGAACCACTTCTTGATCTCACCCGCCATATTTTTGTTTGTTCTTTCTTATATTGAAGTCAGAATTCTGTAATCACTTGCCTGCATCCCTTTCGTATATTAACACATTCTTACTTTGGGAACCGTTTGCCTTATTACTGTTGCGTTGCTTACTTTTGTTTTGCATATATTCTGTTGGCCGGGGCATCTCGAGGCGGTGTAATGGTTAGCAAGCTTGTCTCCCTAGAACAATTACGACTGAGTTGTGAGTTCGATCCTCACTGGGGGGGGGGGGAAAAAGTATAGAGCTGAAAGTGTTCTTAGATTTGAAAACCTGGATAGTATCGTGTATTTGAAGATAGTATCGTGTATTTGATTCGTTTTGATAAAAACGAATCAAATAAAAGCTACATTACGGTTTTTAGTGATAAACATAGTTAATGATTTCATTTTTCAATAAAGTTTGAGTTTTAAAACTTTTTCAAGTTCAACATTTGAATGATAATGAATCAATCAACATTTTTTCTAGCCTCCAAAAGTAAAAAAAAAGTGAATTTCCTGGTTTTAAATAACGTGCAAAGGGTTGATAAACCGTAAAAAATGTGAGCTAATATCGAGATATCTCGCGAGAAATAACATTATCTTGGTCATCTTCCCCCTAGTTAGTTTGTTACAAGATAAATTGATGAAAAGAAAGATAAACATACTCTTTTCGTTGTGGCTTTTCATCCGTGAGAAGTCCTAATTAAGACTGACAAGAAAAAGAAAACGGAACACTATTTACTCGGGAAAACCTGACCAGAGGACAAAAGAAAATCACCCCCTCAATAAACGTCCAGTAAAACTTATATTGCTACCATTTTAAATCTGTTAGGGGTTTACGGCCACATCACTTTGAAACACAGGTTACCCTACGATCCATCAAAGTTAAGCAACATTCAGCCAGGTCATTACCTAGATGGGTGGCCACTTGGGAATACCAAGTGCGTTAAGCTTGGAGATGCGGGTGGTGTAATGGATAACGCCTTGAAATTGGAAATAGGAGAGCGAATTTGTTATATTCGGTTATGCTCAAATACGCTATAATTTCCCCTCTTATCCTCCAGCTATGGGTTAATTAGTAAAACAGGTATCATTATTATTATTATCTCCAAAAAACAAATTCTTACAATCTGAAAACTCATTGTTGGTTATTTCAAGCCGAAATATTTAACTTTGCAAGGATAATTATTTTTTACAAGTGAATATTGTATGAACAATTTTTTGAGAGTAATAATGATTTTTACAGATACAAGTCCTACTATTTCCAAAATGTGGCCTCTTGCTTTCTGAGTCAACTTTGATTTTCAAAAATGTAAATGCAATGTCAATTGTTATCTTCTGTCTTCTTAATTCTTGTTCTTTTATTGTCCTCTCTCCTTAATAGTAGTTTTTCTCATATTCTCTAACACTCAGTAACCCTCTTGCGTCCTAGTGGCTTTATTGCCTTTGATCTTCAAAAATTTAAATGCAATGTCAATCGTTATCTTCTGTCTTCTTAATTCTTATTCTTTTCATTTCCTCTCACCTTAATAGTAAGTTTTTTTCATATTCTCTAAGTAACCTCTTGCATCCTAGTGGCTTTATTGCCTTGCTTGGGGTGAAATGATTGAAAAATATAAACGAACGAACAGGTCAAGATAAAGGAAATGTAATTCGAATCAAAACTTACCAACAGCAAACAGAGAAGAAAAACCATCTCCAATCGGCACATGTTGCTTTGTCGACGAACAACCGAACCGCGAGATCTTTCTGACGACAAATAACAGTCCTGTCCAAGAGGCAGTTTGACAATGCGTGACAGTACACATTTTTATAGATATATATATATATGGTAGAATATTTTTGTTTTAGAGTGGTTGCCGTGTGGGATTGTGGCTTCTAAGTGGTTTCCGGAAAATGGTGACGTTGAACTAGACTTAAGTAATGTAAGTCGATGTCCGGATAATTGCTTGCTCCCCACTCCTTTTCGCCGAAGTTTCTCCCTCTTTATTACACCGTCCCCAGACTGATGACGTCATCGAAATTGTTTTGAAAAACGCGTGTCGGACCATATGCCACAGGGGAACGGCAAACGCATGTTGCTGCCCTCTGGTTTTAGTTGGCGCAATACGAATTGACTTAATGACATGAATAGGTTAGGACATTGAAACGAACGGAAGCTAAATAGATGGAGATAATATTCAACGTAATTTCCCGTAGCCAGCGGAACAAACAACGAATATATATAGGGTGACACCCCAAAAACGGGAATTTTTGAAGTGCGTATTGCCAGACATGAGCAAGTGGCAACACTGCGAGACAGTGACCTTGAGCAAGTAAACATTTCGCCATTTTAGTAACGAGAATGAAATTCACAGTATCCCAGCTGAGATGTTGCAGCAGTCAATGAGGAATCTCAACAGCAGATTTCAAGAATGCATTCGTACAGGAGGACGCCATCTACAGGACGTAATTTAAAAAAAATGAAAATTCCATCATTGTTTCTTAAATGGCATGTTTTAAGGTTTCAATTACTATGAATTAAATATTTTTCTTCCATCACTCTTGGTTTTATTGGATTGTTAAAAAGTTCCCGTTTTTTGGGGTCACCCATATATATATATATATATATATATATATATATATATGATAGAAATTGTTAGGAGGATTTGATAATTATAATTAAGTAATTCATTGAGTCTGAAGGAAACCTCAACAGAATGCAGAAAGCACTGGACGGCCGTTTCGTCCTATATTTGGGGACTTATCAGCAGTGCGCATCCACTACCGAGAATTGAAACCCTGAAAGTTAAGTTATCAAGCAAACGTCTTACCAACTGTTCCAACGGGCCTCGGTGACGAAGGGGCAGTAAATCAGACTCAATATAGCGACGCTCGCTCACATATTTGTGTATATCATTGCTTGATCCCGCTTCTAATGCTTCAGTTTGAGCGGCTTGGTGATAGTAGTCGTGGCTCCTGGGGGCACAGTCCTATGGTTACAGAGAATTTCAGTTGAGTTCCAGCACGGAATATGTGAGCGAGCGGCACTATATTGAGTCTGATTTGCTATCTCCTCGTCATCGAGGCACGTCGGAACAGGTAGTATGACGTTTGCTTGATAACTCAACTGTCCGGGTTTCAATTCTCGGTAGTGGATGCGCACTGCTGATGAGTCCCAAATATAGGACGAAACGGCCGGCCAGTGCTTTCTGCATTCTGTTGAGGTTTCTTTCAGACTCAATGAATTGCTTAATTATATATATATATATGATGAGATGGGTAGATTTTCACTATTTTTCATTTTTGTCGACTGCACATTATAGAAGGATCAGTTGAGCACGCTGACTGAGAAAAAGAGCACCTTGTCGAAATTCACTTTGCCAGAAATTTGGAAACAGCATGCTGTACTGCTTGGCATTCGTGTCGGAAGCTCCAATACGAACATTTCAGAGTGTTTGGGTGTCAATCAGAGGACGATGCAGAGGACTCGGAAAGAGTTGAATGAGTCTAATGGTGATTACGAAGGCACGGCAGCTCGGAAAACTCACTCTGTTCGTTCTGATATGAAAAGAACTCCCGAATTTGAGGGTGAGAGACTCAGACTCAACACAGAGGCCTACATCAAGTGCCCTGACTAGGTAGGGCTGTCCTGGAAGACCTTATGTCTGGAAACATGTCTGAGCGAGAGACCAACAAAACTGCTCGTAACACCAAAGCTGAACTGAAGACAAGGATTATGGCAGCATTCACTAACTTAAACAAGGGGACCAGAAGAGTCGCAGGAGATTCCGAAGTCGTCTGGAGGCCGTGGAGGAAGCTAATGGCGATTTTATTGAATAAATTTACTCTTTAGTATTTCAAAATATGTTTGTGTAATTTTGGTAAAAATATCAGCTAAAATGAGATATCGGTGTTATTTTCATTTTTGCGTCATTTAGACGACAATTTATGCACCCATATATCTCTCTCTCTCTCTCTCTCTCTCTCTCTCTCTCTATATATATATATATATATATATATATATAACAAAAATTACCTCAACATAGGTATAGTCTATTTCAAACCGTTCTTCACACGGCTATCTTCAGCCTCTAGGTGCTTGTCTCGGAGCATTGTGCTAAATTTATTTTCAAACGTCAGTCTTCTTCTTGTAGGCGTCTTGTTAATGAAAATGGGTTTATGTTAGCGATTGGTGTGGGGGTGGGGGTTTTTGGCGTAAAGTATCTTATCCCAGGGGAAGCGGTCTCGGTTTGGAGTTTATTTATGGCCAGGACTTGTTGTTTGTAGTTTAACATCAGTTCCTACTATGTGGTCTTCTTATAAAGGCCCCGAGAGTGTGTTTTTCTGGGATTCACAGTAAATAGTTTTTGTTCTACTAAGTGATGGGGGGTTGGGATAGAGACTAAGCAATAGAGGCGGGTGAAATAGCCAATACCTATGTTGAGGTAATTTTTGTTTTTATTTGCTCTAATATATATATATATATATATATATATATATGCACATTTAATTAAAAACGACTGACAAGGTGCTTTTATTTAGTTTTTTTATACAATATCTCATGCGATCTAATATTTTTTTCATTTCGGATGATAAATTATATAAAAACTGTCGAATGTTCTTTTTATCCGAGCGCTTTCGGCTATACATTTAGTCATTTTCAAGGATTATATTTTAACTGTCAAAATTAGAAATTTTGTTGTATGTATGTTTTATAAAATGTTTCATTTTTTTGTTTCAAAACACGGTCAAGATATTATGTCCATGTTCAAAGTTAATATTATTAAGTGTTGGTTTGTTTGTTTTTATTAATAAGGCTTCCATTATTATATCTATGTATATATATAATTCAAACATTAGACGACAATTTATCCATGGCAACCTGTATATATGTTGCCAGCAGCGCAAACATGGAAAAGATATATATATATATATATATATATATATATACATTAAAATAAATCATATATATATATATATATATATATATATATATATATATATATATATATATATATATATATATATATTAAAATAATAGGAAAGAACAATAAGATTTATAATTCAGATTTCTTAGCATTTATTTTTATTTTTAAAAACATTGCTCGATACAATAGTAGAGAAAATTATTATAATTGTTCTGTTAAAAATATATTATCATCGCAATACCGAAATTCCTATGTTTCAAAACTGAATTAAAAATTAAACTTAAAATACGAAGTTCCGTTCCATTATCAAGCGATGATAAGAATAACTTTTTAGAAATTGAATTACTTAATCTATAAGTTCAGACAAATTTGATATTTTGAGATGTTGGGATTAAGGAAAATTTAATCTTTTTATTTTAGTGGTATTAAGATTTAACTCCTGTATCTAATATACTGCAGCTATCAAGTCGGTCAAGTCAAGGTGGGTGCTGGGGTATCTGTCTATTGATATAAACTTCTTTTTTCAAGTAGAAATTTGTGTTAGTGTCTATGTTCCAACACATCGTCTGGGTTTCAATAGCAATACATTTGGCATTTTTATTTTTTATTTAATTTTAATTTTGATATAAATTTCAATAACGATTTTTTCAAAAGGTGAGTTCAAATATTTATATAGTCACATTTTTAATATTTACATTTTTATTCGTACCGACTTAAGATATTATATTTAATTTATTTACTAATTGAGTACATATATGGTAATGTTAAAATTAATACATTAGAATCTATTTATGTATTCATAAACTGTTTTGTTTATGATCAAATATAAATATGTTAGTTTCATTTTTTAAAAATTAGGTATAACTTAAGGAAAAAAGTTGAAAATGTCTACAAAAAATCGCTATTTCCTTTCTTTGATTTAATAAATTTTTATTTTTCAGAAACTTAATAATATTTAATTTTTCATGTATGCACAAAGAACATGGGTCATTTAAAGATCTACATGTTCTTGTTTTTTATTAATTTCCAGTTTACTGTTGTTTTTTTTATTGGTTTCTTTTAAATGCTAGAAATATTTAGATAAGAATGTCTGGTTGCGATATTTAGTATTATTGAAGGAGCTTTGGTGTTGGTTCCACCTTAATTTAAATTCATTCTTTGTACATTAATTATTCAGAGGACAATTTTCAGGATTTCTACAGTTAAATAATTTTTCTTTATTTTAGTTTATTCTTATTTCTTTGATTTTGGAATAAGTATTTATTCATGATTTTGGCATTATGTTTCTTGATAATTCTTTCTAAGTTCTCAGTACAACTGTAACTTATTTTTAAGGTATTTTATTTAAAATACCAAACTCCAGGAAAGTATCTCTTTGCACCTTCTCGGGCTGACATTCTCAGCTGACATGAAGTGGAAAGACTATAGTGAATCCTTTGCTAGTTCAGCTGCTAAGAAAGTCTGTTCACAGTGTCATGCGAGAATTTTTCTCTCCAGAATCTATCTTGCATATCTCTAAGTCTACCATGCTTGGAATATGGCTTCCTTTTGGGGCCTTTTTCATTATGATATGCTCCTTTTTTAGCGAATTATTGGTTTTTTAATTTTTCTCTTTTCTTTCCCTTTTCTTTCAGTTTCACTAATTTTGACTACCGGTTTTCCAGACATATACTCTCTTTGTTAATTCTTGAGTGATCTCGTGTTGTGTTGAGTAAGGAAATTTGCATTTCATTATTACATATTTTTAATGCTTAAATAATGAGGAAAATATTTATATATGTCTTCACTTGGCCATTATTTTGTTTTCTTATCTGATTTGCTGGTATCTTAAGTATTAGGCTATTAATTCTCGAATTGACCAAGAAGGAATTCACAAACACACACCACGTGATTTTTGTTCATTACATGGTCACATTTTTGGAAGTGGGTCGAGTCATGAATTTTTCAGCACTAGCCTGTTGTAGCATTCAGAAAGATGGAGAGAAAAAAACTTTTCTGTAACGTAACCTTTTCATCAAGTGAGGAAAGTTATCCATAATTAGCATCACTCGATTTCCTTACAGGCCGTGAGAATTTCATTCAAACAGATTTTGTAATGTTCACTTAATATTTAACAGGCGAAGGTTGTCACACACACACACACACACACACACACACACACACACACACACACACACACACACACACACACACACATATATATATTTCCTTCATATATATATATATATATATATATATGAAGAAACATAGTTTTATGGTATGCTATATTTATGGGATAAAATGCTCAATATCAGAGATCGAGCGTATGCAAATATAAAAGTGATGACTGCGTTTAGCATGAAACAGGCTGTCGCCTCTGAGTGTTGACTTCAATGTTCACTTATATATATATATTTTTTTAAGCTTATCACCCCAAGCAAGGCTGGAAGCTACTAGCACGCAAGGGGTTACAGAAGGTTTGGAGGAAGAGCAGATAGGAGTGGTAAAGGAGAGGATGTGGAGAAAGATAGTGGATCGATCAAGGCAACGGGGTTACAGAAGATTTGGAGCGAGAGCAGATAGGAATGAAAGGTGAAAGGATGCGGAGAAGGGAAGTGGATAGATCAAGGCAACTGGAGATGTCGATTGACGTTACACTTAAATAGTTGGAGATTGTATTTGTCAGGGAAACAGAAATAAGGAAGGGAGTTCCACAGGCGAGATGTGCGAGACATGAAGCTATTGGAGTAGAAGAGACGTCTACATCTAACAGTTTCAACGGTGAAGGGGTGGGAACGGGATGCCAGCCTCGTAGGACGTTTAAATTCATGAGGCCTAGGAATATGTGTGTGTTTCTTTCAAGACGATTGACAAGGTACTACGATTAAGCTTTTTAGTTAATTTTTCTTGTGTTCATACACGTGTTTTCTTTTCTGGACATAAAGTGTGTGAAAACCGTACAAAAGTTCTGCATTTCCAAGCATTTTAGCCATTGTCAAGGACGATTTTTATTTTCTGTTTTTAACGGTATGTTTAGGTTATTTTTATGTATATGTCTAAAGTTATAGGAATATTTAATTTTCCAAACAGGGCCAGTACATTGTGGCCGTGCTCACAGTCAATGTTATTGAATGATCTTAGGCTTTTTTTTTACAAAAATCATCAGTGAAAAATGTCATTTCTGACCTTAGGTCTCTGGTTGGGACCCGGAAGGGAATGTATATACAACAGAAATCCAAGGAAATAATAATAACAATGACAATGATGAAAAAAATGTCAATATGCAAATGAGGTAAAATTAATCTGTGATGATTTGTTTTTTTTACAATTAATATTCACTCTGTAAAAAGCCCAAGAGCCACTCGAGGTAGAGGATTACATAAGGGAAAGGATTTAGAAGGGACCGGAAACCCAATCCTAAACAGGTAACAATTGACAAATCTCTACTTCTGTTCAAACTAACCTATCAACTCCTATTGATAAAAATAAAAAGTAATTCAATCGCAAATAAAGGTTTTAGGTGTAAACGTTCGAAGTATAGAGTTGAATTAGACTTTAGAAGGAACCGGAAACGCAATCCTAGACAAAAAAAAACAAGGGACAAACGTCTACTTCTGTTCAAAAGTCCGGGGAGGAGTGTGAACCGGACGATAGGTGAACATATTTACCTACTCTTATTGAAGAAAAATAAATAATATATAAAATGTCAGGGTTTAGGTAGAACCGTTAGGCGTATAGAGTTGAAGTAGACTTGAGAAGGAAACCAATTCTAATCAGGAAACAAAGGATAAAATTAAAAAAAAAAATAATTAGATAAATACGAGGGGTTCTCGACTTATGACAGATTTCCTTTCCTCGTTGTAACACGATTTTCCGTATACGTCGGAGCTTAGCCATAATTTCACCTCCATGGGGATGGCTTCCTTTTTTTCGAAGCTTCATCATCAGAAGTTACATTAGGCTTAGGAGCCATAAGGAAGGGCAATAAGTTTCCACAAGCACAACACAAATGACAGAGAGTGGATGCACAACAATATGGCGTGCAACCAAAAACTCATCTACGTCGCCTTAGGGAGGAAACAAAAAGTCGGAGATTGCGTCGTAACCACGACGAATTGTCGTAGGTCGGGACTATCGTAACCCAAGGACATACTGTATACAATAAATTAAGCATCTATACAAATCCATATACAGTGATATCTCGGATTAAGTCGTTTTCAGTTAAGTCATTTTCGAAGATACGTCGGTTTTTCTTATAGATTATATGAAAAAATAACTCGCCCTAAGTCGTTTTACTCGTGTTTCCGTCGGCCGTTAAAAATATTAGAAACGTCGAAACGCTAAAATGATAATAAACACATATAAAATCATATTTAAATAAATTTAAAAATATTATATATATATATATATATATATATATATATATATATATATATATATATATATATATATATCATAAAATCATCAAAAACAAAAAATATCATAATAAAGTATGTTCAAAAGATTTTCTTATTTCAAATTCTTACCGACAGGTGGCACACGTGAGTTGTTTTTCGCTCCAACACCAATTTTGAATTCAGGCTTGTTTACATCTGTGCTCTGCCGTTGACGTTCTTTCAATTACATTTCAATTGTGATTTAGAATAAATTTTTACCCATGGCTCCGAAGAAAAGTCCCAGTGCAAGTGCTAATGCTAAGCGTACCGCTGGAAGATAAGATGGAAATTAATTATTTTATTCAGAATACTGTGAGTACATATCATGAATACTGTAATAGGCAATGGGGAGTGATTATTTGCAGTTTATAATGTGGTTATTTCGACATAATCCGTTTTTCGGCTTATGTCGTGACCTCTGGAACCAATTAACGATGTAGGGTGAGGTATACCTGTACAGGGTCAGAAAATATTAAACGATTTACTAAGGACAGTTTAGATGTGGTACAAGGTTGAAAGCATGGAGCACCCAGTGAGGATCGAACTCACGACTCAGTCTTAATTGATCTAGTGACTTGGTGAGGAAATAGTAGCGATTTATTAAGTGTAGTTTACATATGGCACTCGGCCGAAAGTGTGGAGCACGCTCGTGAGAATCAAACTCGTCGTAATTGATCTAGCGAAAGAAGCTTGCTAATGATTGCATCGTGTCGAAATACCTTGGCCAGAAAGTAGTAGGGATTTACTAAATGTAGCGTAGCTATGCCATAAGGCCGAAAGAGTGGAGTACATAGCGAGGAACTCATTACTCAGTTGGAATTGATCTAGCGAGGTAAGCGTGCTAACTATTACACCGCGTCGAAGTTTCTAGGTCACAAAATGCTAAGTATTTATCTGTGCGTCCACGTCGCAACAGAAGGTCGGAGTTTAATGTGGGATTTCGGTAAGGTCGTACAAAAATTGCTCAAGATCCCTCGGCATTTTCTATTTTGGAGACAACTCAGGCACGGGGTACTGATTCCGGACCCCGAAGGAGAGGCATTGTCTGAGGGATGACTTCTTGGTGCTTGAGTTGATATTATTTTCAACTTCCCTATCGTAAGGGATTTTACCTGGCCTCTCTACTGAGGCCTGTTATGACACAAGCTCTTTTTTTAACGTGGATTAAAAGTGTACCTTAGATATGGCACAAACCCGAAAGTATGGGACCTCTACAAAGGATTGAACACGCTATTCCCTCGTAATTGATGTAGCGAGATAAGTTTGCTAACCGTGTATGTGCCTTGGTCAGAAAATAGTAAAGACATTTTTTACAGTGATGATCACCCTTGTATAAGGCTCGGGAGCCACTCGAGGTAGACGGATACAGAGTAAGCGGCACAGTTTATGTGGATATGTCAGGAAGATAACGGTTAACGCTAGACTTGAACAGACAACGATTTTAGTGATCAGGGAAGCATCCTCTTGGGAGTCAATTCTACAAAACAGCAGTTCATGGGAAGAAACTGCTCGAGAGGAACTTACATCTCACTAGTGGTGATTTTCTAAGCATAGCTTAGATGTGGCACAAGGCCGAATGTATGGTGGATCCAGTGAGGATCATACTCAGTCGTAATTGTTTTGTTAACGGTTTGTTAACCATTACACCACGTCGAGGTGCTCCTAAATATTTTCCCAAAGGAATACGAGGGGAATGAGGGTGGTTCGCTGGAATGGACGTGGCATGGGGGGGGGGGGTCCTAGCCGTAAAAGATAGAACTGAAGGAGTGTAGTTTGTCTGAGCACTTTTCATATGAACAGCGACAGAGCATTGAAGGATGGAAAATAATCCATCACTCACAAGGACGCGGAGACTGGAAAGTGAAGATTGAGCAGCTTCTGCCCATATATGGTAGCATGACTCCATTTTAGGTGTGATCTGGCTCCTGTGAAGATAGTAGGAGGAGTCAGATATTCGCTGGAGTAGTACAGAGAACCGGGCATTTTCCCTGCATCTTTAACGAGGGAGTGTGTTTACGTGTTCCACTTGAGGCCTGGGTTGAGTTTAAGCCCCAACAGGCGCTCAAGTGACGGGGCCTCCCTGAGGGAACAGCCGTGCATCGCGATTGGTGAAAGTCCTGAGTCCGACCGGCGATGATGCAATGTCACTCGTTTGATTGCCAAGGTTTTTAAGGGAATGAGGG
The DNA here is from genome assembly GCA_964036315.1 of Acanthosepion esculentum. Classification (NCBI taxonomy): domain Eukaryota; kingdom Metazoa; phylum Mollusca; class Cephalopoda; order Sepiida; family Sepiidae; genus Acanthosepion; species Acanthosepion esculentum. Next base: position 89,007,229 of record OZ038508.1, on the reverse strand, counting down.
TGGTTCGCTACAATGTGTGTGGCATGGCAAATATTATCCGTGAAGGTTAGGACACTTTCCATGGAAATAGCGATAGAACAGTGTGACGCCTGCGACGTCTCGTCTGTGAGAAAAATGTTGTAGAGAAGAAATTAATTCGTCACCCACAAGGACAGCAGACGCTTTTCGACTATTTGGCAACAGCATTCCATTTTCGGTTTGATGTGGCACTTGTGAAGGTTGAGTATAGCAGGCGAAGTCAGGTACAAGAAAACCGGGCATTTTCCCAGCATCTTTAACGATGGATTGTATTTACGAGTTCCACTTGAATTCTGGGTTGAGTTTAAGTCCAAATCGGCGCTCAAGGAGGAATATAGCATTTAAGCATATGCACAAATATAGTCACGTCCTGTTCAACTATTAACACTTAAAAAGAAACGAACCTGCTTCTGTTGTTATTTGTGTTATATATATATATATATATATATATATATATATATATATATATATATATATATATATATATATATATATATATATATATATATGTGTGTGTGTATATAAAAACATATGGTGTAATAATTCTTGAAGTCAGAGGAATGGCCCCAAGTCGCTGGACCAAGCCAATCCTTTGCATCATAGGAATACCGACCGAAACAAAAGCGGATACTTTCTCTTGAATATGACATCAAAGACGGAAATCTCTGAATGAGAGTAAAAAATGAAACGCCCTAAAACATTGGATTATGACGTGATTAAAAAGACAAAGGACTTTATATAAAATTGAATATTCGAAAAATGGAACAGCCAGAAAACTTCCACCCTTTGTCCTTCATAATAAAAAGTTGCAACCACTGATCGGTCAGATGGCCAAGATCTTAAGACAGTCAAATCATTCTGGCCATAGAATAAAGAGCCGATAAACCAATTCCTAAAGAGGAAACAAGAGATAAATCTCTATTCCTGTTCAATAAACCTGGAAGGAATAATGGCCAGGCGATAGGCGAAGTTAACAGTAACAAATTTTTTTTTCATCTTGAATGAATTTAAAAGTTAAGTTCGAAACGTATGATGCTAAAAATCATGTATTTTACACATATTTATTTTTCAACATAATCTCCTTTTTTGTTAATGCACTTAATACAACAGTGAATATGTCACATACATAGATGCATCAATAAGTTCATGTTAATGATAAAAAAAGATGTATTTGGCATAGCAAATGCCAATTTTTTAAGCATAATCTTGTTAAGGCACTTAATCTAGTAATGGATATAAATACTAACAAAAATGGGTAGGCCATGTAACTAGAAGAGGGGATAATGCTATAATCAAGTTGTTAACTTTCATCCCTGCCCAAAACAAAAGGATTGGAAGGAAACTGCTGTCAGCATTTGAAAGCGCTATAAGAGTGAACTTGAGAAGTTTAATTTCCTAAAAAAAGGGTTTTAAGAAAAAGATGTTATAAATTTTATCCGATATTAAACGAATTAATTCAAAGAATATCGAATGTTTCCTGTATGGAAACGGTTACTTTCATCATTAGTATTTGTTATATATAGTACCGTACCTATGAACACTAATGGCTTGTCCCAAACCTGATAAATACGTTGGACATTATTGCAAGTTAGGGTAATTAGCTGTCTAAGTAGTCCATCACTATCAGTAGTTTACCTACTTCACGCCGCTGGCGAGTATTGTATTTTGTTGATGTTATAAAGATTACCATTTCATTTCCAGCCTCCGTTTTGGTTATTCCTCATTCAGTAACCCTTTCTAGTTTACAACAGTATGGTGATTTGCGTTTGTAATGAGATTGCGTTTTCTGTTGTATTTCTTTTCGTTTCATATTAGCATTTAGGTAACAAAGTATATGTTTTTGTTTGAATGTCTGCATTTTCCTATTATTTCATTCCTCTTGTTCAATAAGTTTCTTCAATTTACAGTTGAAATGTGTTATATACCCGTACCTATGAACATTAATGGGTATGTCCCAATCCTCATAAATACGTTGGACACTATTGTAAGGGGGTAATATGCTAAGTAGTCAACCACTACCAGTGATTTACCTATTTCTCGCTGCTGGCGTGTATTGTATTTTGTTATAAAGATTACCATTTCATTTTGCAACCTCCGTTTTGGTCATTCCTTATTCAGTAACCTTTTCTAGGTGACAACAACGGTATTTCTATTTCAGTGAATGATTTTGGAATGTTTTAATACTCGTGACCAAATGAGATGACGATTGTCGGCAAAGGACTCTAATCTCATAGAAATTCTTCGATAACTTTTGCATTCTGGGCATTAAGAGAAAAAACTTAATCAGTTACAGTCGAATCTTTTTCTAATATATGAATTAGAAGGAGACGCTGAATGTCGGAGGCAACGGACGTGTCTTTTCGTTTCTCAAAGAAAGCTATGTCATATTTTAAAAGGGAAGTCTTGATTATGTTAATTATCCATTTACTATTATGTCCTATTGTGTGTTATAATCCCCAAGCCCTCTTTTCTCATTTGATGTTCTAGAAACGTCAACTCTTTCTGATTCTAAGAACAAGTGTCGTATTTGTTTCCATTTTCCATTTTTCTCGACATTTCCTCGTTATTCACATCTTCAGTACATGGTATCCCCAGCATCCTTCTGTAGAACCACATTATTCTTATGTTTTTCTTTGTTTATTATATTGTAGTTTGTGTTATATTATTATGAATTTATAATCTGTATTAAAATACACATACGACAGTTCAAAAGTTTGAAGCGACCTCTAGAATGAGTATGGGATGAACTTAAAAGAAGAGGGAAACCTTTCCATCCAAACAATGAAAAAGAGCTTTTAGAGTTATTGAAAAAAGAATGGCATCAATTATCAAACTTATACTTTGAGAAACTTTTGCAATGAATGTCAAAAATTTGTGCTGCAGTTATCAAGGCTAAAGGAGGATATTTTGACGAGAGCAAAATTTAGACATAAAATGCTTTTCTTCTTTTTGTCATAATAACATTTCTAATAAAAATATCATATCACTTTTATTTAACAATGTATAATAATTTTCTCTTATTTAAAGTACAAAACAACTACTTTTGGGGCCAAAATAAAAAAAGAAATGACACTTTTGAATTGTAGTGCATTTCTTTAATATTTAAGATAAGTCGAGGTATACATCAATTGTTTGATTTTCTGAGTGTTTTAGCAAGTTCACTTTATTAAGAATGACTATTATTATTAAGGATTATTATATGAAAGACATTTAATACATGTTTTTTTTTAAAAATTACTTACACCTTGGCATAAATAATTCTACTCTATTTTATATTTAATCATAACATTTCTCTTTTTATAAATGGGGACTTAACTTTCGAAATTATCGGAAAAGCATTTGGGTCGTAATGTTTGTTTTGTTTATCGTTGACTATTGGTTCAGTATCGTCGATTTCTTTCCTTATTATTTATCATTCAAACATTTTTAACATTTACCGATAATTTTATTCTTTATCCTTTTCTTAGTAAGAAAAGCGTTTCGAGTCATAACGTTATTTTCTTCCCTTTTCTTTAATATTGGTTCAGATCAGAAAAGTCAATTTCTTCCACTATTATTTATCTTTCAAATATTTTTAACAACGACGATAATAAAATAATGTTCTCATATGTTTGATGATAATTTTATACTTTTATTATTTTCGTATTTATTTGGTTTCTAAAGTAATAATAATAATAATAATAATAATAATGTGGTATTATTTACTCCGACATCCAGGGTAAAATATATATGTGTATTTATGCGTGCAGGTTTCTAAGCGCGTACCCCTGATGGTCGCTCCTTGTCGTGGTGAAAGGGCTTGCGTGGCCCAATGACGCTGAGAGCGGTTCCATCAGGAGTTCTAAGATCCTGATAGGCCCTCCCTTGGCGGCAAGATCGAAAACGGGAGCCCAGACTAAGCGAGACCAACCCCAAAGACTCAAACGGTGGGACAAGCGGATAACGATTACAATCGACATCAACGGTTGAACCAGCGGTTGCAGAGGGCTACGCATGATGGTAATGCTACAGAAGGGGTCACTCGAAATTACAAGTCAGCGGCAGTTTTATAACTGGATTCTGAATGTCTCATTCCATCTGTGCCGCAGAGTAAGGTCATGAAATCAAGTGTGGGTGTCATTTTCTGGCAAATTCACGTCATCGGCACTTTCTTTTATTCTGATTTTCTTTAACCTCCAACCAACTCTTGGAAAGTCAAACGACGATAAAGAATATATGACGTATGATGTTAATGAATACGATCTTTCATAGATTGGCGCTACGCAATCATAAATAACATATCAAGACTTCCAACAGCAGCAAAAGCAAAAACGTGTAGCACATGTAATAATAATAAAAAAAAAATGATATAATCAATATGTTGACTTTCCAAATTACAAAAAACAAAATGCTTGGAAGGAAACTCTCATTAGAACGAGCTATAACAGTTAATGGACTTGAGTTGTTTAATTTTCCCCAAAACTGTTCTGTTTTTAAAACAAGATTAAATAATTTCAAACAGCATCAGCCTAATTATTCGGTCAACGAATATCAAATGTTTTTTTTACATGAAAAGGCTATTTTTACAAGAACCGTTGCCATATCAAAATAATGTTTGACATTTAGTTGTGGGACTGTATTTTTTGACATTTCATTTTTCCCCCCAAATATTTGACATTTGTATATGTACACGGAGGTATAAAATGTACATTTAGGCAACAACCCTTCTATCAGTCATGTTTCGTTGAATATGATAGACATGAAATTTTGATTCATTTTTTATTGATTTTTTTTCTATTATTCTTAAAATTTACCCATTCGGTGGGGGTTAAGGGAATGCAAAAATTGTCCGTCGAGTCTATAGTCAAATTTGTCTCAAAGGTGTATATAGAATTCGTGCCTAGCGCTTTCGGCCATTTCGTTAGCCATTTTCAAGGGGTTTGTTGTTAATTGTAAAAGATGGAGCGTATGTAAATATAAAAGTGGGCAATGTTTAAAAATGTGTTTAAAGATTCACTTGTGAAAATATAAAGAATTCATATTATAGTAAGGGCTTAACAAATGCCACCATTTTTTTAATGGTGAACCAATTTCGTACAAGAGACGGAAGAATTGGAGTTGGTGGTAGTAACCCACATTTATGACGATGTTGGAGGGGGAGAGAGAGAGATAGAGAGAGAAAAAGAGAAAGAAATAGAGACAGAACGAGAAAAAGAGAAAGAAAGAGATAGATAAAGAGAGATAGAGTGAGAAAAAGAACGAGAAAGAGGCAAAGAGAGAGAGAGAGAGAGAGAGAGAAAGCGAGAAAGAAAGAGAAAGAGAGGGAGAACTAGAAAGAAAGAAACAAAGAGAGAAATATAGAGATAGATAAAGAGAGAGAGAGAAAGAGAAAGAGAAAGAGAGAAAGAAAGAAAAAAGAAAGAAAGAGAGAAAGAAAGCGAAAGAGAACAAGAAAGAAAGAGATAAAGATAGGGAAAGAGAGAGAACGAAAGAGAGAAAGAAAGAAAGAAAGAGAGAGAACGAGAGAGAGAGAAATAGAAAGATAGATAGATAGAGAGAGAGAGAGAGAGAGAGAGAGACAGAGAGAGAGAGAGATGGAGAGGGAGAGGGGGGATGTGGCTCCGTCCCTCTCTCTATTGTCTCTCCTTTCTCTAGTCTGCTCGAACAAATAATCTTCTTTTTCTACTTTTTCTTTTCAGGCATAATTTTGGCTTCCCACAGATGAGAATCCACGATGATAAGAATGCTTCCAACAAAACCTTTCTATACAAAAATTCATCATGTAAAACACTACATGTGTAAGAAGAGCAAAGATAACGAAATTTCTCGCGAGAAATCACGATAATCGCTCCCATGTTGTGAAGAGACAAAAAGTAACCAAACAAAAAATTTAATATGATTTTTTTTATTACAAATAAACAGAAGATTTAGGACGGGCACATCACCCGCAATTATTAATTAATTTCAACGAAAGAATTATAAAAAAATAAAACATAAATATTTAACATGTATTTGAGGCTTTACAAACAATATTAAAGTAGTGATTTTAACTTACAATTATTCTCGTTCTTGAACCAGATTAATTATAATTATATAATTTATGTCAATCTACTGGGAAGATCACATTATTGTCAGCCATTATTATTAATTTATAGCTAGTATTTTCTTTCATCTTTATCTTTTATTAAATGAAGCAATGTCAGCCATTATTATTATTTTTTGACTAGGATTTACTTTCATCTTCATTTTTTATTAGATGAAGCATTGTCAGCCATTATTATTAATTTTTGACTAGTATTTACTTTCATCTTCATTTTTTATTAGGTCAGTAACAATTAATACGACGCAAATAATAATATTTGAAAATTCTTCATCCCATAAAAATAAAGATGAAAGGAAACACTAGTGAAAACTTAATAATTATGGAATAACAATGTTTAACAATGTTTTATTTGATAAAATAAGACCTTGTTATTAAAACGAATATATTTTTGCTACAGTTATGACTAGTATAAAAAAATAAAAAACAAAATAAATAAAGTTGGAATTTAGATTTGCTCTCCTGCCAAACTCTCAAACTGGCGTAGAATTGCATTTAAAGCAACGGGTGGATTCAAACAGGCTTTTCTGAGGCAAAAAACGTTTGAGTTTTAATCTCACCGAGAGCCTGGCCTTCATCTTCGACCATAGGCCGTCTATTCCTTGCTGTAGACCGACGGCCTGAATAAAAGGTTTCGATAAAAAGCAATAAAAAAATATCACAATGAAAGTATATGTAAGCCAACATTACATATAAAACAAACGAGTTTAATTTTGAGCCAGAAATTCCACAGCCCGTATTGTCTCTGTGAGCGATATTAGGCGAAACTCTGGAGTTGGTCAAGGGATAATTTTCTTGACTATTTTCGACTATTGTTTCTCCGGATATCTGTTGAGCACTTCCTCGAGGAAAAAAATTCTGCTGGTCTTGAAATACTTGAAATTCTAGTAATTGTTGCATGTTTTGCTAGGTCTAATTGACTAGTATTATATATATATATATATATATATATATATATATATATATATATATATATATATATATATATATATATATATATATATATATATTATCAGTTAAACTAAAAGAAGAAAGACAAACTATGTTAGTTCAGTGATTTGAGGATCTCTGAGGATAATTTGATTGTCGTAAATCACATTTATTACTCTAGCTTATCATGTGCATGTTCTGGCTTGACATCTGAAGAGAGTCTGTTTTGTGTCAGTGCTTGTTTGTTTTATCTGTATCTGTTAGTATGCACAAATATAAGGCTATAATATATATATATATATAAAAGTGAACATAGAAGTCAACACTTAGAGGCGACAGTCTGTTTCATGCTAGTGCAATCGTCAGGCAACTAGTGCTGTTATTTTTCTCGGCTATTTATATATAAGGGTCAGCGGTGAATTGTGGGTAGTCTATTTTGGCGGTTACTTTTACCAGAAGTTCTTATTTGTTTATTTATTTATTTATTTATGTCAAATTATTTTGCTTGTTTTTTTAATTTTATTTTTATTTTTTATCTTATATATTTATTTATTTTTTATTTTGATCGGTGTTTTTTTATTAACGTAGTAAATATTTGTTTATATAGCTTATTGTTGGTAGTCTATTATGGCGGTCATTTACCGGAAGTCGTTTATTTGCTTATTTATTTGGGTCAAATTGTTTTGCTTGTTTTTATTTATTTTCATTTTTATTTTTTATCTTATATATTTGTTTATTTGTCATTGATTAAAGCTATTTGTTGAATTTTGGGGTTGGATGTTGTGGTTTGTTCTTACTATTATTTTGGTGGGAACAGTTTTTAATTTATTTATTTGGGTTGAATATCTTATTTGTTTTTCCATTTTTCTATAAATGTTCTTTATATATATATATATATATATATATATATATATATATATATATATATATATATATATTACATGAATAATTCATACAAAAAGTAGATTAGTAAAGTTAATGATATAAAATGTCGAAAAACTTCTTCGCAAACAATTTTTAATGTTGCATTAACCTACGAATCACTCAATGAATGTTATGATCCTTGTTTTTAATAACTACAGGTTGTATAAGGTCTTTTTTTATTTTGTTAGTACGTTCGGCTGTACATACAGCCATCCTCAGGCATGGATATTATTTTGTTTTTACAACAATAAAATTCCCAAATTACCATATTAATAAAAAACGCACCCTCCTAAATTTTCAAAAAAATTCAACCATAGCGTTGCGACTGCACGCTCCAAAAGTTTTTATCCGTTAACAATAACACATTTCTAACAAAAACATATTTCGATTCGCATTTAATTTTTCGTGTCCGCTATTACCTGGATTTACTAAAAACAAAATAATTTCTAATCTATTTTTTGTATGAATGATTCATGTAATATAAATTGAACTGCACCACATATTTGATATATATATATATATATATATATATATATATATATATATATATATATATATATATATATATATATATATATATATATATATATATATATATATACTAACGTCTAAGTAATTATTAATATTTTTGTTAAATAATATCAGGGAATGTATGCAAATATATTGACTTTAAAACTGTTAACAGTTAGAGACGATACAATTAACCAATGTTAATATTTGGTTTATACGGGTTGCACATTGTTCGGAATTGGAGGGGATTATATCTAGCAGTGTACAACAGCTGCTCGTAAGTTGGGTAACTGTAAATGAAATTTACATGAGGCTGACTGCTAATAAAATGAAGATATTGAGGGTGAGGCCACACGACCTGCCCGACATTAATTATAAATAATTTAACGCCTTGTTGTTTGAGCCTTCCAGTTTCTTCTATGAGTTCCTGAGTGATCACGTTGACGGACGGGTCGACGAATAAAACTGCAACTCGATTTACCACGTGACCAGACTGGACGTATCGGAATGCGCGCCTGTACATCTCACTCCTCATCTGTCGGACGACTTCGACCAGACCGGGGATGCTTGCATGAACTGTCACGCTGTTTTGGAGTTCGTTAAAAGTCTTGTTTTTCAAAGAAATTACGGGAATGTTCACATATTCTGGACAGTATGCATAAGAGATCACGCTAAAATATTCGTAGACCGTGTAAGGGAGAAGGAGGTTGATGAACTGGGAAATCATTCTCATTCGAAAGGAACCCATCGTCATGAGATCGTAGCCAAAGATAATGATGCCTGTAAAATAAATAAATAAATTAAAAAAAATAAAAATAATTCCGATTTTAATTTTATTTATCAATGGCATTGAAAAGATTAAAAATACATCAAACATTTATTATTCATTTTTCACTAGTATTTCTTTCATCTTATTTCTCTTGTTTTTCCAACAAGTAGTAATAGTTTTAAGTTGTCTGAATTTTTTAGATGAAGCCTTGTCAATTATTATTCATTTTTCACTAGTATTTCTTTCATCTTATTTCTCTTGCTTTTCCACCAAGTAGTAATAGTCTTAAGTTGTCTGAATTTCTTAGATGAAGCCTTGTCAATTATTATTCATTTTTCACTAGTATTTCTTTCATCTTATTTCTCTTGCTTTTCCACCAAGTAGTAATAGTCTTAAGTTCTCTGAATTTCTTAGATGAAGCCTTGTCCATTATTATTCATTTTTCACTAGTATTTCTTTCATCTTATTTCTCTTGCTTTTCCACCAAGTAGTAATAGTCTTAAGTTGTCTGAATTTCTTAGATGAAGCCTTGTCAATTATTATTCATTTTTCACTAGTATTTCTTTCATCTTATTTCTCTTGCTTTTCCACCAAGTAGTAATAGTCTTAAGTTGTCTGAATTTCTTAGATGAAGCCTTGTCCATTATTATTCATTTTTCACTAGTATTTCTTTCATCTTATTTCTCTTGCTTTTCAACCAAGTAGTAATAATCTTAAGTTGTCTGAATTTCTTAGATGAAGCCTTGTCAATTATTATTCATTTTTCACTAGTATTTCTTTCATCTTATTTCTCTTGCTTTTCCACCAAGTAGTAATAGTCTTAACTTGTCTGAATTTCTTAGATGAAGCCTTGTCAATTATTATTCATTTTTCACTAGTATTTCTTTCATGTTATTTCTCCTGCTTTTCCACCAAGTAGTAATAGTCTTAAGTTGTCTGAATTTCTTAGATGAAGCCTTGTCCATTATTATTCATTTTTCACTAGTATTACTTTCATCTTATTTCTCTTGCTTTTCCAACAAGTAGTAATAGTCTTAAGTTGTCTGAATTTCTTAGATGAAGCCTTGTCAATTATTATTCATTTTTCACTAGTATTTCTTTCATCTTATTTCTCTTGCTTTTCCACCAAGTAGTAATAGTCTTAACTTGTCTGAATTTCTTAGATGAAGCCTTGTCAATTATTATTCATTTTTCACTAGTATTTCTTTCATCTTATTTCTCTTGCTTTTCCACCAAGTAGTAATAGTCTTAAGTTGTCTGAATTTCTTAGATGAAGCCTTGTCAATTGTTATTCATTTTTCATTAGTATTTATTTCTTCTTATTTCTCTTGCTTTTCCACCAAGTAGTAATAGTCTTAAGTTGTCTGAATTTCTTAGATGAAGCCTTGTCAATTATTATTCATTTTTCACTAGTATTTCTTTCATCTTATTTCTCTTGCTTTTCCACCAAGTAGTAATAGTCTTAACTTGTCTGAATTTCTTAGATGAAGCCTTGTCAATTATTATTCATTTTTCACTAGTATTTCTTTCATCTTATTTCTCTTGCTTTTCCACCAAGTAGTAATAGTCTTAAGTTGTCTGAATTTCTTAGATGAAGCCTTGTCAATTGTTATTCATTTTTCATTAGTATTTATTTCTTCTTATTTCTCTTGCTTTTCCACCAAGTAGTAATAGTCTTAAGTTGTCTGAATTTCTTAGATGAAGCCTTGTCAATTATTATTCATTTTTCACTAGTATTTCTTTCATCTTATTTCTCTTGCTTTTCCACCAAGTAGTAATAGTCTTAAGTTGTCTGAATTTCTTAGATGAAGCCTTGTCAATTATTATTCATTTTTCACTAGTATTTCTTTCATCTTATTTCTCTTGCTTTTCCACCAAGTAGTAATAGTCTTAAGTTGTCTGAATTTCTTAGATGAAGCCTTGTCAATTATTATTCATTTTTCACTAGTATTTCTTTCATCTTATTTCTCTTGCTTTTCCACCAAGTAGTAATAGTCTTAAGTTGTCTGAATTTCTTAGATGAAGACTTGTCAATTGTTATTCATTTTTCATTAGTATTTATTTCTTCTTATTTCTCTTGCTTTTCCACCAAGTAGTAATAGTCTTAAGTTGTCTGAATTTCTTAGATGAAGCCTTGTCAATTATTATTCATTTTTCACTAGTATTTCTTTCATCTTATTTCTCTTGCTTTTCCACCAAGTAGTAATAGTCTTAAGTTGTCTGAATTTCTTAGATGAAGCCTTGTCAATTGTTATTCATTTTTCATTAGTATTTATTTCTTCTTATTTCTCTTGCTTTTCCACCAAGTAGTAATAGTCTTAAGTTGTCTGAATTTCTTAGATGAAGCCTTGTCAATTATTATTCATTTTTCACTAGTATTTCTTTCATCTTATTTCTCTTGCTTTTCCACCAAGTAGTAATAGTCTTAAGTTGTCTGAATTTCTTAGATGAAGCCTTGTCAATTGTTATTCATTTTTCATTAGTATTTATTTCTTCTTATTTCTCTTGATTTTCCACCAAGTAGTAATAGTCTTAAGTTGTCTGAATTTCTTAGATGAAGCCTTGTCAATTATTATTCATTTTTCACTAGTATTTCTTTCATCTTATTTCTCTTGCTTTTCCACCAAGTAGTAATAGTCTTAAGTTGTCTGAATTTCTTAGATGAAGCCTTGTCAATTATTATTCATTTTTCACTAGTATTTCTTTCATCTTATTTCTCTTGCTTTTCCACCAAGTAGTAATAGTCTTAAGTTGTCTGAATTTCTTAGATGAAGCCTTGTCAATTATTATTCATTTTTCACTAGTATTTCTTTCATCTTATTTCTCTTGCTTTTCCACCAAGGAGTAATAGTCTTAAGTTGTCTGAATTTCTTAGATGAAGCCTTGTCAATTGTTATTCATTTTTCATTAGTATTTATTTCTTCTTATTTCTCTTGCTTTTCCACCAAGTAGTAATAGTCTTAAGTTGTCTGAATTTCTTAGATGAAGCCTTGTCAATTATTATTCATTTTTCACTAGTATTTCTTTCATCTTATTTCTCTTGCTTTTCCACCAAGTAGTAATAGTCTTAAGTTGTCTGAATTTCTTAGATGAAGCCTTGTCAATTGTTATTCATTTTTCATTAGTATTTATTTCTTCTTATTTCTCTTGCTTTTCCACCAAGTAGTAATAGTCTTAAGTTGTCTGAATTTCTTAGATGAAGCCTTGTCAATTGTTATTCATTTTTCATTAGTATTTATTTCTTCTTATTTCTCTTGCTTTTCCACCAAGTAGTAATAGTCTTAAGTTGTCTGAATTTCTTAGATGAAGCCTTGTCAATTGTTATTCATTTTTCATTAGTATTTATTTCTTCTTATTTCTCTTGCTTTTCCACCAAGTAGTAATAGTCTTAAGTTGTCTGAATTTCTTAGATGAAGCCTTGTCAATTATTATTCATTTTTCACTAGTATTTCTTTCATCTATTTCTCTTGCTTTTCCACCATGTAGTAATAGTCTTAAGTTGTCTGAATTTCTTAGATGAAGCCTTGTCAATTATTATTCATTTTTCACTAGTATTTCTTTCATCTTATTTCTCTTGCTTTTCCACCAAGTAGTAATAGTGTTAACTTGTCTGAATTTCTTAGATGAAGCCTTGTCAATTATTATTCATTTTTCACTAGTATTTCTTTCATGTTATTTCTCCTGCTTTTCCACCAAGTAGTAATAGTCTTAAGTTGTCTGCATTTCTTAGATGAAGCCTTGTCCATTATTATTCATTTTTCACTAGTATTACTTTCATCTTATCTCTCTTGCTTTTCCAACAAGTAGTAATAGTCTTAAGTTGTCTGAATTTCTTAGATGAAGCCTTGTCAATTATTATTCATTTTTCACTAGTATTTCTTTCATCTTATTTCTCTTGTTTTTCCACCAAGTAGTAATAGTCTTAAGTTGTCTGAATTTCTTAGATGAAGCCTTGTCAATTATTATTCATTTTTCACTAGTATTTCTTTCATCTTATTTCTCTTGCTTTTCCACCAAGTAGTAATAGTCTTAAGTTGTCTGAATTTCTTAGATGAAGCCTTGTCAATTGTTATTCATTTTTCATTAGTATTTATTTCTTCTTATTTCTCTTGCTTTTCCACCAAGTAGTAATAGTCTTAAGTTGTCTGAATTTCTTAGATGAAGCCTTGTCAATTATTATTCATTTTTCACTAGTATTTCTTTCATCTTATTTCTCTTGCTTTTCCACCAAGTAGTAATAGTCTTAAGTTGTCTGAATTTCTTAGATGAAGCCTTGTCAATTATTATTCATTTTTCACTAGTATTTCTTTCATCTTATTTCTCTTGCTTTTCCACCAAGTAGTAATAGTCTTAAGTTGTCTGAATTTCTTAGATGAAGCCTTGTCAATTATTATTCATTTTTCACTAGTATTTCTTTCATCTATTTCTCTTGCTTTTCCACCATGTAGTAATAGTCTTAAGTTGTCTGAATTTCTTAGATGAAGCCTTGTCAATTATTATTCATTTTTCACTAGTATTTCTTTCATCTTATTTCTCTTGCTTTTCCACCAAGTAGTAATAGTGTTAACTTGTCTGAATTTCTTAGATGAAGCCTTGTCAATTATTATTCATTTTTCACTAGTATTTCTTTCATGTTATTTCTCCTGCTTTTCCACCAAGTAGTAATAGTCTTAAGTTGTCTGCATTTCTTAGATGAAGCCTTGTCCATTATTATTCATTTTTCACTAGTATTACTTTCATCTTATTTCTCTTGCTTTTCCAACAAGTAGTAATAGTCTTAAGTTGTCTGAATTTCTTAGATGAAGCCTTGTCAATTATTATTCATTTTTCACTAGTATTTCTTTCATCTTATTTCTCTTGTTTTTCCACCAAGTAGTAATAGTCTTAAGTTGTCTGAATTTCTTAGATGAAGCCTTGTCAATTATTATTCATTTTTCACTAGTATTTCTTTCATCTTATTTCTCTTGCTTTTCCACCAAGTAGTAATAGTCTTAAGTTGTCTGAATTTCTTAGATGAAGCCTTGTCAATTGTTATTCATTTTTCATTAGTATTTATTTCTTCTTATTTCTCTTGCTTTTCCACCAAGTAGTAATAGTCTTAAGTTGTCTGAATTTCTTAGATGAAGCCTTGTCAATTATTATTCATTTTTCACTAGTATTTCTTTCATCTTATTTCTCTTGCTTTTCCACCAAGTAGTAATAGTCTTAACTTGTCTGAATTTCTTAGATGAAGCCTTGTCAATTATTATTCATTTTTCACTAGTATTTCTTTCATCTTATTTCTCTTGCTTTTCCACCAAGTAGTAATAGTCTTAAGTTGTCTGAATTTCTTAGATGAAGCCTTGTCAATTATTATTCATTTTTCACTAGTATTTCTTTCATCTTATTTCTCTTGCTTTTCCACCAAGTAGTAATAGTCTTAAGTTGTCTGAATTTCTTAGATGAAGCCTTGTCAATTGTTATTCATTTTTCATTAGTACTTATTTCTTCTTATTTCTCTTGCTTTTCCACCAAGTAGTAATAGTCTTAAGTTGTCTGAATTTCTTAGATGAAGCCTTGTCAATTGTTATTCATTTTTCATTAGTATTTATTTCTTCTTATTTCTCTTGCTTTTCCACCAAGTAGTAATAGTCTTAAGTTGTCTGAATTTCTTAGATGAAGCCTTGTCATTTATTATTCATTTTTCACTAGTATTTCTTTCATCTTATTTCTCTTGCTTTTCCACCAAGTAGTAATAGTCTTAACTTGTCTGAATTTCTTAGATGAAGCCTTGTCAATTATTATTCATTTTTCACTAGTATTTCTTTCATCTTATTTCTCTTGCTTTTCCACCAAGTAGTAATAGTCTTAAGTTGTCTGAATTTCTTAGATGAAGCCTTGTCAATTATTATTCATTTTTCACTAGTATTTCTTTCATCTTATTTCTCTTGCTTTTCCACCAAGTAGTAATAGTCTTAAGTTGTCTGAATTTCTTAGATGAAGCCTTGTCAATTGTTATTCATTTTTCATTAGTATTTATTTCTTCTTATTTCTCTTGCTTTTCCACCAAGTAGTAATAGTCTTAAGTTGTCTGAATTTCTTAGATGAAGCCTTGTCAATTGTTATTCATTTTTCATTAGTATTTATTTCTTCTTATTTCTCTTGCTTTTCCACCAAGTAGTAATAGTCTTAAGTTGTCTGAATTTCTTAGATGAAGCCTTGTCAATTATTATTCATTTTTCACTAGTATTTCTTTCATCTATTTCTCTTGCTTTTCCACCAAGTAGTAATAGTCTTAAGTTGTCTGAATTTCTTAGATGAAGCCTTGTCAATTGTTATTCATTTTTCATTAGTATTTATTTCTTCTTATTTCTCTTGCTTTTCCACCAAGTAGTAATAGTCTTAAGTTGTCTGAATTTCTTAGATGAAGCCTTGTCAATTATTATTCATTTTTCACTAGTATTTCTTTCATGTTATTTCTCCTGCTTTTCCACCAAGTAGTAATAGTCTTAAGTTGTCTGCATTTCTTAGATGAAGCCTTGTCCATTATTATTCATTTTTCACTAGTATTACTTTCATCTTATTTCTCTTGCTTTTCCAACAAGTAGTAATAGTCTTAAGTTGTCTGAATTTCTTAGATGAAGCCTTGTCAATTATTATTCATTTTTCACTAGTATTTCTTTCATCTTATTTCTCTTGTTTTTCCACCAAGTAGTAATAGTCTTAAGTTGTCTGAATTTCTTAGATGAAGCCTTGTCAATTGTTATTCATTTTTCATTAGTATTTATTTCTTCTTATTTCTCTTGCTTTTCCACCAAGTAGTAATAGTCTTAAGTTGTCTGAATTTCTTAGATGAAGCCTTGTCAATTATTATTCATTTTTCACTAGTATTTCTTTCATCTTATTTCTCTTGCTTTTCCACCAAGTAGTAATAGTCTTAAGTTGTCTGAATTTCTTAGATGAAGCCTTGTCAATTATTATTCATTTTTCACTAGTATTTCTTTCATCTTATTTCTCTTGCTTTTCCACCAAGTAGTAATAGTCTTAAGTTGTCTGAATTTCTTAGATGAAGCCTTGTCAATTATTATTCATTTTTCACTAGTATTTCTTTCATCTTATTTCTCTTGCTTTTCCACCAAGTAGTAATAGTCTTAAGTTGTCTGAATTTCTTAGATGAAGCCTTGTCAATTGTTATTCATTTTTCATTAGTATTTATTTCTTCTTATTTCTCTTGCTTTTCCACCAAGTAGTAATAGTCTTAAGTTGTCTGAATTTCTTAGATGAAGCATTGTCAATTATTATTCATTTTTCACTAGTATTTCTTTCATCTTATTTCTCTTGCTTTTCCACCAAGTAGTAATAGTCTTAAGTTGTCTGAATTTCTTAGATGAAGCCTTGTCAATTGTTATTCATTTTTCATTAGTATTTATTTCTTCTTATTTCTCTTGCTTTTCCACCAAGTAGTAATAGTCTTAGGTTGTCTGAATTTCTTAGATGAAGCCTTGTCAATTATTATTCATTTTTCATTAGTATTTATTTCTTCTTATTTCTCTTGCTTTTCCACCAAGTAGTAATAGTCTTAAGTTGTCTGAATTTCTTAGATGAAGCCTTGTCAATTGTTATTCATTTTTCATTAGTATTTATTTCTTCTTATTTCTCTTGCTTTTCCACCAAGTAGTAATAGTCTTAAGTTGTCTGAATTTCTTAGATGAAGCCTTGTCAATTATTATTCATTTTTCACTAGTATTTCTTTCATCTATTTCTCTTGCTTTTCCACCAAGTAGTAATAGTCTTAAGTTGTCTGAATTTCTTAGATGAAGCCTTGTCAATTGTTATTCATTTTTCATTAGTATTTATTTCTTCTTATTTCTCTTGCTTTTCCACCAAGTAGTAATAGTCTTAAGTTGTCTGAATTTCTTAGATGAAGCCTTGTCAATTGTTATTCATTTTTCATTAGTATTTATTTCTTCTTATTTCTCTTGCTTTTCCACCAAGTAGCAATTGTCTTAAGTTGTCTGAATTTCTTAGATGAAGCCTTGACAATTATTATTCATTTTTCACTAGTATTTCTTTCATCTTATTTCTCCTGCTTTTCCACCAAGTATTAATAGTCTTAACTTGTCTGAATTTCTTAGATGAAGCCTTGTCAATTATTATTCATTTTTCACTAGTATTTCTTTCATGTTATTTCTCCTGCTTTTCCACCAAGTAGTAATAGTCTTAAGTTGTCTGAATTTCTTAGATGAAGCCTTGTCCATTATTATTCATTTTTCACTAGTATTTCTTTCATCTTATTTCTCTTGCTTTTCCAACAAGTAGTAATAGTCTTAAGTTGTCTGAATTTCTTAGATGAAGCCTTGTCAATTATTATTCATTTTTCACTAGTATTTCCTTCACTTATTTCTCTTGCTTTTCCACCAAGTAGTAATAGTCTTAAGTTGTCTGAATTTCTTAGTCAATTATTATTCATTTTTAATAAATTGTTTCTTTTATCTTATTTCTCCTGATTTTACGTTTAGTGATAGTCTTAAGTTGACTAAATTACTTACATGAAGTATTGTCAATCATTATCAATTGTCTTATCTTATTATTATTCCTGTTATATAGCATTCAAAAATCTTGTCCAGTGACTACAACCTGTTCCTTCAAGGTGTTTCTGAGCATTCCTGGGATCCCGACCATTGGTGTAGCCAAGAGACTGCCCTAATCTGCACTTGCTACCATGGTAGCCTCTGTAAGTGTGTGGGCTTAGATACAGTTCACCTCCTCCTCTCTCTCTCTCGGATTGGTATGTACTCTACTGACGCATTTTAGAATCCTGGCTTCTAGTGTATCATTTACCAGAAACCTTTTACTGGAATCCTGTGAATGTTTTACTTTCCAGAAACATAAATTCTAATGAGTTTTTGGATTACCAGAAGAGCATATTTTTGAAAGAGAAAACTGGCGAGGTAAATTCTGAAAAAATTCTCCTTTAACCCCAACCAACAGAAAAAAAATAAGAATACTAGAAAAACTCAATAGAAAATTATCAATTTTTTCTTGTCTACCATATTCAAGGAAATATGTTTCTGCCCAAATATACATTATACTCCCGAAAAGATTATTTCGGTTGAGCTCTCGGGGAGAAAAGTGAATTTGTAAACAGTGATTATTACTGCTGCTGATGCAAGATTCTTCGTAAAGACGACTCGAGTTCTCCAGTCAGTGACGTGTTTATCTAAAAATAATTACGTCTAAATTCACCTTCATCCCTGCCGCGCGCCAATGGCTTAGGGGTAGAATTTCCGACTGAAACCAAATCAGTCAGGTTTTGACCCCGGCTTGAGGCAAGCGGATATCTAGCCAAATTGATGAGCTGCTGCGAAACAGTCTGCCTGTGGATGACAATATATATACATATACATAATTGTGTATTTGGGCAGCAATCCTTCTTTTATACAAGTCTAATTAAAAACGACTGATAAAGTATTTCGGTCATTTTCCTTGTTGGCTGCCGTGACATACAATTTAATAATTGTGTATTTGAACAGCAATCCCTTTTTTATACAACTTATATATATATATATATATATATATATATATATATATATATATATATATATATATATATATAATGTGTGTGTGTGGATATACTGGATAAAGCCCATAGTGTTTGCCTCCTATTTAGATATTCCTATTTACAGAGTGTTGGCTGAATGAGAGAGAAAAGAAAAGAAAAAAAAATCTTGTGAAAACTTATAACGAAAACCTTAACTTACTGCCTTTATCGCTCTGTGGGCGTTCGCGTTCCGTGTTTACTGAAAGGAAAAAAAAACATAAATTTCGTTTATGGCTTCTTACAGTTAAGTCTTGTTTATGATATTCTAAACAACTTTTTTTTGTACACTATTTCAAAATAATCTATTCTTAATTTTCAATGGCTAACGTGCAAATCTCTTACAATCTCGTAAGACGCGTGATTCTCGTAAACTTATATGCGGCCATTTTTTTATTTACAAAATTTAGGACATGCAGTTTACTGCTGGCATTATTACAGACTATTAATTTGGAAATTAAAAATGTAGGAATAATTTGAAACCCATAAAGAAAATTAAAATTAGACGGGTAGGGATTATTGAAAGATCATTTTTTTAAAATAAAATTTGGTCCCACAAAGATCCGTCTTAGCCATGATTTAATTTAATAATTTAACTATAAATTTAAGCCAATGATTTTAAGCTATACACAACAGCTTATCAGAAATTTAAGTTACATGAGTATGCATGATGTTTTCAGAGAAAGGCATAGGGCTCTTAAGTTTTAAATTTCAAAATATTTACGGTACATTCTGAGCGGTGATCATTTTTTTCAGAATTTCACTTCAAACAATGTGGAAGTGCCACTAGCACGCAAGGGGTTATAGAGAGTGAGACGAAGAGTAGAGAAGGGTGTTTGGGGAAAGGATATAGAGAAGGACGGGGGGTCAGGAACAAGGCCTCAGAAGATGTCGATTGGCATTACATTTGAATATTTGAAGATTATAGCCATTAGGGAAGTAAATCGGAGGAAGGGAGTTCCACTGTCGGGAAGTGCGAGAGAAGAAGCTGTTGGAGTAGAAGAGGCGGTTATATTTAACTGTTTCGACAGTGAAAGGGTGGAACTGAGATGCCAGCCTAGTAGCACGCTTAAATTCATGCAGTTGGGGTACCAGTGAAAGTAGTTCGTCAGCTCAGTTGTCATGAAAATATTTGTAGAAAAGACAGAGGGAAGCCACATCACATCTGTTAGAAAGTGACTGAAGTCGAGATGCCAGGTCAGGACCTATCACATGTCATATCCGTCTTTGGATTTTGTCGAGAACCTCGAGATGAACGGCTGGGGTACCAGACCATGCAGCGTATGTTTACTACTGTGGGGATATTATTATTATTATTATTATTATTATTATTATTATTATTATAAATAAATAAAAATAAAATATAAAATATTGGTTTGGTGCATAATTATCAGGCGTTTTAAAAATATATTTATTATGGAAAAGAAACATAAGAATTAAACAGTAACATTTTAAATGATTATCGACACGCACCTGAAAACAAAATATTTTTTGTTAAAAAAGTAACCAAAACGGCAATTTTTATTAACAATTAAGTCGCCTACAAAAATGCCTGATAATTATGCACCAACCCTAAAATAAATAATAATAATAATAATAATAATAAAGAAAATTATAAATAAAATAAAATAAATTTTTGAAGACAGTGGGTGGCAGGAAAGTAATAAACTGGAAGAAAGTTCTACAGGCTAAACATGCCGGAAAAGAAACTATTGGAATAGAACTTACGGTTGCATCTAGATATGTCAACAGTAAAACGATGGGACCTAATTGCCAATATAGTATTATATTCATGCGGTCTAGATAACAAGGATTAACACTGATGTATGATAACAGCTAAAAATACTCACTGGGTATTTCAATTGGTTTCAGGGGGCTTTTCGGTGTTGTCTCTGAAGGTTGACTTGTACTCGGAACAGTCGTGGTAGAAGTGGACAATACTATTTTCGATGCTGTCGTGTGTTCTCGATTAGTATCTTCATCTGCAAAATTTACAATAAATATATTTTGGTTAATAATATTAGTCAATAAATTAATGAAAGTGCAATCGGCTTATCTCTCGCCCGACTTTAAAGTTTTGCGGGAGACCGTTCATCCTGTTTAGAGGTCCTGCCAAATTTTAATGTTGAAATGCATAGTAGGCCAGAGTTTGATAGGAACGGAACCACATTTACAATGTAAAAATATTCACCGTTATAAAATATAATTTTGTAAAAGCGGAGATAAGGGTGAAACCTGATAAGCGGTCTTCGACGAAACGTTGAAGTCGGCAGATGTCAATAACAAGTGGCGACAGTCTGTTTAATGCTTGAACGCAATCTTCAGGCTATAGTATAAAAGATAGCCTGAATATTGCGTTCAGGAATGAAAATGAGTGTCGCCAGTTAGTGTTGTCCATTCTTAAAAGACCTACCCACATTTCTCACCCACACAAGACAGGCATGCTTACGGAGGTGTTGAGATCTCACACTTATACACACACCCACACGAATATACAGACTTACACACATCATACTCACTCACTCCCTAATGAACCAAATGATAACACACACCCACAGCTATATACACGCTTACACATATACTCACTCACTCCCTAAGAACCAAATAACACACACACACACACACACACACACACACACACACACACACACACACACACACACACACACACACACACACACACACACACTTAACAGAAACACATCTCCTCTCCAGGAACCAATAAAACTAAAAATAATAATAAAAACGAAAGAATATTAATGTCCAACCCACTGTGTCTAAAGATTTTAATATTTTTAATAATTTTTATTGTTCAATATATATATATATATATATATATATATATATATATATATATATATATATATATATATATATATATATATATATATATGAGAATGGAGATGTATATATATATATATATATATATATATATATATATGAGAATGGACATGTATATATATATATATATATATATATATATATATATAAGAATGGACATATATATATATATATATATATATATATATATATATATATATATATGGAAGATGTTATAGATGTTCCAACAAGAGAAAGATGTATATTTTAAAAAGAAGATAAACAGCAAATCTTTTTGGTTGAAATGTGCATATTTTTATTTTAAAATATATATTATTCTCTAGTTTTCATAAATCTTCTACACGTGTTTCTGGTTTCACGACCTTCTTCAAGCAAAAAGTAAATATTTCCACATATTATAAAAATGTATCACTACCACGCAAAAAAATTCATTTTTATAATATGTGGAAATATCTACTCTTTGCTTGAAGAAGGTAACAAAACCAGAAACCCATGTAGCAGAATTATGGAAATAGAGTATAATATATATTTTAAAATAAAAAATCTACATTTCAACCAAAAACGTTTGAGGTTTATCTTCTTCTTAATATATATATATATATATATATATATATATATATATATATATATATATATATATATATATATATATAAACTTAACATAGAAGTCAAATTTGTTTATATCGCAAATAAGCGATATAAACCAATTTTTACTACATTAATAAAAAAACACCGAATAAAATAAAAATAAATAAATATATAAGATAAAAAAATGACAAAAAAATAAAAAATAAAAATAAATACAAACGAGCAAAACAATTTAACCTAAATAAATAAATAAACAAATAGACGACTTCCGGTAAAATAACCTGACAAAATAGACTACCCACAATGTACCACTGATCCGTATATATAAATAGCCGAGAAAAATAACAGCACTCGTGGCCTGACGATTGCAGGTAGCATGAAACTGACTGTCACCTCTAAGTGTTGACTTCTATGTTCACTTTTATATTTACACACAGTCTATCTCTGATAATGAGCACTTTATCCCATAAATATAGCACATCTTAAGACTATATTTCTTCATATATATATATATATATTATGACATTCGTAGACAGTACTTTTTCGTTGTATCACAGCTTCTCAGTGCGACTAGACATCCGAATGCCTCAAGCCAGGACCGAAACCCGACCGATTTGGTGTCAGTCGGAGTTTCCACCTCTAAGCTATCATCACTCGGCAGAGAGAAACAGCTAATTCTAGCGTATTGTTTTTACAAATGCAAACAAACGCCAGTCAGTGATAGTGCTCCAATTCATTTTACTGAAGAGCTTTGCATTATATATATATATATATATATATATATATATATATATATATATATATATATATATATATATATATATATATATATATATATAAAATAAACAATAAAATCCCAAATTACCTCCCGTGGGATAATAGCCTATTTCGGCAGACGAAGATATCGGTCGTCTGTCATATAAACCCCGGTGTGGGGTTTCGTGTCTATAGAGTTGGAGTGGGGACGGGAAATAGAATTTAACTTTGTAAGCTAAAAGTTTCAGTCAGACGAAAGGCACGAGACGATGAGTGCGGTGGGTGGAAAGTATCTGTCTTAAAGGGAAGAAGTTTTATAAAATTAAACCCGAATAGTAACCTTATGACATTAATTTGGGGTTATATCAAGAATGAAATATTAATTTAAAATTAAAAGGGGAATATTTCTTTGCTTTAATATTTTCAATTTGCCTTTGCATATATTTTTTGTTTGCTTAATATTATTTTTTGCCTTGTCCTTTTCTTTTCTGTTTGTTGCTTGTTGCAAACTTTAACAGTTCTGTTTTGTTCGACAGTTCTGTCATTTCTTTTGCATCTGACTATGGCTACTCACTCTACACACATTAACTCGGCTTTGTGTCTAGTTCGTTCGAGTGGAACCCGGGAATATACAGAGTTTTCAGCACACACACAGACACACACTTTGAGCTTTATATATAAGATTGATAAAAATGTCTCAAGCCATTTTAAAATTTTGTTAGTAAGAGAAAATAAACGCAAAATAAAGTACATAGGTATTTAAATATATTTGGGAGTTATAAGGATCAGAAGAGGCCACTTACCCTCACATGGCTGAGCGTAAAACTTTTGTGCAATCTCCTGTAAGGCTGAATAGGTAGCCACCGTATAAACGCCGCGGATCGGATCGCTTGCAATGGACTTAAGTTCATTGATGTCATATTTGCCCGCATCACCCACACCAATGGCATAGACATTAATATCGAGTTGATGAAGTTTTTCAGCTTCTGCCTTGGTGGCCTCACGGTCGATGGATTGACCGTCAGTCACTACAATAACAGCAATTGGACCTTTTCGATTTTCTGTCTGGATATGGAGTTGAGATCGAACGAGCTGTAAGGCTTTTGCTGTATTTGTACCACCGGTTCGATGAATAAATTTAGAAATTGCCTCTTTCATCTGAGCAGGTTTCGAATAATGACCCAAAGGGAATTCAAGGTAGGCCTGGTCACTGAATGTTATGGCGCCTACACGGACTTGAGATATTCCATTTTCGACCTTGAAGCTGTCAACAAGGTCAGCGACGAATTGGAGTTGTTTTTTATAATCCTCAACCCAGATGCTGCTTGAAGAGTCCAAAACAAATAGTATGTCGGTTGCTTTCTTGAGACAAGCTAGAAAAATGAGAAAAAAAAGTAAACGTAAATACCTTACAGGATTACCCCACTTGTCTTCCAAGGAACTTCTGCAAACGACCGCTAGATAGCGTAGCCGACAGCAGTATAATATAAAAGGAAGCAAACTCACTTTTTCTCTTTGTTTTTTTTTCTCTTTACCTACAGGTCGACGGATACGCAGGTGGTATCAGAACGGCTTAGAACGAGAAAAAAGCGAGTCGAGTTCGTACTGCAGCTGAGTTCTTTACATTCACCATCGCCAAATGTCTTCCATAAATTGAATAACTCTCTATGGGCTCACTAGCTATGATTGGCAACCAGTCTAGGCTCTGTACTGAAAACCGTAGCTATCGACAAAATAATGGTGTTCACAAGAACTCTATTATATCGACTGTGGTCCGACTGCATGGATATATTATTATGATTATTATTACTTACAGGATGCCGTACAGACAAGACGTGTCTCGTTTCCGTTTGGGATAACTTCTTAATCTCTTGCTTATCACTTGTCGCATTGTACATAACAGTTTATAAATACCCTAAGGATTATAACTCTACCAGACCAAGAAGGAACTCTTAGCTTCTCCAACATAAATCTTTCAACATCTTTAATTATTTTGCAGTGAGATTCATCATGTACAAGGCCCGTGAGCCACTCGAGGTAGAGTGTTACATAGGAAAATAACGGTTAACCATAGATTTAAAAAGGTTAAGATTGTAGTGAGCGGGAAAATACCTTCTTGGGAAGAAGCTGCTCGTGGGGAACTAATATCGCAGCAATCTATCCAACTTTAATCTTCCAAAATTTAAATGCAATGTCAATCACTATCTACTGCCCTGATTGCCCTTTTCTCTTTCTATTAATTACTAATGTTTCTGTTCCTAATTCTTCCACACCCTGCAACCCTTTGTATCTTAATGGCTTTTACTATCTTGTATGTGGGGTGGGGACTGATAGCGATTAAAAAACGACGTTTGACGAAACCAGGTTTTTTTACTGTATCGTGCGAGACAATTTCTCTCTATGGAATCTATCTTACATATCCATAAGTCTACCATTCGTCCATGCTTAGAATATTGATGCCACATATGGTCCAGTATCCTGCTATTTACAGGGTGGGGTCCCGTTCCATACAGGGTGAGACAGACGTACATTTTTGAAACAGTTATTATTTACAAAAACGTCTGTCTTTTCTGCCTCACCGTATATCTAGAGCTTCTTGATAAAATCTAAAGAAGAATTAGCAATATTATTGGTCCTGATGTGTCACCTCGGCTTCAGTCATTTTTCACACTACAGTAAGGTTGCCTCCCTGTGCCTTTTCTATGAATACTTTAATGGTAATTGTTCAGATGAGCTCTTCGGTAGGGGGTTTAGATTTTATTTTAAAAACTGCCGTCTGAAGTTATTAGGCAAAACCAAACAATCACATTTTGCTTCAATAAAAAGGTAATAAAATCATAAAAAATTGATCAACACCTATAATAGAACGAATGACAAACACGTATGGTAAGTGTTTGAATCCTTTACATTTTAATATAGTCACCCCTTTTCTCATTAACAGCTAGTAATTTATTAGTCATTGGTTTTGCTATTTTTTTTACTTCAGTTGTTTTAGTTTTCAAAATGGTAGTTGTCATTGCTTCCCATTGGTCTGCTTTGCTGCCATATTGTTTGCCACCTTCATATAATTTCATCTTCACAATTGACAATAGATTTTCGTTCCGATTCAGATCAGGACTTGATGGTGGCCATTAAATTATCTTCTCTCCTGTAAATCTTTTATTCTCAAAGAATTCCCCGGAAAGCATAGATACATGACAAGGAGTATTGCTATGCCTAAATACATATTTCACTATGAAACTGCGAGACTGGGACTTGTACCAAGCAAAGAAAGTCTTGTTCATAAAATCGTAATAGCGGTGTTCAGATTAATTGCTTCATCGAATTTGAATGGTCCAATAATGGTTTGGCCGACAATTCCATTCCATATCATAACACTACCAGCCCCTTGTTGCCTTCTTTTCGCCATAGGAACGCCTGAATGGGATAAAATCCATCCTTTGGCTCATCCAGCAGGTTCATCAAATGTCACTCGATATTCGGCCCGTGAAAATTACTTTAGAAGAGTCAATTTTTCTTTATTTCTTGGCCCAATTTTGACATTTTAAAATATTTGCTTTAGCGAGTGGAGGTTGCCGATGAGATATTTATTACAGATCCCAATTCACGAAGTATTTTACACGTTTCGTCCTTCTTGACTCCTTCGATTCCAGCCTTTTCAAAGATTTGAGCGCTGGCCAAATTTGGTTGTTTCGACCTAAACTCGCTTTAGTTTACGTTCATCTTGAGGAAGCAAGGTTAAAGCCTTTTCTTTTGTTTCAAGTTCTAAACATATATTTTCAACAGTCTTCTTTATCCTTTGATGATCTCTGCAAAGCTCCTTTGATATCCCCAATGAGGATATGTTCCCTCACTCAATAACTTTGTCATTTTCTTTTTTTCAGCATTTGTTGAAACCTTCCCTTTACCCATGTTTCAGTATAGAATAAGGACAAAAAAAGCTTTTATTAGATTCCAAAGGTCTTCAGCTAATATTAATTTAACCTGCATAATAACTTCAGTCACTACATTTTCGTAAATTCCAAATATCTAAAAAACTAAGAATTAAAAATGTCAGAAAATTTAATTAGATATTTTATTAAGAGTGAAAATGGACGAGTTAAAATTTGATAAATATTAGTTCAGAACTTTCTGAGTGATTGAGGTTTATTCAAATTGAATAAAAACTTCAGATAGGCTGTGCACTCCGATTTTAGAAAATCCTAACGGTGGTACAGAGAAGCAAGGAGACACATAGGCATAAGTTCTTGATCAGGAAACGTCAGTAAATTCCAGCTCAAATAGGCAGGGATCATGCAGATACTACACTCTGATCTTAGGTAGAAAATTGTGTCAGTTTTACATGTAAATAAGTAGAAGAAATTTACGAACACTTACTTGAAGCGGGTTTTGCTTGAATAACAGTCTGTAAAATTTAAAACAAATATAAATTTAGAGTGTTAAAAAAGTAGAAATTACATGCCAGTAACTTTCGCAACATTTTATATCATTTTACATGCACAGACACACACGCGCGCGCGCACACACACACACACAAACACACACACACACATATATATATATATAACGATATATAATTTTGTATAATTTTATATATCAACAAACAGTATTTAGAAAAATATGACGACCTGGAAAGTTTATTGTGATGCTTTTCATCCGTTAGGATTTCATTGGACTGGACTTTGATTGATGACGTTGTCACATCTACACATGCGCACGAAGAATTTCGTCAAAATAGAAGCTAAAAAACCAGCTCTATTTCGTCCTCAACACCATATATATATATATATATATATATATATATATATATATATATATATATATATATATATATATAGTTAGATATATAGTTAGATATAGTTAGATATAGTTATAGATGTATATATAGATATCACGCATTATGAAATGGACAAAGTCCGACAATTATTTAAAGACATTTTTATCTGTATATGTATAGGTGTATATGTATGTATTTGTATATGTGTGTGTGTGTGTGTGTGGATATATATATATGTATATATATATATATGTGTGTGCGTATGTATATGTGTATATGTGTGTATGTATGTACGTGTGTATATCTACATGTGTATGTGTGTATGTATGAGTATAAACATATATATATATGTGTGTGTGTGTATATGTGTATGTGTATGTATATATATGGATATATTTGCGTGTATATATGTGTGTGTGCATGTGTACGGATGTGTGTATATGTGTGTGTATATGTATGGATATATAGAATTTAAAAAAAAGGACTTACAGGTCTGTTATTAATGTTTTACCCCATTTTCTCCCTTAATATTCTCCATTTGGAATTGTGAGTTTAAAATTCTTTACAATATGGAGGAAATTTTTTTTAAATTGATAATTTAATTTTGAATTTTAAATGTATTACCCTTTAATAATCATTATTGTTGATAAAATATTTTTGATAATTGAATACTAAAGTCATCACCTAATATTATTTTAAATAATTTTTTAGGGAATTCTAAGTACACACACACACACACACACACACACACACACACACACACATATATATATATATATATATATATATATATATGTGTGTGTGTGTGTGTGTGTGTGTGTGTAAGTATGCGTAAGCATTTAAAAAGATATATGTAGGTATTAATACATGAAATTACCCGTGTATATCGGTACATGTGTACCTGTATGAGTGACTGCACATGTAAAAGAACGTATGTATATGTGAAACTTGCATGGATGTGTTTAGAACAAGATCTCTAATATTACCTTCAAATATCATTCTATATTAACTTAAAAACTAAATTTTAAGTAAGAGAAATTACCAATCTGAAAATAGTCGCAAATTAAATTCATGAATAAAATTCAAACTGATAGAGATATCACCTTAATAATCAATTACAACTAGAAGTAAACTTATATTTGAAAATAAAATTTTAGTATTTTAATGTAAATTCTATGAATATTTTTCTAATCGACTATTTCATATTAAATCCTCAAAATTTTTGTAATACAGTTTAAAAAAAAACTTAAATCGCTAACAAACATCAAATGAAATTCCTTATAGACTGTTTAAACATTCAAATTTACATCAAACATTATAATATTTATGAACTCTCAAAGTAAAGCAAAACAACAGCATCTATTTCGGGCTTTTCACCCAAAGAAAGTTAATGACACTTTCTCTCATGACTTCTTTCTCTCTTTTTCTCTTTAGGTCTTTTTTCTGCTCCCCCCCCTTCTATATCAATATATAAGTTAACCGATTAAATGTGTCAATGTCTGGACTTCCTCAAATAATATTAAATTTGAAAGAATAGAAATTTTAAATTATATCAAACTCAATCATGTCTCTCTCCCCCCTCACTTCCTCATTTCGTTAATTTCCACATGCTTAGTACTGCCCGTCATAAATCTGTAAATTTCTTTTCATTTTTCGTTTCAACCTTTGGAAGTAAAGTCTGATGATCCGCGGTCCTCTAAAAGGGCTGTGGTGAAATAATTTATTACAAGGAACCTTAAAGTGGTCTGTTTTTATTTTTATTTAAATAATTAGCTCTGATTTACATTGAGCTCTCTGGATTTTATCCTCCTTGGGTCTACCCATACGGATTACCTAGTTTTTCGTAAACTATATATATATATATATATATATATATATATATATATATATAAGAAAAACAAATGAAAAACTTTTATATACCAACGTATTTCTTTCCTTGACGAACTTTATCAAACGTAAATAAGGAGATTTTATTTCGTAACTTGTATTTATACACAGAAGAATAATGAAGGATAAAATATTCTTAAAGCTTGCTGTCTAAGGAAACGTAGACTATGGAAGACCCTAAGTGAAATAATTTATTGACTAATAAACGAAAGTTCCTAAATATTGTTGAATTTTTATTTTATTTTATTTCATTTTTTAATGTAATTATTATTTATTTGTATTTTTTTATTTTGTCTAGTTAATCAAATATTCATTACCTGTA
This sequence comes from Acanthosepion esculentum, assembly GCA_964036315.1. Lineage (NCBI taxonomy): Eukaryota > Metazoa > Mollusca > Cephalopoda > Sepiida > Sepiidae > Acanthosepion > Acanthosepion esculentum. The sequence goes on along the minus strand of OZ038508.1, from coordinate 88,977,251 downwards.
TTTCTTAATGTTTAAAAATATCTATCAATTAATCTAAGTTCTTTGCTTAATATCATAGATGTCAACTATTAGGCACTTAGGAAAGGGCTGAACCATCTATGGGTTAAATAGAAAGAATTGCATCTGTAAAAATCATTGTTATCTCAAAATTGTAAATGCAATATTCACTCGCTAAAAAATATTTTTTTTTACAATCCCAAATAAGTTTCGGCTTTAAATAAAAAGGTTGATAATCCGTAAAAATGAAATCAGTCTGAGAAACTACATCTTTTTACCTCAATACTCTTCTTAATCTGTGAGGAAATTGTCTTGCATTCAAAGGTTACGATGTAATATCCACTTACATCGTATTTCAGAATTCAGAATTGTCATCATTTGTTTTTCTACTCAAAAGAAAGAAAAAAAGAACATTCCTGAAGCGCTGAAGAGGTGACGAAATTATGGCAACATCTGGAAAAAACGAGCCTCGTTTTATCTTCGCAGTATGGCGCCATGTTTGATGTTCCGCTCCATACCTACATATTCATTCATCTGGCGGGAAACACAATTTGATCAACACAAGTAAATACTCTTTCACAGGCAGCATATATATATATATATATATATATATATATATATATATATATATATATATATATATATATATAAAAGAAAAACAGACCACTTTAAGGCCCCATGTAATAATTTATTTCACCATAGCCCTTTTAAAGGACGCTGGATCATCAGACTACACTTCCAAAAGGTGAAAAGAAAAATGAAATGAACATTTACACTTTTGACGGGTAGTATTAAGTTTATGTAATTGTAATTTAACAGAGAGTGTAATGAGGAGTGGTGTGAGAGACATGATCGAGTTTAGAGAGGGTTTATTTTAATATTTCTATCTATCATACTTAGTATTAGGGGAGGAGGAACCAGACATTGACCTATTTAATCGGTTAACTTAACGGAAGTGATATATTGAAAGGGAAGGGGGAGAAGAGAGAAAAAAAAGAAAAAGAAAAAAAGAAAGAAAAAAGGAGGAAGTAAAGAGAAAAAAGGAGGAAGTAAAGAGAAAGAAGGGGGAAGTAAAGAGAAAGAAGCTGTAATTAGGCTTTACGAAGAGCGGAGAAGTGGAAATTTTTAGCAATTTATGTAAAAAGAGAGATTTTAATGTTTGATAGTAATTTAACTTTTTAAAATCACCGAAGAAATTAATTTGAAGTTCGCTAGCACTTTAAATATTTAACTCTTTTACAAATAATTTAGGAATTTAATATGAATTAAATAGTATATATATATATATATATATATATAAATATATATATATATGATTTATATTACAATGAATCATTCATACAAAAAGTAAATTAGTAAAGTTAATGATATAACATGGCGAAATCCCTTCGCTAACTAAATTTTAAAGATGCATTAACTAACTAATCACTCGATGAATGTTAGGATCCTTGTTTTTTAAAATTATAAACTTTATTAGGTCTTCCTTAAATGTGCAAGTACATTCGACAGGCTCTCTGGTCATCATCAGGCATGTAAACTATTTTGTTTTTGGTAAAATTCAGGTAGAATCCGAGACAAAAAAATATAATGCAAATCGAAATATATTTTTTTCTTCTTAAATGTGTTATTGATAATGGATACAAACTTCTGGAGCGTGCAGTCGGAACGCTGAGGTTGAAGTTTTTCTTAAATTGCTATATTTGTAAAAAAACGCACTCACTTAGAGTGCGTCTTTTATTTTTTACAAATATAGCAATTTAAGAATTTTTTTGTTGTAGAAAATTATCAGTCAACGTGGCATGAACTAAATAGTTCAATAAGTAGAGTAATGTCTTAGCTACATCTTTAAAATTTAGCGAATGGATTTCGCCATTTTATATCATTAACTTTACTAATTTACTTTTTGTATGAATGATTCATTGTAAGATAAATTAAACTGCACCACATATTTATATATATATATATATATATATATATATATATATATATATATATATATATATATATATATATATATAACATATATATATATATAACTAATATATATATAAATAGATATTTATATATATATAAAACAATTATATTATTATATATATATATAAAAAACAAATATTATTATTATATTTTTATATATAAATAGATATTTATATATATAAAAAACAAATATTATTATTATATTTTTTATTATGACAGATTATAATAAAACCATTTAGAAATGTTTTTATTATAATCTCTTATAATAAAAATATATAATAACTAAACCACCTGTGACCCGTTGGGTCAACTTTGTTGGGTTTACTGTTTACATTTAGTTTCCTGAAGAGTTTGTGAAGATAGACATTTTAAAAATACATTTATTTGCAGTTACTGAATTTGCTTTCAACATTAAAGAAATTTTCTGTTTGAAGAAAGTTGAACAATAAGAGGTTGGAATGTCAAGATTCAAAGTGTTGGTATTCGATACAATAACACAAAATATTGTTTACAGAGTTTTATTTAGTAATAAGATATATTGCTCTACTTTGTACTGAGCACTTTTTAAAAAGTAAGGGCTACGAAGAGTGGATTTTTACTCCAAATACAAATAAAGTTATAAGTTTTTAAAATTGCACACGAACTTTATGGACACCCTGTATATGTATACACAAGTATAGGATTGGTGTATACGGAATAAATTCCAATAACCAACAAATACTATTCTTAAAAGTGTGCTCAATACAGAGTAGAGCAAATATAATTATTTATTCGAAAATTATAACATAAATATGTTATAAAATCACTACAAAAATAGCCCTTTTGTTTCAACACTTCTGGTGTCTTATCAAGTGATGATGTTGAATGTAGAATAAAGGGTTTCTACCTTTATTCGTTATATATATATATATATATATATATATATATATATATATATATATACTTAAAAATAATATATATATATATATATATACTTTAAAAAAGTTTTTTCTGTTTGTACGTTATTTTTATAGATACAAATATTTAAGTAAATGGTCTGTTTATAACAAAAACATTAACGAGAAATTTTATAGAAAATAAGTGTCCTCTGACAGGAATCGAACCTGTATCCTACACGAAGGAGACATATTTTCTATGAATTTTCTAGGACATTCAGGTCGGTAAATGTTGTTAATACTCTTTATTATAAACAGATCATTTACTTAAATATTTGTATCTATAAAAAGAATGTATAAACAGAAGATATAATAAAAAATAATTGTCAGACTTAGTCTGTTTCGTTATATATATATATGAGTTGGAGATCAAATATAGATCAAATATGGATCCGAATCTGACGGAATGGTATGATAAAGAACAAATAGGAAATGTTTGTCAATCGAACATGTATCATGTTTGATTTGACCAATGAAAATCAGATAAAACAACAATAAAAATAGCAGAATTCTCTGATGAAGCTTTATTTAAAGCGAAACATCTTATATATATATATATATATATATATATATATATATATATATATATATATATATATATATATATATATATAAGAAAAGTCTAAAATGCCAACCAACCTCGCAACCCCGGGTTTCGAGCTTGAGGTTTCCTCGGGCAAGTGGAAGGATATATATATATATATATATATATATATATATATATATATATATATATATATATATATATATATATATATATATATATATATATATATATATATATTACGCCATTCATTAACGTATATCTGCATGTTCTCGCTAGAGTCTCTTTTATGTAGATTAACATATTTCTTTTTTTTCGTGTCGACACAAAGCAAATGTGTAGAAAAATGGTAACTTACCATTAAAAGGCCAAAAAAGCACACACTGCCCAAGATATGTTTGTCCATCTTTGATGTTGTAAATGAATAGCAGATAGCAGCAGGAATTCTTCAAGAAAAAAGAATCTCCAGCCGAAGCAGGTAAGCAATGATGAACCACAAGAAGGAAAGACGTTTATATAGATAAGAAAAAGCGTTTCTAAAACTGTGTGGTTAGCCATAGAGAGATGCATACTCTTTCTCTCACTTTGCATCACACCCGAAAATTTCGTAAAGACAGAACATTAAAGAAGAAGGCGGATCATTGTGTGCAGAAGATGGTATCGCCAGTTTCCGGCATGCGTGACGTAATAACCAACAATGATTGGATGAAACTGAGTCTACGTCATTTTAAAATGTCTTTGTTGTAGTATCGAATATTATTTGTAGATAAATTAACTTATAACCGGACCTATGTTGCAGAAAAGCCTGCCTTCTTTTCAGCTTTTCTTCGCCACACATAGGCATAATTCGACCAGGAAGTTATCCCAGACATCGAATTGCGGATTCTTGTAAACTACGACGAAGACACGAAGCGTTACGACATAAATAATGTGTTTATGCATGCTGGTACCAAGAAATGTAGGATGAGGGGTAAAAAATAAATAACAAGGGGGGCATACTTTATTGGGGTTATTGCCCCGAGGATCAATTACAGGGTGTTGTCTGCATAAGCAACCATTTTGTGGCGATGCTAAGTAAGAGAAATCATTGACTGGAATCAGACAGTGAATAATGGTCCATCTTCCCACCCGTTTCTCTGCTGACAAAGAACGCGTTCTTTGTTTCCATAAAAGGATCGTAAAGTAAGTGACGCTAAAACGAAGCAAATGTTGATTCTAGAATTAAACAATTCGTGGCTAATCCTTTTCGATATGAATCAACAAAATATGCCTGTCTTCAGCATTTTACAGGATAAATCAGTTACTAAGTTAAAACTGTTTATAAAGTCACTCCAAGAAGAGAATTACGAAGAAACGGATCCTGTGGAGAGCCGCCAACGCAAGTAATTTCTCCTACTTCATTATATTGGTCCATCACGTCAATGGCCAATATTGTAATTGAGCTTGAACTTCTCCACTTTGTGTTGCGTCCCTTCAAAACCTGGGCGAGCATGGCTCTCCACGACATCTTATCCCTTTGTAACTCTTAGTAAAGTTTGTTTTTTCATTATACCTCCTCCTAACTATTCTACCATCTTTGGGTAGGTTAATTACTGTCTCCCTTTGTCTATTGCCTTCGGTGTCTTGTGGGTGTCAAATTCACAAAGCCCTCTTTCCTCTTTTTGTTGTCCCAGAAATTTCAAATGTCTCTTCCTGACTACAAGTGTTATTTATTTTCCGGATTCCTTAAAACTTCCAAGTTGCTTACATGCTCCTTCCGTAGTATTCTCAGCAGCCTTCTGTAGAACGACATTGTTCAGTATCCACCGCTATGTAGGGAGATTGATTCGAACGAATTTTCCCTATTCCTTAATATTTTGCTTAGCTTTTGGAAGGCATCTTTCGCTATCCCAATGGTCTTTCGGTGTCGCACTTTCTTCCCTATATTTCAATGTCTGTACTTGTTTGATTTTGGTATCTCCAGTTATTAGTTTGCCTGTTGGACAGTTCCGTTCTGCTAACAACCACGTATTTTGTGGTCAACTTTTGGAAAGTATATTTCGACATACCAATGCGCCAACGTGGATCTTTAAGCATATGCTTCATTTTGACATCTCCAATTCCTAGCTCGAAGCTTAGGCTTTTTCTCTTACTGACGATCATACATTCTATCTTTTTAGAATTGATAGTTAGTCCTTTCTTCTCGCTTTCCTTTACTACCTTATTTAGGAGATCCTTCAGTTTTCTTACTGTTTATCAACACAGTTAAGATTGTGCCCACTGAAAATAAATCCTGGTAAAATAATCCATATTTTTTGCTTTAAACGGCAGTCTGGAAAAATGACATCTGACATGATAATGCGTACGAAGCAGAGATGTGTCACTGAATTCTTTTATGCGGAGCCTTTATACTGAGCATTCATACTCGCCGTATATCCGGATTTGTCACTTTCTGATTTTCACTTATTCAGGTTCATGAAAGATGGACAACAAGTAAAGGAACTCATAATTAACCCCGTTGTTACGAGGTTAGGGGTCATGTTTTGACCCAAAACCAAGTGTTAAGAAAATAGACAAACAAAAGAATGAAACAAAACAAGATAGAAATATTTATTCTATGAGGAACATCTTTCGTGTGGAGAAAGTTCCAAGGAATTTTCTTAAGAGTCTCTGTAAATAATGACGGTAAACGTGAATTTACTTTGCCAGTGAATCAGCGAACACGCGTGGTGTACTGCCTGCGCCATGTTATATCGCAATGTCAGTCAGAACTGAAGAACTAGTTTTACAAGCAATAAAATTAGCATGAAAGTTCTACATGGAATTTATTTTGGGATCCAAATATAAAATCTGAACGTTTGCCCGTATCTTTCTGGCGTTATCTGAACAGCATACCAAGTGAAACCACAATCTTCTCCATGGGTCACGCTTGCAATTTCAATCGTTATATCTCGCCGGGATCACTTTCTCAGGAAATATGTGTATGCTTTTTCGAGCGTGATGTATAGTTTATTTTAACAAAATCTATGTAATAATACTATACGTCCTTGTTTTGAAATTTGCTACCAGATCTAGTTTTGTGTTCCTGTTATATATTTAGAGATTCTTGATAAAATCCAAAGAAGAATCTGCAATGTTATTGGTTCAGACATGACATCTCGGCTCCAGCCTCTTTCCCACTGCCGTAATGTAGCTTCCCTGTGTCTTATAAATACATTCATTCTTGGTACCAAGACTTTATAAATTTAAAGGCAGTACTAGATTGGCGGCAAGGTCTCATCAGTTGAAAGCTAAAACGGCTAGATGCTACAGAAAGTTCTATGTTAACAATTTTTTCTCTCGCAGAAATTGCTTGTGGAATTCTCTCCTGGCTTCTTGCTTCCTAGTCAACTTTCATCTTCAAAAATTTAAATGCAATGTCAATCGTTATCGTCTGTTTACTAAAATCTTGTTCTTTTAAATGTTCGGGTTTCCCGCGTTAAAACCGACCTTGTGTCACATCCCGTCTCATTGAGGAGACCAGGGTAAAAACCCTACAGGGTCGATTCCTGTTTGAGGCACATTCTTTCTTTTGTGGGACTTCTCAATCTGAGCCGATTATTAATAAAATGGACTGTTTAAGAAATTACGACTATTAAGGAGAGAGGACAATAAAAGAACAAGAATTAAGAAGACAGAAGATAACGATTGACATTGCATTTAAATTTTTGAAGATCAAAGGCAATAAAGCCACTAGGACGCAAGGGTGTTACTGAGTGTTAGAGAGTATGAAAAAAACTATTATTAAGGAGAGAGGACAATAAAAGAACAAGAATTAAGAAGACAGAAGATAACGATTGACATTGCATTTAAATTTTTGAAGATCAAAGGCAATAAAGCCACTAGGACGCAAGGGTGTTACTGAGTGTTAGAGAGTATGAAAAAAACTATTATTAAGGAGAGAGGACAATAAAAGAACAAGAATTAAGAAGACAGAAGATAACGATTGACATTGCATTTAAATTTTTGCAGGTAAATGTTGTCCGGAAAGCATGGAGCCGGAAGGAAGATCCACAAGCAAGAAGTGCGAAAAAATAAATTGTTATCATAGAATTTACGGCTACATCTAGCCAATTCAACTGTAAATTGATGAGATCTTGACGCCAGTCGAGTAGAGTGGTTAAAACTATGAAGTCTAGGTACCATAGCGAATTTCCCATCCAAACAATTACCATGAAAGTATTTATAGGAAAGACACAGCGATAACCATACAGCGGTAGGTAAATGTCTGAAGCCGAGGTCCCAGATTAGGACCAATAATATTGCTGGTTCTTCTTTAAATTTTATCAAGGAGCTCATGGTGAAGAAAGGGCACCGAACCTTATGTGATATTCTAAGAATGGTTGAATGTAGACTTTAAATAGATTATGGCGAAACAGTGAATCTACTTCAATAGAGTTTTTCCATATATATATATATATATATATATATATATATATATATATATATATATATATATATATATATATATATATTGTAGAATCACTTATATGCGGGATACCTCATATCCGGAATCCCTTATATCCGGAGTGACTCATATCCGGAGTCCCTTATATCCGGACATGATTTTGATGTGTATATTTGAACTACTTGGGTGATATTTAACTGATTTGAGATTTCTGTCTTTCAGGAAATTTAAAAGATGAGAGGGGTGGAGGATAAGAGGAAAATAAAAACTTTAGAGTTATTGTAAAAAATGGAAATTTTAATAAGACTAGATGCTGGTGAATGTTCTTTGTAACTAATGACTGAGTTCAACATAGGAAAATCAACATTTTATGATATAAAATCTTCCAAAGAAACTATTCTCCAGTCATCACACGGTCACAATGAACAAGGAAATAAAAAAAACATGATTGTCATGAAACCTGGATTGAAATTGAAAAAACTTGTCAGCTGGACTGAAATTGAAAAGGTTGTCAGTTTTATGGAAAGAAAGCCAGCATTCAGCTATGATGATTGCAATAACGCACACAGAGTGAAAAAGTGTCTTTCATTTTAAAAAATTCATGAACAAAAGCAAAACGAAAAGCGGAAAAAGAGAAGAGAAAGAATCATCATGCAACAGCGATTAAAAAATCCTCGTTACATTATTTGTTTTGCATACGTGGCATACTTAATTTAATGAATTTTCCTTAAGATTACATAATTTATTTCTTTTTTCCTTAAAATCAATTCCGTTATATTTCACTCAACATTAGCTTATTTTGTTTATTGAAAATAAATGTTAAACGTGATTTCAGTTCTGATATTTTAATCTAAACATAACCAATTCCTCATATACGGAAGGACTTCTTAGTCTGGTTGTCAGAGATTCTAGAATATTTATATATATATATATATATATATATATATATATATATATATATATATATATATATATATATATATATATATATATATAATTATTTATTTGAATATTACAACATAAATATGTTATAAAATCACGACAAAAGTAGCCATTTTGTTTCAACACTTCTTGTGTCTTGTCAAGTGATGAAAAAGAATATAGAATAAATGGTTTTAAAAGTTTCAAATTAATCAACGATCCTTAGCTAGGAGTAAACGCTGTTACATAAGCTAGAGTAGCCAATCAAAATACAAGTATAGGGTGATTCGAAAAATTTGACAACTAAGCAAGGTTATAATAGATATTAAAAGATTTATAAAATTTGAAATTAAAATTAAAAGTAAAAAATTAAAATTACCTATTTAGAAATCTAAATCAAATCTCTATTAAGTTTTAAATTGTAGAATTACCAAGGAGAAAAAATATAAAAATAAAAATAAAAGATATATATGCTATTTAATTTGTATTTTCATTGAAATTATGTTGAAAGGGATGTTCAGAATCCCAGACAGAAATGTATACACTTTAGTTTCATTTCAACATGTTAGTCGCCTCTCACGCGAAATCATTCGAACACACGCATGTTAAGCGCTCAGACGTATTTAGATATATACACAGACATACAAAAAATCAAACCACACATAGGCAAATGCACTTTACTTACACATACACATCGATACACACAGGCACATACATCTACATTCAATATGATCTAGACGGTCAGTTGTCGAAGCTATTCGTGGCTTAATATGTTATTAAACGAATTTTAACTTGAAATATAGCTAAACCGGTCCAATATACATAGATAAAATTTAAACAAATATATATATATATATATATATATATATATATATATATATATATATATATATACATTTTTAAAAACATATAGTTTTCGACACATTACAGACAAAAGTAAATAACCACCTCCACATATAATTGTACACTCACACATCCGCATATAAATCAATACACGCACCCGCATACACACATATATGCATAATAGGTACGCATATACAGACCTACGCACATAAACATACACATAGATAAGCACATATAAATATATTGACCCATACGTCGACGCAGAAAAGTAAATAAAGCAAGTGAAGAAATATATATAAAGATGCAACTATATACAAGCACACACATACATACATACACATCTAGATGTACATACATAAGCACGTATACATATATGCATATAAACTAAATATATACATAGACATTTACAAATACAAGTGTATACATGAAAAATTAAACAAACGTAAATTAAAACGATATGAATATAAAAATGCATATACACATCCGCTAGTACATATATATACACACATACATACGCAACTACACATAGATATACACACATACATACATATATATATATCCACACATATATATCTACACACATACATATACATACATACAAAAGAAGTGTTGAAACAAAATGGCTACTTTTGTCGTGATTTTATAACATATTTATGTTATAATATTCAAATAAATAATTATATCTGCTCTACTCTGTATTGAGCACTCTTTAAAGAATATTAATTGTTGGTTATTGGATTTCACTCCGTATATACCAATCCTAAACTTGGGTATATATATATATATATATATATATATATATATATATATATATATATATATATATATATATATATATATATTATTGTCATCCACAGACAGACTGTTTCGCTGTATCACAGCTCATCAGTGTGGCTAGACGTCCGGTTGCCTCTAGCTAGGAGCGAAACCCGACTGAATTGGCTTCAGACGGAAATTCTACCACTAAGCCGTCGGCGCACAGCAGGGATGAAGGTGAATTTTTAGGATATTTATTTTTAGATTTAGATAAACACACTGTGACTGACAGTGGCTCAATTCTGCCAAATAGTCTTGCTATATTAGCTTTAATAGCCATTGTTTACAAACCTACGTTTCATTCCCCCAGAGCTCAACCGAAATGAATTTTCCAGAAGCCAATATTATTGTCATCCACAGACAGACTGTTTCGCTGTGTAACAGCTCATCAGTGTGGCTAGACGTCCGGTTGCCTCTAGCTAGGATCGAAACCCGTCTGAATTGGCTTCAGTCGGAAATTCTACCAATATATATATATATATATATATATATATATATATATATATATTGCGATTATAGGTAATTTGCTATCTCGACTTCACTCATGTTCGCAGTGACACGACGTGCAACCCACTTTCATAAATTCGCTGCCTGTAAACTCCTGCGTACTAGTGGCACTCCAGCCTTGCTTGGGGTGAAATGATTAACATAATTTAAATGCAACGTTAATCGCCATCTTCTATCTTCTTAAATCCGGTTCATCTTTTATCCTTTCCTCAATCCTCCCTATACTCAGTCTTTTCGCTCACTTTCACTCGCTTTAACCCCCTGCGTACTAGTGGCATTCCCGCCTTGCTTGGGGTGAAATGATTAACACAATTTAAATGCAACGTTAATCGCCATTTTCTATCTTCTTGAATCCCGTTCATCTTTTATCCTTTCCTCAATCCTCCCTATACTCAGTCTTTTCGCTCACTTTCACACGCTTTAACCCCCTGCGTACTAGTGGCATTCCCGCCTTGCTTGGGGTGAAATGATTAACACAATTTAAATGCAACGTTAATCGCCATTTTCTATTTTCTTGAATCCCGTTCATCTTTTATCCTTTCCTCAATCCTCCCTATACTCAGTCTTTTCGCTCACTTTCACACGCTTTAACCCCCTGCGTACTAGTGGCATTCCCGCCTTGCTTGGGGTGAAATGATTAACACAATTTAAATGCAACGTTAATCGCCATTTTCTATCTTCTTGAATCCCGTTCATCTTTTATCCTTTCCTCAATCCTCCCTATACTCAGTCTTTTCGCTCACTTTCACACGCTTTAACCCCCTGCGTACTAGTGGCATTCCCGCCTTGCTTGGGGTGAAATGATTAACACAATTTAAATGCAACGTTAATCGCCATTTTCTATCTTCTTGAATCCCGTTCATCTTTTATCCTTTCCTCAATCCTCCCTATACTCAGTCTTTTCTCTCACTTTCACTCGCTTTAACCCCCTGCGTACTAGCGGCATTCCCGCCTTGCTTGGGGTGAAATGATTAACACAATTTAAATGCAACGTTAATCGCCATTTTCTATCTTCTTGAATCCCGTTCATCTTTTATCCTTTCCTCAATCCTCCCTATACTCAGTCTTTTCGCTCACTTTCACACGCTTTAACCCCCTGCGTACTAGTGGCATTCCCGCCTTGCTTGGGGTGAAATGATTAACACAATTTAAATGCAACGTTAATCGCCATTTTCTATCTTCTTGAATCCCGTTCATCTTTTATCCTTTCCTCAATCCTCCCTATACTCAGTCTTTTCGCTCACTTTCACACGCTTTAACCCCCTGCGTACTAGTGGCATTCCCGCCTTGCTTGGGGTGAAATGATTAACACAATTTAAATGCAACGTTAATCGCCATTTTCTATCTTCTTGAATCCCGTTCATCTTTTATCCTTTCCTCAATCCTCCCTATACTCAGTCTTTTCGCTCACTTTCACACGCTTTAACCCCCTGCGTACTAGTGGCATTCCCGCCTTGCTTGGGGTGAAATGATTAACACAATTTAAATGCAACGTTAATCGCCATCTTCTATCTTCTTAAATCCGGTTCATCTTTTATCCTTTCCTCAATCCTCCCTATACTCAGTCTTTTCGATCACTTTCACTCGCTTTAACCCCCTGCGTACTAGTGGCATTCCCGCCTTGCTTGGGGTGAAATGATTAACACAATTTAAATGCAACGTTAATCGCCATTTTCTATCTTCTTGAATCCCGTTCATCTTTTATCCTTTCCTCAATCCTCCCTATACTCAGTCTTTTCGCTCACTTTCACACGCTTTAACCCCCTGCGTACTAGTGGCATTCCCGCCTTGCTTGGGGTGAAATGATTAACACAATTTAAATGCAACGTTAATCGCCATTTTCTATCTTCTTGAATCCTGTTCATCTTTTATCCTTTCCTCAATCCTCCCTATACTCAGTCTTTTCGCTCACTTTCACACGCTTTAACCCCCTGCGTACTAGTGGCATTCCCGCCCTGCTTGGGGTGAAATGATTAACACAATTTAAATGCAACGTTAATCGCCATTTTCTATCTTCTTGAATCCCGTTCATCTTTTATCCTTTCCTCAATCCTCCCTATACTCAGTCTTTTCGCTCACTTTCACACGCTTTAACGCCCTGCGTACTAGTGGCATTCCCGCCTTGCTTGGGGTGAAATGATTAACACAATTTAAATGCAACGTTAATCGCCATTTTCTATCTTCTTGAATCCCGTTCATCTTTTATCCTTTCCTCAATACTCCCTATACTCAGTCTTTTCGCTCACTTTCACACGCTTTAACCCCCTGCGTACTAGTGGCATTCCCGCCTTGCTTGGGGTGAAATGATTAACACAATTTAAATGCAACGTTAATCGCCATTTTCTATCTTCTTGAATCCCGTTCATCTTTTATCCTTTCCTCAATCCTCCCTATACTCAGTCTTTTCGCTCACTTTCACTCGCTTTAACCCTTGCCTACTAGTGTCATTCCAGTCTTGCTTGGGGTGATATGATTAACAACATTTAAATGCAACGTTAATCGCCATATTCTATCTTCTTGAATCCCGTTCATCTTTTATCCTTTCCTCAATCCTCCCTATACTCAGTCTTTTCGCTCACTTTCACACGCTTTAACCCCCTGCGTACTAGTGGCATTCCCGCCCTGCTTGGGGTGAAATGATTAACACAATTTAAATGCAACGTTAATCGCCATCTTCTATCTTCTTAAATCCGGTTCATCTTTTATCCTTTCCTCAATCCTCCCTATACTCAGTCTTTTCGATCACTTTCACTCGCTTTAACCCCCTGCGTACTAGTGGCATTCCCGCCTTGCTTGGGGTGAAATGATTAACACAATTTAAATGCAACGTTAATCGCCATTTTCTATCTTCTTGAATCCCGTTCATCTTTTATCCTTTCCTCAATCCTCCCTATACTCAGTCTTTTCGCTCACTTTCACACGCTTTAACCCCCTGCGTACTAGTGGCATTCCCGCCTTGCTTGGGGTGAAATGATTAACACAATTTAAATGCAACGTTAATCGCCATTTTCTATCTTCTTGAATCCCGTTCATCTTTTATCCTTTCCTCAATCCTCCCTATACTCAGTCTTTTCGCTCACTTTCACTCGCTTTAACCCTTGCCTACTAGTGTCATTCCAGTCTTGCTTGGGGTGATATGATTAACAACATTTAAATGCAACGTTAATCGCCATATTCTATCTTCTTGAATCCCGTTAATCTTTTATCCTTTCCTCAATCCTCCCTATACTCAGTCTTTTCGCTCACTTTCACACGCTTTAACCCCCTGCGTACTAGTGGCATTCCCGCCCTGCTTGGGGTGAAATGATTAACACAATTTAAATGCAACGTTAATCGCCATCTTCTATCTTCTTAAATCCGGTTCATCTTTTATCCTTTCCTCAATCCTCCCTATACTCAGTCTTTTCGATCACTTTCACTCGCTTTAACCCCCTGCGTACTAGTGGCATTCCCGCCTTGCTTGGGGTGAAATGATTAACACAATTTAAATGCAACGTTAATCGCCATTTTCTATCTTCTTGAATCCCGTTCATCTTTTATCCTTTCCTCAATCCTCCCTATACTCAGTCTTTTCGCTCACTTTCACACGCTTTAACCCCCTGCGTACTAGTGGCATTCCCGCCTTGCTTGGGGTGAAATGATTAACACAATTTAAATGCAACGTTAATCGCCATTTTCTATCTTCTTGAATCCCGTTCATCTTTTATCCTTTCCTCAATCCTCCCTATACTCAGTCTTTTCGCTCACTTTCACACGCTTTAACCCCCTGCGTACTAGTGGCATTCCCGCCTTGCTTGGGGTGAAATGATTAACACAATTTAAATGCAACGTTAATCGCCATTTTCTATCTTCTTGAATCCCGTTCATCTTTTATCCTTTCCTCAATCCTCCCTATACTCAGTCTTTTCGCTCACTTTCACACGCTTTAACCCCCTGCGTACTAGTGGCATTCCCGCCCTGCTTATGGTGAAATGATTAACAAAATTTAAATGCAACGTTAATCGCCATCTTCTATCTTCTTAAATCCGGTTCATCTTTTATCCTTTCCTCAATCCTCCCTATACTCAGTCTTTTCGCTCACATTCACTCGCTTTAACCCCCTGCGTACTAGTGGCATTCCCGCCTTGCTTGGGGTGAAATGATTAACACAATTTAAATGCAACGTTAATCGCCATTTTCTATCTTCTTGAATCCCGTTAATCTTTTATCCTTTCCTCAATCCTGCCTATACTCAGTCTTTTCTCTCACTTTCACTCGCTTTAACCCCCTGCGTACTAGTGGCATTCCCGCCTTGCTTGGGGTGAAATGATTAACACAATTTAAATGCAACGTTAATCGCCATTTTCTATCTTCTTGAATCCCGTTAATCTTTTATCCTTTCCTCAATCCTTCCTATACTCAGTCTTTTCTCTCACTTTCACTCGCTTTAACCCCCTGCGTACTAGTGGCATTCCCGCCTTGCTTGGGGTGAAATGATTAACACAATTTAAATGCAACGTTAATCGCCATTTTCTATCTTCTTGAATCCCGTTAATCTTTTATCCTTTCCTCAATCCTGCCTATACTCAGTCTTTTCTCTCACTTTCACTCGCTTTAACCCCCTGCGTACTAGTGGCATTCCCGCCTTGCTTGGGGTGAAATGATTAACACAATTTAAATGCAACGTTAATCGCCATCTTCTATCTTCTTGATTCCCGTTCATCTTTTATCCTTTCCTCAATCCTTCCTATACTCAGTCTTTTCGATCACTTTCACTCGCTTTAACCTCCTGCGTACTAGTGGCATTCCCGCCTTGCTTGGGGTGAAATGATTAACATAATTTAAATGCAACGTTAATCGCCATCTTCTATCTTCTTGAATCCCGTTCATCTTTTATCCTTTCCTCAATCCTTCCTATACTCAGTCTTTTCGATCACTTTCACTCGCTTTAACCCCCTGCGTACTATTGGCATTCCCGCCTTGCTTGGGGTGAAATGATTAACATAATTTAAATGCAACGTTAATCGCCATCTTCTATCTTCTTGAATCCCGTTCATCTTTTATCCTTTCCTCAATCCTTCCTATACTCAGTCTTTTCGATCACTTTCACTCGCTTTAACCCCCTGCGTACTATTGGCATTCCCGCCTTGCTTGGGGTGAAATGATTAACATAATTTAAATGCAACGTTAATCGCCATCTTCTATCTTCTTGAATCCCGTTCATCTTTTATCCTTTCCTCAATCCTCCCTATACTCAGTCTTTTCTCTCACTTTCACTCTCTTTAACCCCCTGCGTACTAGTGGCATTCCCGCCTTGCTTGGGGTGAAATGATTAACACAATTTAAATGCAACGTTAATCGCCATATTCTATCTTCTTGAATCCCGTTAATCTTTTATCCTTTCCTCAATCCTGCCTATACTCAGTCTTTTCTCTCACTTTCACTCGCTTTAACCCCCTGCGTACTAGTGGCATTCCCGCCTTGCTTGGGGTGAAATGATTAACACAATTTAAATGCAACGTTAATCGCCATTTTCTATCTTCTTGAATCCCGTTAATCTTTTATCCTTTCCTGAATCCTGCCTATGCTCAGTCTTTTCTCTCACTTTCACTCGCTTTAACCCCCTGCGTACTAGTGGCATTCCCGCCTTGCTTGGGGTGAAATGATTAACACAATTTAAATGCAACGTTAATCGCCATTTTCTATCTTCTTGAATCCCGTTAAACTTTTATCCTTTCCTCAATCCTTCCTATACTCAGTCTTTTCTCTCACTTTCACTCGCTTTAACTCCCTGCATACTAGTGGCATTCCCGCCTTGCTTGGGGTGAAATGATTAACACAATTTAAATGCAACGTTAATCGCCATTTTCTATCTTCTTGAATCCCGTTAATCTTTTATCCTTTCCTCAATCCTGCCTATACTCAGTCTTTTCTCTCACTTTCACTCGCTTTAACCCCCTGCGTACTAGTGGCATTCCCGCCTTGCTTGGGGTGAAATGATTAACACAATTTAAATGCAACGTTAATCGCCATTTTCTATCTTCTTGAATCCCGTTAATCTTTTATCCTTTCCTCAATCCTTCCTATACTCAGTCTTTTCTCTCACTTTCACTCGCTTTAACCCCCTGCGTACTAGTGGCATTCCCGCCTTGCTTGGGGTGAAATGATTAACACAATTTAAATGCAACGTTAATCGCCATTTTCTATCTTCTTGAATCCCGTTAATCTTTTATCCTTTCCTCAATCCTGCCTATACTCAGTCTTTTCTCTCACTTTCACTCGCTTTAACCCCCTGCGTACTAGTGGCATTCCCGCCTTGCTTGGGGTGAAATGATTAACACAATTTAAATGCAACGTTAATCGCCATTTTCTATCTTCTTGAATCCCGTTAATCTTTTATCCTTTCCTCAATCCTGCCTATACTCAGTCTTTTCTCTCACTTTCACTCGCTTTAACCCCCTGCGTACTAGTGGCATTCCCGCCTTGCTTGGGGTGAAATGATTAACACAATTTAAATGCAACGTTAATCGCCATTTTCTATCTTCTTGAATCCCGTTAATCTTTTATCCTTTCCTCAATCCTTCCTATACTCAGTCTTTTCTCTCACTTTCACTCGCTTTAAACCCCTGCGTACTAGTGGCATTCCCGCCTTGCTTGGGGTGAAATGATTAACACAATTTAAATGCAACGTTAATCGCCATTTTCTATCTTCTTGAATCCCGTTAATCTTTTATCCTTTCCTCAATCCTGCCTATACTCAGTCTTTTCTCTCACTTTCACTCGCTTTAACCCCCTGCGTACTAGTGGCATTCCCGCCTTGCTTGGGGTGAAATGATTAACACAATTTAAATGCAACGTTAATCGCCATTTTCTATCTTCTTGAATCCCGTTAATCTTTTATCCTTTCCTCAATCCTGCCTATACTCAGTCTTTTCTCTCACTTTCACTCGCTTTAACCCCCTGTGTACTAGTGGCATTTTCGCCTTGCTTGGGGTGAAATGATTAACACAATTTAAATGCAACGTTAATCGCCATCTTCTATCTTCTTGAATCCCGTTAATCTTTTATCCTTTCCTCAATCCTTCTTATACTCAGTCTTTTCTCTCACTTTCACTCGCTTTAACCCCCTGCGTACTAGTGGCATTCCCGCCTTGCTTGGGGTGAAATGATTAACATAATTTAAATGCAACGTTAATCGCCATCTTCTATCTTCTTGAATCCCGTTCATCTTTTATCCTTTCCTCAATCCTTCCTATACTCAGTCTTTTCGATCACTTTCACTCGCTTTAACCCCCTGCGTACTAGTGGCATTCCCGCCTTGCTTGGGGTGAAATGATTAAGATAATTTAAATGCAACGTTAATCGCCATCTTCTATCTTCTTGAATCCCGTTCATCTTTTATCCTTTCCTCAATCCTTCCTATACTCAGTCTTTTCGATCACTTTCACTCGCTTTAACCCCCTGCGTACTAGTGGCATTCCCGCCTTGCTTGGGGTGAAATGATTAACATAATTTAAATGCAACGTTAATCGCCATCTTCTATCTTCTTGAATCCCGTTAATCTTTTATCCTTTCCTCAATCCTGCCTATACTCAGTCTTTTCTCTCACTTTCACTCGCTTTAACCCCCTGCGTACTAGTGGCATTCCCGCCTTGCTTGGGGTGAAATGATTAAGATAATTTAAATGCAACGTTAATCGCCATATTCTATCTTCTTGAATCCCGTTAATCTTTTATCCTTTCCTCAATCCTGCCTATACTCAGTCTTTTCTCTCACTTTCACTCGCTTTAACCCCCTGCGTACTAGTGGCATTCCCGCCTTGCTTGGGGTGAAATGATTAAGATAATTTAAATGCAACGTTAATCGCCATATTCTATCTTCTTGAATCCCGTTAATCTTTTATCCTTTCCTCAATCCTGCCTATACTCAGTCTTTTCTCTCACTTTCACTCGCTTTAACCCCCTGCGTACTAGTGGCATTCCCGCCTTGCTTGGGGTGAAATGATTAACATAATTTAAATGCAACGTTAATCGCCATCTTCTATCTTCTTGAATCCCGTTCATCTTTTATCCTTTCCTCAATCCTTCCTATACTCAGTCTTTTCGATCACTTTCACTCGCTTTAACCCCCTGCGTACTAGTGGCATTCCCGCCTTGCTTGGGGTGAAATGATTAACATAATTTAAATGCAACGTTAATCGCCATCTTCTATCTTCTTAAATCCGGTTCATCTTTTTTCCTTTCCTCAATCCTTCCTATACTCAGTCTTTTCTCTCACTTTCACTCGCTTTAACCCCCTGCGTACTAGTGGCATTCCCGCCTTGCTTGGGGTGAAATGATTAACACAATTTAAATGCAACGTTAATCGCCATTTTCTATCTTCTTGAATCCCGTTAATCTTTTATCCTTTCCTCAATCCTGCCTATACTCAGTCTTTTCTCTCACTTTCACTCGCTTTAACCCCCTGCGTACTAGTGGCATTCCCGCCTTGCTTGGGGTGAAATGATTAACACAATTTAAATGCAACGTTAATCGCCATTTTCCATCTTCTTGAATCCCGTTAATCTTTTATCCTTTCCTCAATCCTGCCTATACTCAGTCTTTTCTCTAACTTTCACTCGCTTTAACCCCCTGCGTACTAGTGGCATTCCCGCCTTGCTTGGGGTGAAATGATTAACACAATTTAAATGCAACGTTAATCGCCATTTTCTATCTTCTTGAATCCCGTTAATCTTTTATCCTTTCCTCAATCCTTCCTATACTCAGTCTTTTCTCTCACTTTCACTCGCTTTAAACCCCTGCGTACTAGTGGCATTCCCGCCTTGCTTGGGGTGAAATGATTAACACAATTTAAATGCAACGTTAATCGCCATTTTCTATCTTCTTGAATCCCGTTAATCTTTTATCCTTTCCTCAATCCTGCCTATACTCAGTCTTTTCTCTCACTTTCACTCGCTTTAACCCCCTGCGTACTAGTGGCATTCACGCCTTGCTTGGGGTGAAATGATTAACACAATTTAAATGCAACGTTAATCGCCATCTTCTATCTTCTTGATTCCCGTTCATCTTTTATCCTTACTTCAATCCTTCCTATACTCAGTCTTTTCGATCACTTTCACTCGCTTTAACCCCCTGCGTACTAGTGGCATTCCCGCCTTGCTTGGGGTGAAATGATTAACACAATTTAAATGCAACGTTAATCACCATCTTCTATCTTCTTGATTCCCGTTCATCTTTTATCCTTTCCTCAATCCTTCCTATACTCAGTCTTTTCGATCACTTTCACTCGCTTTAACCCCCTGCGTACTAGTGGCATTCCCGCCTTGCTTGGGGTGAAATGATTAACATAATTTAAATGCAACGTTAATCGCCATCTTCTATCTTCTTGAATCCCGTTCATCTTTTATCCTTTCCTCAATCCTTCCTATACTCAGTCTTTTCTCTCACTTTCACTCGCTTTAACCCCCTGCGTACTAGTGGCATTCACGCCTTGCTTGGGGTGAAATGATTAACACAATTTAAATGCAACGTTAATCGCCATTTTCTATCTTCTTCAATCCCGTTAATCTTTTATCCTTTCCTCAATCCTGCCTATACTCAGTCTTTTCTCTCACTTTCACTCGCTTTAACCCCCTGCGTACTAGTGGCATTCCCGCCTTGCTTGGGGTGAAATGATTAACACAATTTAAATGCAACGTTAATCGCCATCTTCTATCTTCTTGATTCCCGTTCATCTTTTATCCTTTCCTCAATCCTTCCTATACTCAGTCTTTTCGATCACTTTCACTCGCTTTAACCCCCTGCGTACTAGTGGCATTCCCGCCTTGCTTGGGGTGAAATGATTAACATAATTTAAATGCAACGTTAATCGCCATCTTCTATCTTCTTGAATCCCGTTCATCTTTTATCCTTTCCTCAATCCTTCCTATACTCAGTCTTTTCTCTCACTTTCACTCGCTTTAACCCCCTGCGTACTAGTGGCATTCCCGCCTTGCTTGGGGTGAAATGATTAACACAATTTAAATGCAACGTTAATCACCATCTTCTATCTTCTTGAATCCCGTTAATCTTTTATCCTTTCCTCAATCCTTCCTATACTCAGTCTTTTCTCTCACTTTCACTCGCTTTAACCCCCTGCGTACTAGTGGCATTCCCGCCTTGCTTGGGGTGAAATGACTAACACAATTTAAATGCAACGTTAATCGCCATTTTCTATCTTCTTGAATCCCGTTAATCTTTTATCCTTTCCTCAATCCTGCCTATACTCAGTCTTTTCTCTCACTTTCACTCGCTTTAACCCCCTGTGTACTAGTGGCATTCCTGCCTTGCTTGGGGTGAAATGATTAACACAATTTAAATGCAACGTTAATCGCCATCTTCTATCTTCTTGAATCCCGTTAATCTTTTATCCTTTCCTCAATCCTTCTTATACTCAGTCTTTTCTCTCACTTTCACTCGCTTTAACCCCCTGCGTACTAGTGGCATTCCCGCCTTGCTTGGGGTGAAATGATTAACATAATTTAAATGCAACGTTAATCGCCATCTTCTATCTTCTTGAATCCCGTTCATCTTTTATCCTTTCCTCAATCCTTCCTATACTCAGTCTTTTCGATCACTTTCACTCGCTTTAACCCCCTGCGTACTATTGGCATTCCCGCCTTGCTTGGGGTGAAATGATTAACATAATTTAAATGCAACGTTAATCGCCATCTTCTATCTTCTTGAATCCCGTTCATCTTTTATCCTTTCCTCAATCCTTCCTATACTCAGTCTTTTCGATCACTTTCACTCTCTTTAACCCCCTGCGTACTAGTGGCATTCCCGCCTTGCTTGGGGTGAAATGATTAACATAATTAAAATGCAACGTTAATCGCCATTTTCTATCTTCTTGAATCCCGTTCATCTTTTATCCTTTCCTCAATCCTTCCTATACTCAGTCTTTTCGATCACTTTCACTCGCTTTAACCCCCTGCGTACTAGTGGCATTCCCGCCTTGCTTGGGGTGAAATGATTAACATAATTTAAATGCAACGTTAATCGCCATCTTCTATCTTCTTAAATCCGGTTCATCTTTTATCCTTTCCTCAATCCTTCCTATACTCAGTCTTTTCTCTCACTTTCACTCGCTTTAACCCCCTGCGTACTAGTGGCATTCCCGCCTTGCTTGGGGTGAAATGATTAACACAATTTAAATGCAACGTTAATCGCCATTTTCTATCTTCTTGAATCCCGTTCATCTTTTATCCTTTCCTCAATCCTCCCTATACTCAGTCTTTTCGCTCACTTTCACTCGCTTTAACCCCCTGCGTACTAGTGGCATTCCCGCCTTGCTTGGGGTGAAATGATTAACACAATTTAAATGCAACGTTAATCGCCATTTTCTATCTTCTTGAATCCCGTTAATCTTTTATCCTTTCCTCAATCCTGCCTATACTCAGTCTTTTCTCTCACTTTCACTCGCTTTAACCCCCTGCGTACTAGTGGCATTCCCGCCTTGCTTGGGGTGAAATGATTAACACAATTTAAATGCAACGTTAATCGCCATTTTCTATCTTCTTGAATCCCGTTAATCTTTTATCCTTTCCTCAATCCTGCCTATACTCAGTCTTTTCTCTCACTTTCACTCGCTTTAACCCCCTGCGTACTAGTGGCATTCCCGCCTTGCTTGGGGTGAAATGATTAACACAATTTAAATGCAACGTTAATCGCCATTTTCTATCTTCTTGAATCCCGTTAAACTTTTATCCTTTCCTCAATCCTTCCTATACTCAGTCTTTTCTCTCACTTTCACTCGCTTTAACCCCCTGCATACTAGTGGCATTCCCGCCTTGCTTGGGGTGAAATGATTAACACAATTTAAATGCAACGTTAATCGCCATTTTCTATCTTCTTGAATCCCGTTAATCTTTTATCCTTTCCTCAATCCTGCCTATACTCCGTCTTTTCGATCACTTTCACTCGCTTTAACCCCCTGCGTACTAGTGGCATTCCCGCCTTGCTTGGGGTGAAATGATTAACACAATTTAAATGCAACGTTAATCGCCATTTTCTATCTTCTTGAATCCCGTTAAACTTTTATCCTTTCCTCAATCCTTCCTATACTCAGTCTTTTCTCTCACTTTCACTCGCTTTAACTCCCTGCATACTAGTGGCATTCCCGCCTTGCTTGGGGTGAAATGATTAACACAATTTAAATGCAACGTTAATCGCCATTTTCTATCTTCTTGAATCCCGTTAATCTTTTATCCTTTCCTCAATCCTGCCTATACTCAGTCTTTTCTCTCACTTTCACTCGCTTTAACCCCCTGCGTACTAGTGGCATTCCCGCCTTGCTTGGGGTGAAATGATTAACACAATTTAAATGCAACGTTAATCGCCATTTTCTATCTTCTTGAATCCCGTTAATCTTTTATCCTTTCCTCAATCCTTCCTATACTCAGTCTTTTCTCTCACTTTCACTCGCTTTAACCCCCTGCGTACTAGTGGCATTCCCGCCTTGCTTGGGGTGAAATGATTAACACAATTTAAATGCAACGTTAATCGCCATTTTCTATCTTCTTGAATCCCGTTAATCTTTTATCCTTTCCTCAATCCTGCCTATACTCAGTCTTTTCTCTCACTTTCACTCGCTTTAACCCCCTGCGTACTAGTGGCATTCCCGCCTTGCTTGGGGTGAAATGATTAACACAATTTAAATGCAACGTTAATCGCCATTTTCTATCTTCTTGAATCCCGTTAATCTTTTATCCTTTCCTCAATCCTGCCTATACTCAGTCTTTTCTCTCACTTTCACTCGCTTTAACCCTCTGCGTACTAGTGGCATTCCCGCCTTGCTTGGGGTGAAATGATTAACACAATTTAAATGCAACGTTAATCGCCATTTTCTATCTTCTTGAATCCCGTTAATCTTTTATCCTTTCCTCAATCCTTCCTATACTCAGTCTTTTCTCTCACTTTCACTCGCTTTAAACCCCTGCGTACTAGTGGCATTCCCGCCTTGCTTGGGGTGAAATGATTAACACAATTTAAATGCAACGTTAATCGCCATTTTCTATCTTCTTGAATCCCGTTAATCTTTTATCCTTTCCTCAATCCTGCCTATACTCAGTCTTTTCTCTCACTTTCACTCGCTTTAACCCCCTGCGTACTAGTGGCATTCCCGCCTTGCTTGGGGTGAAATGATTAACACAATTTAAATGCAACGTTAATCGCCATTTTCTATCTTCTTGAATCCCGTTAATCTTTTATCCTTTCCTCAATCCTGCCTATACTCAGTCTTTTCTCTCACTTTCACTCGCTTTAACCCCCTGTGTACTAGTGGCATTTTCGCCTTGCTTGGGGTGAAATGATTAACACAATTTAAATGCAACGTTAATCGCCATCTTCTATCTTCTTGAATCCCGTTAATCTTTTATCCTTTCCTCAATCCTTCTTATACTCAGTCTTTTCTCTCACTTTCACTCGCTTTAACCCCCTGCGTACTAGTGGCATTCCCGCCTTGCTTGGGGTGAAATGATTAAGATAATTTAAATGCAACGTTAATCGCCATCTTCTATCTTCTTGAATCCCGTTCATCTTTTATCCTTTCCTCAATCCTTCCTATACTCAGTCTTTTCGATCACTTTCACTCTCTTTAACCCCCTGCGTACTAGTGGCATTCCCGCCTTGCTTGGGGTGAAATGATTAACATAATTTAAATGCAACGTTAATCGCCATTTTCTATCTTCTTGAATCCCGTTCATCTTTTATCCTTTCCTCAATCCTTCCTATACTCAGTCTTTTCGATCACTTTCACTCGCTTTAACCCCCTGCGTACTAGTGGCATTCCCGCCTTGCTTGGGGTGAAATGATTAACATAATTTAAATGCAACGTTAATCGCCATCTTCTATCTTCTTGAATCCCGTTAATCTTTTATCCTTTCCTCAATCCTGCCTATACTCAGTCTTTTCTCTCACTTTCACTCGCTTTAACCCCCTGCGTACTAGTGGCATTCCCGCCTTGCTTGGGGTGAAATGATTAAGATAATTTAAATGCAACGTTAATCGCCATATTCTATCTTCTTGAATCCCGTTAATCTTTTATCCTTTCCTCAATCCTGCCTATACTCAGTCTTTTCTCTCACTTTCACTCGCTTTAACCCCCTGCGTACTAGTGGCATTCCCGCCTTGCTTGGGGTGAAATGATTAAGATAATTTAAATGCAACGTTAATCGCCATATTCTATCTTCTTGAATCCCGTTAATCTTTTATCCTTTCCTCAATCCTGCCTATACTCAGTCTTTTCTCTCACTTTCACTCGCTTTAACCCCCTGCGTACTAGTGGCATTCCCGCCTTGCTTGGGGTGAAATGATTAACATAATTTAAATGCAACGTTAATCGCCATCTTCTATCTTCTTGAATCCCGTTCATCTTTTATCCTTTCCTCAATCCTTCCTATACTCAGTCTTTTCGATCACTTTCACTCGCTTTAACCCCCTGCGTACTAGTGGCATTCCCGCCTTGCTTGGGGTGAAATGATTAACATAATTTAAATGCAACGTTAATCGCCATCTTCTATCTTCTTAAATCCGGTTCATCTTTTTTCCTTTCCTCAATCCTTCCTATACTCAGTCTTTTCTCTCACTTTCACTCGCTTTAACCCCCTGCGTACTAGTGGCATTCCCGCCTTGCTTGGGGTGAAATGATTAACACAATTTAAATGCAACGTTAATCGCCATTTTCTATCTTCTTGAATCCCGTTAATCTTTTATCCTTTCCTCAATCCTGCCTATACTCAGTCTTTTCTCTCACTTTCACTCGCTTTAACCCCCTGCGTACTAGTGGCATTCCCGCCTTGCTTGGGGTGAAATGATTAACACAATTTAAATGCAACGTTAATCGCCATTTTCCATCTTCTTGAATCCCGTTAATCTTTTATCCTTTCCTCAATCCTGCCTATACTCAGTCTTTTCTCTAACTTTCACTCGCTTTAACCCCCTGCGTACTAGTGGCATTCCCGCCTTGCTTGGGGTGAAATGATTAACACAATTTAAATGCAACGTTAATCGCCATTTTCTATCTTCTTGAATCCCGTTAATCTTTTATCCTTTCCTCAATCCTTCCTATACTCAGTCTTTTCTCTCACTTTCACTCGCTTTAAACCCCTGCGTACTAGTGGCATTCCCGCCTTGCTTGGGGTGAAATGATTAACACAATTTAAATGCAACGTTAATCGCCATTTTCTATCTTCTTGAATCCCGTTAATCTTTTATCCTTTCCTCAATCCTGCCTATACTCAGTCTTTTCTCTCACTTTCACTCGCTTTAACCCCCTGCGTACTAGTGGCATTCACGCCTTGCTTGGGGTGAAATGATTAACACAATTTAAATGCAACGTTAATCGCCATCTTCTATCTTCTTGATTCCTGTTCATCTTTTATCCTTTCCTCAATCCTTCCTATACTCAGTCTTTTCGATCACTTTCACTCGCTTTAACCCCCTGCGTACTAGTGGCATTCCCGCCTTGCTTGGGGTGAAATGATTAACACAATTTAAATGCAACGTTAATCACCATCTTCTATCTTCTTGATTCCCGTTCATCTTTTATCCTTTCCTCAATCCTTCCTATACTCAGTCTTTTCGATCACTTTCACTCGCTTTAACCCCCTGCGTACTAGTGGCATTCCCGCCTTGCTTGGGGTGAAATGATTAACATAATTTAAATGCAACGTTAATCGCCATCTTCTATCTTCTTGAATCCCGTTCATCTTTTATCCTTTCCTCAATCCTTCCTATACTCAGTCTTTTCTCTCACTTTCACTCGCTTTAACCCCCTGCGTACTAGTGGCATTCACGCCTTGCTTGGGGTGAAATGATTAACACAATTTAAATGCAACGTTAATCGCCATTTTCTATCTTCTTCAATCCCGTTAATCTTTTATCCTTTCCTCAATCCTGCCTATACTCAGTCTTTTCTCTCACTTTCACTCGCTTTAACCCCCTGCGTACTAGTGGCATTCCCGCCTTGCTTGGGGTGAAATGATTAACACAATTTAAATGCAACGTTAATCGCCATCTTCTATCTTCTTGATTCCCGTTCATCTTTTATCCTTTCCTCAATCCTTCCTATACTCAGTCTTTTCGATCACTTTCACTCGCTTTAACCCCCTGCGTACTAGTGGCATTCCCGCCTTGCTTGGGGTGAAATGATTAACATAATTTAAATGCAACGTTAATCGCCATCTTCTATCTTCTTGAATCCCGTTCATCTTTTATCCTTTCCTCAATCCTTCCTATACTCAGTCTTTTCTCTCACTTTCACTCGCTTTAACCCCCTGCGTACTAGTGGCATTCCCGCCTTGCTTGGGGTGAAATGATTAACACAATTTAAATGCAACGTTAATCACCATCTTCTATCTTCTTGAATCCCGTTAATCTTTTATCCTTTCCTCAATCCTTCCTATACTCAGTCTTTTCTCTCACTTTCACTCGCTTTAACCCCCTGCGTACTAGTGGCATTCCCGCCTTGCTTGGGGTGAAATGACTAACACAATTTAAATGCAACGTTAATCGCCATTTTCTATCTTCTTGAATCCCGTTAATCTTTTATCCTTTCCTCAATCCTGCCTATACTCAGTCTTTTCTCTCACTTTCACTCGCTTTAACCCCCTGTGTACTAGTGGCATTCCTGCCTTGCTTGGGGTGAAATGATTAACACAATTTAAATGCAACGTTAATCGCCATCTTCTATCTTCTTGAATCCCGTTCATCTTTTATCCTTTCCTCAATCCTTCCTATACTCAGTCTTTTCGATCACTTTCACTCGCTTTAACCCCCTGCGTACTATTGGCATTCCCGCCTTGCTTGGGGTGAAATGATTAACATAATTTAAATGCAACGTTAATCGCCATCTTCTATCTTCTTGAATCCCGTTCATCTTTTATCCTTTCCTCAATCCTCTCTATAGTCAGTCTTTTCTCTCACTTTCACTCGCTTTAACCCCCTGCGTACTAGTGGCATTCCCGCCTTGCTTGGGGTGAAATGATTAACATAATTTAAATGCAACGTTAATCGCCATCTTCTATCTTCTTGAATCCCGTTCATCTTTTATCCTTTCCTCAATCCTTCCTATACTCAGTCTTTTCGATCACTTTCACTCGCTTTAACCCCCTGCGTACTATTGGCATTCCCGCCTTGCTTGGGGTGAAATGATTAACATAATTTAAATGCAACGTTAATCGCCATCTTCTATCTTCTTGAATCCCGTTCATCTTTTATCCTTTCCTCAATCCTTCCTATACTCAGTCTTTTCGATCACTTTCACTCGCTTTAACCCCCTGCGTACTATTGGCATTCCCGCCTTGCTTGGGGTGAAATGATTAACATAATTTAAATGCAACGTTAATCGCCATTTTCTATCTTCTTGAATCCCGTTCATCTTTTATCCTTTCCTCAATCCTCTCTATAGTCAGTCTTTTCTCTCACTTTCACTCGCTTTAACCCCCTGCGTACTAGTGGCATTCCCGCCTTGCTTGGGGTGAAATGATTAACATAATTTAAATGCAACGTTAATCGCCATCTTCTATCTTCTTGAATCCCGTTCATCTTTTATCCTTTCCTCAATCCTTCCTATACTCAGTCTTTTCGATCACTTTCACTCGCTTTAACCCCCTGCGTACTATTGGCATTCCCGCCTTGCTTGGGGTGAAATGATTAACATAATTTAAATGCAACGTTAATCGCCATCTTCTATCTTCTTGAATCCCGTTCATCTTTTATCCTTTCCTCAATCCTTCCTATACTCAGTCTTTTCGATCACTTTCACTCTCTTTAACCCCCTGCGTACTAGTGGCATTCCCGCCTTGCTTGGGGTGAAATGATTAACATAATTTAAATGCAACGTTAATCGCCATTTTCTATCTTCTTGAATCCCGTTCATCTTTTATCCTTTCCTCAATCCTTCCTATACTCAGTCTTTTCGATCACTTTCACTCGCTTTAACCCCCTGCGTACTAGTGGCATTCCCGCCTTGCTTGGGGTGAAATGATTAACATAATTTAAATGCAACGTTAATCGCCATCTTCTATCTTCTTAAATCCGGTTCATCTTTTATCCTTTCCTCAATCCTTCCTATACTCAGTCTTTTCTCTCACTTTCACTCGCTTTAACCCCCTGCGTACTAGTGGCATTCCCGCCTTGCTTGGGGTGAAATGATTAACACAATTTAAATGCAACGTTAATCGCCATTTTCTATCTTCTTGAATCCCGTTCATCTTTTATCCTTTCCTCAATCCTCCCTATACTCAGTCTTTTCGCTCACTTTCACTCGCTTTAACCCCCTGCGTACTAGTGGCATTCCCGCCTTGCTTGGGGTGAAATGATTAACACAATTTAAATGCAACGTTAATCGCCATTTTCTATCTTCTTGAATCCCGTTAATCTTTTATCCTTTCCTCAATCCTGCCTATACTCAGTCTTTTCTCTCACTTTCACTCGCTTTAACCCCCTGCGTACTAGTGGCATTCCCGCCTTGCTTGGGGTGAAATGATTAACACAATTTAAATGCAACGTTAATCGCCATTTTCTATCTTCTTGAATCCCGTTAATCTTTTATCCTTTCCTCAATCCTGCCTATACTCAGTCTTTTCTCTCACTTTCACTCGCTTTAACCCCCTGCGTACTAGTGGCATTCCCGCCTTGCTTGGGGTGAAATGATTAACACAATTTAAATGCAACGTTAATCGCCATTTTCTATCTTCTTGAATCCCGTTAAACTTTTATCCTTTCCTCAATCCTTCCTATACTCAGTCTTTTCTCTCACTTTCACTCGCTTTAACCCCCTGCATACTAGTGGCATTCCCGCCTTGCTTGGGGTGAAATGATTAACACAATTTAAATGCAACGTTAATCGCCATTTTCTATCTTCTTGAATCCCGTTAATCTTTTATCCTTTCCTCAATCCTGCCTATACTCCGTCTTTTCGATCACTTTCACTCGCTTTAACCCCCTGCGTACTAGTGGCATTCCCGCCTTGCTTGGGGTGAAATGATTAACACAATTTAAATGCAACGTTAATCGCCATTTTCTATCTTCTTGAATCCCGTTAATCTTTTATCCTTTCCTCAATCCTGCCTATACTCAGTCTTTTCTCTCACTTTCACTCGCTTTAACCCCCTGCGTACTAGTGGCATTCCCGCCTTGCTTGGGGTGAAATGATTAACACAATTTAAATGCAACGTTAATCGCCATTTTCTATCTTCTTGAATCCCGTTAAACTTTTATCCTTTCCTCAATCCTTCCTATACTCAGTCTTTTCTCTCACTTTCACTCGCTTTAACCCCCTGCATACTAGTGGCATTCCCGCCTTGCTTGGGGTGAAATGATTAACACAATTTAAATGCAACGTTAATCGCCATTTTCTATCTTCTTGAATCCCGTTAATCTTTTATCCTTTCCTCAATCCTGCCTATACTCCGTCTTTTCGATCACTTTCACTAGCTTTAACCCCCTGCGTACTAGTGGCATTCCCGCCTTGCTTGGGGTGAAATGATTAACACAATTTAAATGCAACGTTAATCGCCATTTTCTATCTTCTTGAATCCCGTCAATCTTTTATCCTTTCCTCAATCCTTCCTATACTCAGTCTTTTCGATCACTTTCACTCGCTTTAACCCCCTGTGTACTAGTGGCATTCCCGCCTTGCTTGGGGTGAAATGATTAACACATTTAAATGCAACGTTAATCGCCATTTTCTATCTTCTTGAATCCCGTTAATCTTTTATCCTTTCCTCAATCCTGCCTATACTCAGTCTTTTCTCTCACTTTCACTCGCTTTAACCCCCTGCGTACTAGTGGCATTCCCGCCTTGCTTGGGGTGAAATGATTAACACAATTTAAATGCAACGTTAATCGCCATTTTCTATCTTCTTGAATCCCGTTAATCTTTTATCCTTTCCTCAATCCTGCCTATACTCAGTCTTTTCTCTCACTTTCACTCGCTTTAACCCCCTGCGTACTAGTGGCATTCCCGCCTTGCTTGGGGTGAAATGATTAACACAATTTAAATGCAAAGTTAATCGCCATTTTCTATCTTCTTGAATCCCGTTAATCTTTTATCCTTTCCTCAATCCTGCCTATACTCAGTCTTTTCTCTCACTTTCACTCGCTTTAACCCCCTGCGTACTAGTGGCATTCCCGCCTTGCTTGGGGTGAAATGATTAACACAATTTAAATGCAACGTTAATCGCCATCTTCTATCTTCTTGATTCCCGTTCATCTTTTATCCTTTCCTCAATCCTTCCTATACTCAGTCTTTTCGATCACTTTCACTCGCTTTAACCCCCTGCGTACTAGTGGCATTCCCGCCTTGCTTGGGGTGAAATGATTAACACAATTTAAATGCAACGTTAATCGCCATTTTCTATCTTCTTGAATCCCGTCAATCTTTTATCCTTTCCTCAATCCTTCCTATACTCAGTCTTTTCGATCACTTTCACTCGCTTTAACCCCCTGTGTACTAGTGGCATTCCCGCCTTGCTTGGGGTGAAATGATTAACACATTTAAATGCAACGTTAATCGCCATTTTCTATCTTCTTGAATCGCGTTCATCTTTTATCCTTTCCTCAATCCTCCCTATACTCAGTCTTTTCTCTCACTTTCACTCGCTTTAACCCCCTGCGTACTAGTGGCATTCCCGCCTTGCTTGGGGTGAAATGATTAACACAATTTAAATGCAAAGTTAATCGCCATTTTCTATCTTCTTGAATCCCGTTAATCTTTTATCCTTTCCTCAATCCTGCCTATACTCAGTCTTTTCTCTCACTTTCACTCGCTTTAACCCCCTGCGTACTAGTGGCATTCCCGCCTTGCTTGGGGTGAAATGATTAACACAATTTAAATGCAACGTTAATCGCCATCTTCTATCTTCTTGATTCCCGTTCATCTTTTATCCTTTCCTCAATCCTTCCTATACTCAGTCTTTTCGATCACTTTCACTCGCTTTAACCCCCTGCGTACTAGTGGCATTCCCGCCTTGCTTGGGGTGAAATGATTAACACAATTTAAATGCAACGTTAATCGCCATCTTCTATCTTCTTGAATCCCGTTAATCTTTTATCCTTTCCTCAATCCTTCCTATACTCAGTCTTTTCGATCACTTTCACTCGCTTTAACCCCCTGCGTACTAGTGGCATTCCCGCCTTGCTTGGGGTGAAATGATTAACATAATTTAAATGCAACGTTAATCGCCATCTTCTATCTTCTTGAATCCCGTTCATCTTTTATCCTTTCCTCAATCCTTCCTATACTCAGTCTTTTCGATCACTTTCACTCGCTTTAACCCCCTGCGTACTAGTGGCATTCCCGCCTTGCTTGGGGTGAAATGATTAACATAATTTAAATGCAACGTTAATCGACATTTTCTATCTTCTTGAATCCCGTTCATCTTTTATCCTTTCCTCAATCCTGCCTATACTCAGTCTTTTCGATCACTTTCACTCGCTTTAACCCCCTGCGTACTAGTGGCATTCCCGCCTTGCTTGGGGTGAAATGATTAACATAATTTAAATGCAACGTTAATCGCCATCTTCTATCTTCTTGAATCCCGTTCATCTTTTATCCTTTCCTCAATCCTTCCTATACTCAGTCTTTTCGATCACTTTCACTCGCTTTAACCCCCTGCGTACTAGTGGCATTCCCGCCTTGCTTGGGGTGAAATGATTAACATAATTTAAATGCAACGTTAATCGCCATTTTCTATCTTCTTGAATCCCGTTCATCTTTTATCCTTTCCTCAATCCTTG
Source organism: Acanthosepion esculentum (assembly GCA_964036315.1). Taxonomy (NCBI): domain Eukaryota; kingdom Metazoa; phylum Mollusca; class Cephalopoda; order Sepiida; family Sepiidae; genus Acanthosepion; species Acanthosepion esculentum. The sequence goes on along the minus strand of OZ038508.1, from coordinate 88,944,530 downwards.
CTATACTCAGTCTTTTCTCTCACTTTCACTCGCTTTAACCCCCTGCGTACTAGTGGCATTCCCGCCTTGCTTGGGGTGAAATGATTAACATAATTTAAATGCAACGTTAATCGCCATCTTCTATCTTCTTGAATCCCGTTCATCTTTTATCCTTTCCTCAATCCTCCCTATACTCAGTCTTTTCGATCACTTTCACTCGCTTTAACCCCCTGCGTACTAGTGGCATTCCCGCCTTGCTTGGGGTGAAATGATTAACATAATTTAAATGCAACGTTAATCGCCATTTTCTATCTTCTTGAATCCGGTTCATCTTTTATCCTTTCCTCAATCCTTGCTATACTCAGTCTTTTCTCTCACTTTCACTCGCTTTAACCCCCTGCGTACTAGTGGCATTCCCGCCTTGCTTGGGGTGAAATGATTAACATAATTTAAATGCAACGTTAATCGCCATTTTCTATCTTCTTGAATCCGGTTCATCTTTTATCCTTTCCTCAATCCTCCCTATACTCAGTCTTTTCTCTCACTTTCACTCGCTTTAGCCCCCTGCGTACTAGTGGCATTCCCGCCTTGCTTGGGGTGAAATGATTAACATAATTTAAATGCAACGTTAATCGCCATCTTCTATCTTCTTGAATCCCGTTCATCTTTTATCCTTTCCTCAATCCTCCCTATACTCAGTCTTTTCTCTCACTTTCACTCGCTTTAACCCACTGCGTACTAGTGGCATTCCCGCCTTGCTTGGGGTGAAATGGTTAACATAATTTAAATGCAACGTTAATCGCCATCTTCTATCTTCTTGAATCCCGTTCATCTTTTATCCTTTCCTCAATCCTTCCTATACTCAGTCTTTTCGCTCACTTTCACTCGCTTTAACCCCCTGCGTACTAGTGGCATTCCCGCCTTGCTTGGGGTGAAATGATTAACATAATTTAAATGCAACGTTAATCGCCATTTTCTATCTTCTTGAATCCGGTTCATCTTTTATCCTTTCCTCAATCCTCCCTATACTCAGTCTTTTCTCTCACTTTCACTCGCTTTAACCCACTGCGTACTAGTGGCATTCCCGCCTTGCTTGGGGTGAAATGATTAACATAATTTAAATGCAACGTTAATCGCCATCTTCTATCTTCTTGAATCCCGTTCATCTTTTATCCTTTCCTCAATCCTCCCTATACTCAGTCTTTTCTCTCACTTTCACTCGCTTTAACCCACTGCGTACTAGTGGCATTCCCGCCTTGCTTGGGGTGAAATGATTAACATAATTTAAATGCAACGTTAATCGCCATCTTCTATCTTCTTGAATCCCGTTCATCTTTTATCCTTTCCTCAATCCTCCCTATACTCAGTCTTTTCTCTCACTTTCACTCGCTTTAACCCACTGCGTACTAGTGGCATTCCCGCCTTGCTTGGGGTGAAATGATTAACATAATTTAAATGCAACGTTAATCGCCATTTTCTATCTTCTTGAATCCCGTTCATCTTTTATCCTTTCCTCAATCCTCCCTATACTCAGTCTTTTCTCTCACTTTCACTCGCTTTAACCCACTGCGTACTAGTGGCATTCCCGCCTTGCTTGGGGTGAAATGATTAACATAATTTAAATGCAACGTTAATCGCCATCTTCTATCTTCTTGAATCCCGTTCATCTTTTATCCTTTCCTCAATCCTCCCTATACTCAGTCTTTTCTCTCACTTTCACTCGCTTTAACCCACTGCGTACTAGTGACATTCCCGCCTTGCTTGGGGTGAAATGATTAACATAATTTAAATGCAACGTTAATCGCCATCTTCTATCTTCTTGAATCCCGTTCATCTTTTATCCTTTCCTCAATCCTCCCTATACTCAGTCTTTTCTCTCACTTTCACTCGCTTTAACCCACTGCGTACTAGTGGCATTCCCGCCTTGCTTGGGGTGAAATGGTTAACATAATTTAAATGCAACGTTAATCGCCATCTTCTATCTTCTTGAATCCCGTTCATCTTTTATCCTTTCCTCAATCCTTCCTATACTCAGTCTTTTCGCTCACTTTCACTCGCTTTAACCCCCTGCGTACTAGTGGCATTCCCGCCTTGCTTGGGGTGAAATGATTAACATAATTTAAATGCAACGTTAATCGCCATCTTCTATCTTCTTGAATCCCGTTCATCTTTTATCCTTTCCTCAATCCTCCCTATACTCAGTCTTTTCGATCACTTTCACTCGCTTTAACCCCCTGCGTACTAGTGGCATTCCCGCCTTGCTTGGGGTGAAATGATTAACATAATTTAAATGCAACGTTAATCGCCATTTTCTATCTTCTTGAATCCGGTTCATCTTTTATCCTTTCCTCAATCCTCCCTATACTCAGTCTTTTCTCTCACTTTCACTCGCTTTAACCCACTGCGTACTAGTGGCATTCCCGCCTTGCTTGGGGTGAAATGATTAACATAATTTAAATGCAACGTTAATCGCCATCTTCTATCTTCTTGAATCCCGTTCATCTTTTATCCTTTCCTCAATCCTTCCTATACTCAGTCTTTTCTCTCACTTTCACTTGCTTTAACCCACTGCGTACTAGTGGCATTCCCGCCTTGCTTGGGGTGAAATGGTTAACATAATTTAAATGCAACGTTAATCGCCATCTTCTATCTTCTTGAATCCCGTTCATCTTTTATCCTTTCCTCAATCCTTCCTATACTCAGTCTTTTCGCTCACTTTCACTCGCTTTAACCCCCTGCGTACTAGTGGCATTCCCGCCTTGCTTGGGGTGAAATGATTAACATAATTTAAATGCAACGTTAATCGCCATCTTCTATCTTCTTGAATCCCGTTCATCTTTTATCCTTTCCTCAATCCTCCCTATACTCAGTCTTTTCGATCACTTTCACTCGCTTTAACCCCCTGCGTACTAGTGGCATTCCCGCCTTGCTTGGGGTGAAATGATTAACATAATTTAAATGCAACGTTAATCGCCATTTTCTATCTTCTTGAATCCGGTTCATCTTTTATCCTTTCCTCAATCCTCCCTATACTCAGTCTTTTCTCTCACTTTCACTCGCTTTAACCCACTGCGTACTAGTGGCATTCCCGCCTTGCTTGGGGTGAAATGATTAACATAATTTAAATGCAACGTTAATCGCCATCTTCTATCTTCTTGAATCCCGTTCATCTTTTATCCTTTCCTCAATCCTCCCTATACTCAGTCTTTTCTCTCACTTTCACTCGCTTTAACCCACTGCGTACTAGTGGCATTCCCGCCTTGCTTGGGGTGAAATGATTAACATAATTTAAATGCAACGTTAATCGCCATCTTCTATCTTCTTGAATCCCGTTCATCTTTTATCCTTTCCTCAATCCTCCCTATACTCAGACTTTTCTCTCACTTTCACTCGCTTTAACCCACTGCGTACTAGTGGCATTCCCGCCTTGCTTGGGGTGAAATGGTTAACATAATTTAAATGCAACGTTAATCGCCATCTTCTATCTTCTTGAATCCCGTTCATCTTTTATCCTTTCCTCAATCCTCCCTATACTCAGTCTTTTCTCTCACTTTCACTCGCTTTAACCCACTGCGTACTAGTGGCATTCCCGCCTTGCTTGGGGTGAAATGATTAACATAATTTAAATGCAACGTTAATCGCCATCTTCTATCTTCTTGAATCCCGTTCATCTTTTATCCTTTCCTCAATCCTCCCTATACTCAGTCTTTTCGATCACTTTCACTCGCTTTAACCCCCTGCGTACTAGTGGCATTCCCGCCTTGCTTGGGGTGAAATGATTAACATAATTTAAATGCAACGTTAATCGCCATTTTCTATCTTCTTGAATCCGGTTCATCTTTTATCCTTTCCTCAATCCTCCCTATACTCAGTCTTTTCTCTCACTTTCACTCGCTTTAACCCACTGCGTACTAGTGGCATTCTCGCCTTGCTTGGGGTGAAATGATTAACATAATTTAAATGCAACGTTAATCGCCATCTTCTATCTTCTTGAATCCCGTTCATCTTTTATCCTTTCCTCAATCCTCCCTATACTCAGTCTTTTCTCTCACTTTCACTCGCTTTAACCCACTGCGTACTAGTGGCATTCCCGCCTTGCTTGGGGTGAAATGATTAACATAATTTAAATGCAACGTTAATCGCCATCTTCTATCTTCTTGAATCCCGTTCATCTTTTATCCTTTCCTCAATCCTCCCTATACTCAGTCTTTTCGATCACTTTCACTCGCTTTAACCCCCTGCGTACTAGTGGCATTCCCGCCTTGCTTGGGGTGAAATGATTAACATAATTTAAATGCAACGTTAATCGCCATCTTCTATCTTCTTGAATCCCGTTAATCTTTTATCCTTTCCTCAATCCTGCCTATACTCAGTCTTTTCTCTCACTTTCACTCGCTTTAACCCCCTGCGTACTAGTGGCATTCCCGCCTTGCTTGGGGTGAAATGATTAACATAATTTAAATGCAACGTTAATCGCCATTTTCTATCTTCTTGAATCCCGTTCATCTTTTATCCTTTCCTCAATCCTGCCTATACTCAGTCTTTTCGATCACTTTCACTCGCTTTAACCCCCTGCGTACTAGTGGCATTCCCGCCTTGCTTGGTGTGAAATGATTAACATAATTTAAATGCAACGCTAATCGCCATCTTCTATCTTCTTGAATCCCGTTCATCTTTTATCCTTTCCTCAATCCTTCCTATACTCAGTCTTTTCGATCACTTTCACTCGCTTTAACCCCCTGCGTACTAGTGGCATTCCCGCCTTGCTTGGGGTGAAATGATTAACATAATTTAAATGCAACGTTAATCGCCATTTTCTATCTTGTTGAATCCCATTCATCTTTTATCCTTTCCTCAATCCTTGCTATACTCAGTCTTTTCTCTCACTTTCACTCGCTTTAACCCCCTGCGTACTAGTGGCATTCCCGCCTTGCTTGGGGTGAAATGATTAACATAATTTAAATGCAACGTTAATCGCCATCTTCTATCTTCTTGAATCCCGTTAATCTTTTATCCTTTCCTCAATCCTGCCTATACTCAGTCTTTTCTCTCACTTTCACTCGCTTTAACCCCCTGCGTACTAGTGGCATTCCCGCCTTGCTTGGGGTGAAATGATTAACATAATTTAAATGCAACGTTAATCGCCATTTTCTATCTTGTTGAATCCCGTTCATCTTTTATCCTTTCCTCAATCCTTGCTATACTCAGTCTTTTCTCTCACTTTCACTCGCTTTAACCCCCTGCGTACTAGTGGCATTCCCGCCTTGCTTGGGGTGAAATGATTAACATAATTTAAATGCAACGTTAATCGCCATCTTCTATCTTCTTGAATCCCGTTCATCTTTTATCCTTTCCTCAATCCTTCCTATACTCAGTCTTTTCGATCACTTTCACTCGCTTTAACCCCCTGCGTACTAGTGGCATTCCCGCCTTGCTTGGGGTGAAATGATTAACATAATTTAAATGCAACGTTAATCGCCATCTTCTATCTTCTTGAATCCCGTTCATCTTTTATCCTTTCCTCAATCCTTCCTATACTCAGTCTTTTCGATCACTTTCACTCGCTTTAACCCCCTGCGTACTAGTGGCATTCCCGCCTTGCTTGGGGTGAAATGGTTAACATAATTTAAATGCAACGTTAATCGCCATCTTCTATCTTCTTGAATCCCGTTAATCTTTTATCCTTTCCTCAATCCTCCCTATACTCAGTCTTTTCGATCACTTTCACTCGCTTTAACCCCCTGCGTACTAGTGGCATTCCCGCCTTGCTTGGGGTGAAATGATTAACATAATTTAAATGCAACGTTAATCGCCATTTTCTATCTTCTTGAATCCCGTTCATCTTTTATCCTTTCCTCAATCCTGCCTATACTCAGTCTTTTCTCTCACTTTCACTCGCTTTAACCCCCTGCGTACTAGTGGCATTCCCGCCTTGCTTGGGGTGAAATGATTAACATAATTTAAATACAACCTTAATCGCCATCTTCTATCTTCTTGAATCCCGTTCTTCTTTTATCCTTTCCTCAATCCTCCCTATACTCAGTCTTTTCGATCACTTTCACTCGCTTTAACCCCCTGCGTACTAGTGGCATTCCCGCCTTGCTTGGGGTGAAATGATTAACATAATTTAAATGCAACGTTAATCGCCATTTTCTATCTTCTTGAATCCGGTTCATCTTTTATCCTTTCCTCAATCCTCCCTATACTCAGTCTTTTCTCTCACTTTCACTCGCTTTAACCCCCTGCGTACTAGTGGCATTCCCGCCTTGCTTGGGGTGAAATGATTAACATAATTTAAATGCAACGTTAATCGCCATCTTCTATCTTCTTGAATCCCGTTCATCTTTTATCCTTTCCTCAATCCTCCCTATACTCAGTCTTTTCTCTCACTTTCACTCGCTTTAACCCACTGCGTACTAGTGGCATTCCCGCCTTGCTTGGGGTGAAATGATTAACATAATTTAAATGCAACGTTAATCGCCATCTTCTATCTTCTTGAATCCCGTTTATCTTTTATCCTTTCCTCAATCCTCCCTATACTCAGTCTTTTCTCTCACTTTCACTCGCTTTAACCCACTGCGTACTAGTGGCATTCCCGCCTTGCTTGGGGTGAAATGATTAACATAATTTAAATGCAACGTTAATCGCCATCTTCTATCTTCTTGAATCCCGTTCATCTTTTATCCTTTCCTCAATCCTCCCTATACTCAGTCTTTTCTCTCACTTTCACTCGCTTTAACCCACTGCGTACTAGTGGCATTCCCGCCTTGCTTGGGGTGAAATGATTAACATAATTTGAATGCAACGTTAATCGCCATCTTCTATCTTCTTGAATCCCGTTCATCTTTTGTCCTTTCCTCAATCCTCCCTATACTCAGTCTTTTCTCTCACTTTCACTCGCTTTAACCCCCTGCGTACTAGTGGCATTCCCGCCTTGCTTGGGGTGAAATGATTAACATAATTTAAATGCAACGTTAATCGCCATCTTCTATCTTCTTGAATCCCGTTTATCTTTTATCCTTTCCTCAATCCTCCCTATACTCAGTCTTTTCTCTCACTTTCACTCGCTTTAACCCCCTGCGTACTAGTGGCATTCCCGCCTTGCTTGGGGTGAAATGATTAACATAATTTAAATGCAACGTTAATCGCCATCTTCTATCTTCTTGAATCCCGTTCATCTTTTATCCTTTCCTCAATCCTCCCTATACTCAGTCTTTTCTCTCACTTTCACTCGCTTTAACCCACTGCGTACTAGTGGCATTCCCGCCTTGCTTGGGGTGAAATGATTAACATAATTTAAATGCAACGTTAATCGCCATTTTCTATCTTCTTGAATCCGGTCCATCTTTTATCCTTTCCTCAATCCTCCCTATACTCAGTCTTTTCTCTCACTTTCACTCGCTTTAACCCACTGCGTACTAGTGGCATTCCCGCCTTGCTTGGGGTGAAATGATTAACATAATTTAAATGCAACGTTAATCGCCATCTTCTATCTTCTTGAATCCCGTTCATCTTTTATCCTTTCCTCAATCCTCCCTATACTCAGTCTTTTCTCTCACTTTCACTCGCTTTAACCCACTGCGTACTAGTGGCATTCCCGCCTTGCTTGGGGTGAAATGATTAACATAATTTAAATGCAACGTTAATCGCCATCTTCTATCTTCTTGAATCCCGTTCATCTTTTATCCTTTCCTCAATCCTTCCTATACTCAGTCTTTTCGATCACTTTCACTCGCTTTAACCCCCTGCGTACTAGTGGCATTCCCGCCTTGCTTGGGGTGAAATGATTAACATAATTTAAATGCAACGTTAATCGCCATCTTCTATCTTCTTGAATCCCGTTAATCTTTTATCCTTTCCTCAATCCTGCCTATACTCAGTCTTTTCTCTCACTTTCACTCGCTTTAACCCCCTGCGTACTAGTGGCATTCCCGCCTTGCTTGGGGTGAAATGATTAACATAATTTAAATGCAACGTTAATCGCCATTTTCTATCTTCTTGAATCCCGTTCATCTTTTATCCTTTCCTCAATCCTGCCTATACTCAGTCTTTTCGATCACTTTCACTCGCTTTAACCCCCTGCGTACTAGTGGCATTCCCGCCTTGCTTGGGGTGAAATGATTAACAAAATTTAAATGCAACGTTAATCGCCATCTTCTATCTTCTTAAATCCGGTTCATCTTTTATCCTTTCCTCAATCCTCCCTATACTCAGTCTTTTCGATCACTTTCACTCGCTTTAACCCCCTGCGTACTAGTGGCATTCCCGCCTTGCTTGGGGTGAAATGATTAACATAATTTAAATGCAACGTTAATCGCCATTTTCTATCTTCTTGAATCCGGTCCATCTTTTATCCTTTCCTCAATCCTCCCTATACTCAGTCTTTTCTCTCACTTTCACTCGCTTTAACCCACTGCGTACTAGTGGCATTCCCGCCTTGCTTGGGGTGAAATGATTAACATAATTTAAATGCAACGTTAATCGCCATCTTCTATCTTCTTGAATCCCGTTCATCTTTTATCCTTTCCTCAATCCTCCCTATACTCAGTCTTTTCTCTCACTTTCACTCGCTTTAACCCACTGCGTACTAGTGGCATTCCCGCCTTGCTTGGGGTGAAATGATTAACATAATTTAAATGCAACGTTAATCGCCATCTTCTATCTTCTTGAATCCCGTTCATCTTTTATCCTTTCCTCAATCCTCCCTATACTCAGTCTTTTCTCTCACTTTCACTCGCTTTAACCCACTGCGTACTAGTGGCATTCCCGCCTTGCTTGGGGTGAAATGATTAACATAATTTAAATGCAACGTTAATCGCCATCTTCTATCTTCTTGAATCCCGTTCATCTTTTATCCTTTCCTCAATCCTTCCTATACTCAGTCTTTTCGATCACTTTCACTCGCTTTAACCCCCTGCGTACTAGTGGCATTCCCGCCTTGCTTGGGGTGAAATGATTAACATAATTTAAATGCAACGTTAATCGCCATCTTCTATCTTCTTGAATCCCGTTAATCTTTTATCCTTTCCTCAATCCTGCCTATACTCAGTCTTTTCTCTCACTTTCACTCGCTTTAACCCCCTGCGTACTAGTGGCATTCCCGCCTTGCTTGGGGTGAAATGATTAACATAATTTAAATGCAACGTTAATCGCCATTTTCTATCTTCTTGAATCCCGTTCATCTTTTATCCTTTCCTCAATCCTGCCTATACTCAGTCTTTTCGATCACTTTCACTCGCTTTAACCCCCTGCGTACTAGTGGCATTCCCGCCTTGCTTGGGGTGAAATGATTAACAAAATTTAAATGCAACGTTAATCGCCATCTTCTATCTTCTTAAATCCGGTTCATCTTTTATCCTTTCCTCAATCCTCCCTATACTCAGTCTTTTCGATCACTTTCACTCGCTTTAACCCCCTGCGTACTAGTGGCATTCCCGCCTTGCTTGGGGTGAAATGATTAACATAATTTAAATGCAACGTTAATCGCCATTTTCTATCTTCTTGAATCCGGTCCATCTTTTATCCTTTCCTCAATCCTCCCTATACTCAGTCTTTTCTCTCACTTTCACTCGCTTTAACCCACTGCGTACTAGTGGCATTCCCGCCTTGCTTGGGGTGAAATGATTAACATAATTTAAATGCAACGTTAATCGCCATCTTCTATCTTCTTGAATCCCGTTCATCTTTTATCCTTTCCTCAATCCTCCCTATACTCAGTCTTTTCTCTCACTTTCACTCGCTTTAACCCACTGCGTACTAGTGGCATTCCCGCCTTGCTTGGGGTGAAATGATTAACATAATTTAAATGCAACGTTAATCGCCATCTTCTATCTTCTTGAATCCCGTTCATCTTTTATCCTTTCCTCAATCCTCCCTATACTCAGTCTTTTCTCTCACTTTCACTCGCTTTAACCCACTGCGTACTAGTGGCATTCCCGCCTTGCTTGGGGTGAAATGATTAACATAATTTAAATGCAACGTTAATCGCCATCTTCTATCTTCTTGAATCCCGTTCATCTTTTATCCTTTCCTCAATCCTTCCTATACTCAGTCTTTTCGATCACTTTCACTCGCTTTAACCCCCTGCGTACTAGTGGCATTCCCGCCTTGCTTGGGGTGAAATGATTAACATAATTTAAATGCAACGTTAATCGCCATCTTCTATCTTCTTGAATCCCGTTAATCTTTTATCCTTTCCTCAATCCTGCCTATACTCAGTCTTTTCTCTCACTTTCACTCGCTTTAACCCCCTGCGTACTAGTGGCATTCCCGCCTTGCTTGGGGTGAAATGATTAACATAATTTAAATGCAACGTTAATCGCCATTTTCTATCTTCTTGAATCCCGTTCATCTTTTATCCTTTCCTCAATCCTGCCTATACTCAGTCTTTTCGATCACTTTCACTCGCTTTAACCCCCTGCGTACTAGTGGCATTCCCGCCTTGCTTGGGGTGAAATGATTAACAAAATTTAAATGCAACGTTAATCGCCATCTTCTATCTTCTTAAATCCGGTTCATCTTTTATCCTTTCCTCAATCCTCCCTATACTCAGTCTTTTCTCTCACTTTCACTCGCTTTAACCCCCTGCGTACTAGTGGCATTCCCGCCTTGCTTGGGGTGAAATGATTAACATAATTTAAATGCAACGTTAATCGCCATTTTCTATCTTCTTGAATCCCGTTCATCTTTTATCCTTTCCTCAATCCTGCCTATACTCAGTCTTTTCTCTCACTGTCACTCGCTTTAACCCCCTGCGTACTAGTGGCATTCCAGCCTTGCTTGGGGTGAAATGATTAACACAATTTAAATGCAACGTTAATCGCCATCTTGTATCTTCTTGAATCCCGTTCATCTTTTATCCTTTCCTCAATCCTGCCTATACTCAGTCTTTTCTCTGACTTTCACTCGCTTTAACCCCCTACGTACTAGTGGCATTCCCGCCTTGCCACACAAGCAGGAGAACCAAGTCATGGCTGTCAGGCAATTTCTGAGGCTGCATCACCCCTTACATCCGGCCACCGAACTCCCTACTGCACCCCCTTGTTTATTATATGTGGGTGTGGTTGGGAGAGAGACGAACAAAGCTCCTTGTAACACCAAAGATGAACTGAAGGCAAGGATTATAGCAGCATTCACCAGCTTAAACAAGAAGAGTTGCAGGAGATTTTGAAGTCGTCTGGAGGCCATGGTTGAATAAATTTACTCTTTAGTATTTCAAGATATTTTTTGTGTAATTTTCGTAAATATATCTTTTAAAATGAAATGTCAGTGTTATTTTCATTTTTGCGTAATTTAGACGATAGTTTATCCATCGTACCTATATATATATATATATATATATATATATATATATATATATATATATATATATATATATATATATACTACTGGGGTATATATATATATATATGTATATATATATTATGAAATGGACAAAGTCCGACAATCATTTTAAGACATTTTTATGTTTATACATTCTTTTCATAGATACAAATATTTAAGGAAATGCTCTGTTTTATAATAAACAGTATTAAACCACATTTACCGGCCTGAATGTCCGAGAAATTTTCATAGAAAACAGGAATCGAACCTGTATCCTATACGGAACCGTCATATAGCCTGACGTGCCTTAACCGTTTCGGCCACAGAGGAGCTTTCTGTAAGCAAGGTCGATTTTACTGTCTTTAAACTTTAATCTTCCATGAATCTGTCACGTACATTCATATCTGCTCATGGCGTATCCAGATGTAAACAAATGACGTCACACATTATGAAATGGACAAAGTCCGACAATTATTTTCTCGGACATTCAGGCCGGTAAAAAATTTGAATTTGTAGGTCTAATGAATTGGATGGTGATTACGATTCCAATGAAATAAATTATAACCATTGAATATTAGTGTTTAAGCCTTTTTTATTATATATATATATATATATATATATATATATATATATATATATATATATATATATATATATATATATATAAGCTTAAAGGTTGCCTTATCGAGCGGCATTTATTGGCCCTTCATCACAATAGGTAGCCAGGAGTAGATGTGATAGGCAAAAATACAGAAGAACTCAAAATTAATCACTGCCTCTAAGTATTGAAGATATTTAAGTGCAGTGATTTTAACGCACTAATTGAATGCATATTAATCGACGGATTCATGTATTTAGATTTCGACATTAAATAACCCATAGAGGTGTTGATATGCCACTAACAAATTCAACCAACCCAACCGCAAAAGACAAAAAATATGCATATCAGCACTAGTTAGGACTTGTGGTATGCATAGATGTGGCATTATGATAAGAGGAACGTTATCGGATTTAGGGGGTCAGTGATTGAGACTAGATAAGTAGAACATAGAACAGTTCATGACCGGCGCCCCACTTCTACTCACCCTGAATTCGGCATTGTGGCATATTTGGTGTAATTTCGTCAATAAATACCAATTCGAAAGTAGGACACTTCGATCTAGTGTAATGGTTAACAAGCATGTCTCGCTTGTTTAATTACGACTGAGCAGTGATCCATACTTTCGACTCCACTGTCGCACATGTTAAGCCACGCTTCGTAAATCTCTAAACCGGAAGTAGGGCACCTTGACGTGGTGTAATGGTTAACAAGCTTGTCTCGCTTGTTTAATTAAGACTGAGTAGTGATCCATACTTTCGACTCCACTGTCGCACATGTTAAGCCACGCTTCGTAAATCACTAAACCGGAAGTAGGGCACCTTGACGTGGTGTAATGGTTAACAAGCTTGTATCACCTGATTAGTTACGACTTAGTAGTGAGTTCGATCCTCACTGGGTGCTATATACTTGCGGCCTTGTGCCACTTCTAAGCTTCTCTTAGTGAATTAATCTAAAACAGGAAGTAATGCATGGAGACTGATGCGCAGAAACGAATTTTTATGTTCCACAAGAAAATAAACGGACAGTTTTTTGTATGACGTCACGAATAGATATAACTGTACCAGAAATGCGAAAGAAATTGTCTCATATGTATTAATCTTGACCCCACTCCCCAAATGGAGGAGGTATTGGCTACACTTTCTGTCTGCTGAACCCAGAGGGACTTCCCCACCCCCAGGGATTACCTCTCTTTCAGAAGAAGGGGCTTAGTTTTACTGCCAGGTACCTCAGGTGTCCCTAAAAAGGGAAGTGCCAATGGGGTTAGGACAATTATTCTACGGTATTGCCGTTAAACGCACTTTAAACTAACCTTGTATCACACTCGGTAGCGACATGTGCGCACTAAAAAATACCCTGACTGCATGCGTGAGGTTCTCAAATTGAGGACCTCGTTCTGCAGGGAAAAAGGATTTTGAGCCTGTGTCCTGTGTAGGAATCAACCGAGCCTATGTGAGATTAGCTTAGCTTAGCTTAGCTTAGCATAGGCTGTTACTTTTTTAGTTAGTCTATAAATTTGTTTTAGCTTAGCTAGAGGACGAGGGAACCTCTTGTGCCTTCCATCAGTATGGCTGATGCTAACCTCCAGGAGAGTGACTCATGACACCTTCTCAGACTAACATTTTCCACTGACATGAAGTAAAAAGATTATATTGAATCAGTTGTTAAGTTAATACACTGAGTCGTGCTAGACAATCTTTCTCACCAGAAAATTTTTCATACACATTTATAAATCTACCATTCATCCACGCATTAAATATCATGTCACGTATGATCTGGAGCTGCTGTTATGAAGTTAGAGAGTCTTGATAACATCCAAAGAAGAATATGCAATGATATTGCTGCTGATCTGTCATCTCGGCTTCAGTCCCTTTTTTGCCGCCGTAACGTAGCTTTCTCGTGCCTTTTCTGTAAATAATTTCATGGTAATTGTTCTGATGAGCTTTCTTCTTTGGTACTTAGACTTTACGAATTTAAACGCAGTGATCGATTAGCGGCTAGGTCTCATCATTTTACAATTGAACTGGTGAGATGTAACCGTTTCTCCTCTCGCACTTCTCGCTTGTTGAACTCTCTTCTGTCCTCTTCTCTTAATAGAGATTTTCCAAACGCAGCTTAGATGTGGCACAAGGCCAAAAGTATGGAGCACCCATTGAGGATCGAACTCACTATTCAGCCGTAATTGTTCTAGCAAGACAAGCTTGCTAACCATTACACCACGCCGAGGTGCCCATCCTCTTTTCTCAATAGTAGTTTTTCTCATATTCTCTAACACTCAGTAACCACTTGCGTCCTAGTGGCTTTATTGCCTTTGATCTTCAAAAATTTAAATGCAACGTCAATCGTTATCTTCTGTCTTCTTAATTCTTGTTCTTTTATTGTCCTCTCTCCTTAATAGTAGTTTTTCTCATATTCTCTAACACTCAGTAACTCCTTGCGTCCTAGTGGCTTTATTGCCTTACTTGGAGTGAAATGATTAAAAAAAAAAGTTAAGATTATTGACCCGTTTTGCTTTTTGTTTAATTCACCCAACCCCTCCTACACTGGGTGAGAGATTTTCGTTTTCTGGGGAGTGCAGGATTCATTTTGGTTTTTCTTTTCGTAATAGTTGTTGTGTCTGGATTTAGAGTACCCCTGAGGGAGGCTTTGTGAGCGTCATTGTATTTTTTGTTTTAAAGTTCCGCATTTTTTTCGTCTAGTTAACTGATATTTCTGCCGCAGTTAGGATTGGGGGGATGGGGTGTAATACTGACATTTCTTCTTTATGTCCTTTCAGGACGCAGGCGATCATGGCCCTCCACATCTTCCTGTGCCTTATAGCTATTCCCTCCTACCTCATTACGTGCTCCAGAAATTCCAACTGCCTCTTCCTGATGTTAAGTATAAGTTTCCTTTTTGTTTCCATCTTCTCCAAAACTTCATCGTTGCTCACATGTTCGGTCTACATTATCCTCAGTATCCTTCTGTAGAACCCCATTTCTGTTGATTCAAGTCTCTTCATCATCTTTGAGGAGATTGTCCAGCATTCTGTTTACCTGCTCAGAAGAGAAGACATGATGCAAGATAATGCTTAATGTATAGTCCTTCTACTTCTGTGAACCTTATCATTTCAGGACGTTGGCAATTATGACTCTCCGCGATTTCCTCTACTTTGTAGCTCTTAGTAAATTTTGTTTTTTATTATTTCTCCTAAAACCTGTTCTGCCAACCTTTTATACAAACGTGTTGTTTTCCTCTGTCCCTCTTGCTTTCAATCTGTCCTGTGAGTATCAAATTTTCCAAGCCCTCTTTTCTCATTATGTGCTCCAGAAATCTCAACTGTTGCTTCCTGATGTTAAGAATAAGTTTCCTTTTTTATTTGCATTTTCTCTAAAGCTTCGTCGTTGCTCACATACTTTATCCATTGGTATCCTCAGCATCCTTCTGTTGTTTTAAGTCTCTTCTTCTTTGAAACACTTGTCCAGCATTCACTACCATTCAGTAGAAAAGAGCACTGAACTGTTGTGTGATATCTGTCCTCCTATATGACAGTGAATGCTGGACAATCTCCCCAAAGATGAAGAAGAGACTTGAAGCAAGAGAAACAAAGAAAAGAGTACTGAAATGTTGTGTGATATCTGTCCTCCTATATGGCAATGAATGCTGGACAATCTCCCCAAAGATGAAGAAGAGACTTGAAGCAAGAGAAACAAAGAAAAGAGTACTGAACTGTTGTGTGATATCTGTCCTCCTCTATGGCAATGAATGCTGGACAATCTCCACAAAGATGAAGACGAGACTTGAAGCAAGAGAAACAAAGAAAAGAGTACTGAACTGTTGTGTGATATCTGTCCTCCTATATGGCAATGAATGCTGGACAATCTCCACAAAGATGAAGACGAGACTTGAAGCATGAGAAACAAAGAAAGGAGTATTGAACTGTTACGTGATGTCTGTCCTGTGAATGCTGGACAATCTCCTCACAGATGAAGAAATTCATGCTTAGAATTCACTAGACAATGTGCTTATCACCAGAAAGGAAAGAGAAAGGCCTACGAGGCAAGAGAAATAGAAGAGGTAGCATGAAATGCGATTTTAAAGGTTACAGAGACAGAATCAGTTACAGTCCTGAAAGAAGGTCAACAGTAAAGAAAGTCTGAAAGACTCAAAGAGCACAAGTAGCTTTGTTAAAAACCAGAGTTAATGGAATTGGTAAATAATGTGACTGCTCACTAAGTAGGTTATGCGTTGTTTTCCTCTGTCCCTCTTGCCTTCAATCTGGCATGTGAGTATCAAATTTTCCAAGCCCTCTTTTCTCATTTATATACCAGAGAAATTTCAACTGTCTTTTCCTGATGTTAAGTATAAGATTCTTTTTTCTTTCAATTTTCTCTAAAACTTTGTCGTTGTTCGCATGTTCGGCCCATGGTATTCTCAGCATCTTTCTGTAGAACCACATTTCTGTTGCTTCAATTTTCTTCTTCATCTTTGAGGAGATTGTCCAGCATTTGCTGCTATGCAAGAGGACAAATATCGCATAAGAGTTCAGTACTCTTTTCTTTGTTTTTAACGAAATTTTTCTGTCTCTTAATGCTCTGCTTAGCTTTTGGAAAGCATTTTTGGCCATCCCAATACGCCTTCTTATCTCAGTGTCACACTTTCCATCCTCTGTTAGAACACTTCCCAGATATTTAAGTTTCTGTACCTGCTTGATTTTAGTGTCCCCGACCTGCAATTTGAATGTTGGGCTTTATCCTTTTTGCTGATAACCTGAATTCTTGCTTTTCTGTTGTTTAAATTTAGTCTTTTTTCTTGCCTTTCCTCACTACCTTTGGTAGGGGCTTTTGTAGTTTCCTTTCCGTGTCTGATATTAATACAGTGTCATCTGCATATCTTATGTTGTTAAGATTTTGGTCGCCAACAATGAATCTTGGTAGGACTTTCATTATCTTAGAATTGCCTCGCTGTGTAGGCTGATCAAGTCTGGCGAGAAGGCACATCCTTGTCTTACACCGTTTACTATTTTGGTGTATCTGTTGAACTCACTTTCTATTCGTATATTATTTGCTCTATTTGGCCATCATGACGTTCGCCATTCCTCAGTGTGTGTTAACCTATAGAGAATTTCGAACTGAACCCTTTGTTTAATCTACGGGGGTAGATTTTTCTTGTTCCGCATTTGCCGGAATTACATCGATATAAGAATTGGCATCAAAGAATTCAGTCTGAATTGCAGAGACAAATTCACGGGAAATATAACAAAATAAAAAGCGGTTGGGTCTGAAATTTTTATTGAAAGAAAACAAAACACTGAAGTGATTTTTCAAAGTTTTTTCGACACCCAGTGTCTTTTTATTCTTTTGTAGAGCACGTCTTTACCTGCAACGATTATTTAAAAACAAAAAGAAAGAATGAAGAACGGACTATTTATGTCTCAAAACAGTGTTAGAAATATGTACAACAAAGTAATAACTATTATGAGACAAACATCAATATATGAGAGTGACTTACTCACACAAAAAGACGGAGTTCTGATATATATATATATATATATATATATATATATATATATATATATATATATATATATATATTTTAAGCTTTTCACCGCAAGCAAGGCTGGAAGCCACTAGCACGCAATGGGTTACAGAAGATTTGGAGCGAGAGCAGATAGGAGTGTTAGAGGAAAGGATGTGGAGAAGGATAGTGGATAGATCAAGGCAACTGGAGATGTCGATTGACGTTACATTTGAATAGCTGGAGATTATAGTTGTCAGGGAAACAGGAATGAGGAAGGGAGTTCCACAGGCGAGAGGTGCGAGATATGAAGCTATTGGAGTAGAAGAGACTATATATATATATATATATATATATATATATATATATATATATATATATATATATATATATATGATACTGGATATAGATTCAAGGTTTGTCAGGCTGAGATACTTTTGAAAGGCCAATAGTATTAAATTTTGAATTTCAGTATTTATTACTTTTTTGGCAGATGTTTCTGAAGCTAAAAACAGGGAATTTACATCCATGAGTATAATACGCACCTCGTAGTGTAGCCATCTTTATGTACATTCTTTTTGAAAAATGCCATATTATCCATTAAAATCTCAATGCCATACGTATATTTTATTGAAATATATAATTTTTCACGATCTTAAAGAAATGAACGGGATATTTCGACATTGCGTGTTTTTTCCCCGATTTTCCACTTCAAGACTTATTTTCGGATTTTTAGGGAAAGGTGCTTTGCTGACACGTTAACATTTTAAAATCTCCGTGTTAAAAATGCTATTATACGATATTTAAAAAAAAACTAAAAGTAATATTTGCTTCAATTCAGATTAAACTTTAAATCAGGTAATTTTTGTCACATAATGTTTGAGAAAAGTATGTTTTATTTTTGAAAGATTTTTTTAATAAAGAGAATTCTGTTGACAGATTTGTTAATATTGACGATTTCATCGATTTTACTGATAATCAGAAAAGATCAGTTTGAAATACAGTAAAGTATTTATTTATTGGAAATATCAAATTTATCCTATTGACTTGTAATGAAAACTAAAATAAAAGCTTCAAGAAAAAAAATCATTTTTAAAATTAATTTTGAACTTGAAGTATCACATTGTTTGGGAGGTATTATCAAAACATGGCAGATCTTGTGTAGCCACTTTATTAATTTTGGTGAAATTCCTGTCTTTGAGACAGAAGACGTTCAATTATGCAGATTTCTAAAGAAGAAATCTTGCGACATATCAAAGACATTTTGTAAACAATTGTTTTCAACACCTACCGACTTTGTGTTTTATTATTTATTGTGCTGAGTATTTATCTTGCTGTTTCAAATAAGACTTTTTTTTCTTCTTTTAAACCGAGTAAGAATCTCTGAAAACGTGTACTTGCGTATAATACGATCTTATCTTTTAGCCTTAAATTTTCGTTCAAAGTTTTGGTATTGTAACCAAAAAATATGTTAATCTTAAGAAATCACGTGGTATGGGTATATTTGTTTTGGCTTCCGTAGGAGATCAATTTACAATGAATATACGTAACAAAACTGGATTCCCTATGTTAACTTTATTTTTAAGCATTTCATCCAGAGCAAGGCGGGTGTGTCACTAGCACGCAAGGGGTTACAGAGAGTGAGGGCAAGCGTAAAGAGGGAGGGGTTACAGAGAGTGAGGGCAAGCGTAAAGAGGGATGGGTTACAGAGAGTGAGGGCAAGCGTAAAGAGGGAGGGGTTACAGAGAGTGAGAGCAAGCGTAAAGAGGGAGGGGTTACAGAGAGTGAGAGCAAGCGTAAAGAGGGAGGGGTTACAGAGAGTGAGGGCAAGCGTAAAGATGTGTGTTTGAGGAAAGGACATAGAGAAGGATTTGGATTAGGATCAAGGTATCAGAAGATGTCGATTGACATTACATTTGAATATTTGAAGATTATAGCAATCAGGGAAGCAAGTAAGTGGAAGGGAGTTCCACTGTCGGGAAGTGCAAAAGAGGAAGCTGTTGGAGTGGAAGAAGCGGTTGCATTTAACTGTTTCGACAGTGAAAGTGTGGGACCAAGATGCCAACCTAGTAACACGTTTAAATTCATGCAGTTTGGGTATCAGTGAAAGTAGCTCGTCAGAGCAGTTGCCATGAAAATATTTGTAGAAAAGACAAAGGGAAGCCACAGCACGTCTGTGAGAAAGTGACTGTAGACGAGATGCCAGATCAGGATTTTTATAAAAATTTAATATAAAATGCGTTTTTTTTATGTGAGATCTGGGGGGCTTAATTTACAGTGATAAAAAAAAACATTTTTTTAAAAACAAAGGTGTTATGTCTGATTGTAATGATCAGCCTACAACTCCTGAGCTAAATTCTAAAAACAGTCCATCATTTTGTGTGGCTATCTTCTTTTGAGGAATGTATCCGAAGCGCATTTTTTTTCCCTTTTGTCTCTCAAAGAAATCTTTTCTTTGTTTTATATTTATGGCACATCGCCCTGAAGCGGAACGGGGAATGTCTAACTGTGTAAAGCAATTGTTTGTATGTTGGATAAGTGAATGTGTTGGCTCGACCGGCAAGAGAATAAAACCTGTTTGGCAGGCAACACTCTTTTTGCCCGACGCTCACAACAAACAATTTGGAGCCCTGCTGCTTCAGTTTTTCTGTCTCTCTGAGGACTTCGGGGGTGATCTCAGTCACGGATGGATCAATGAAGATGACAGCGACTTCGCTTCCGCGGAGACCGGCGTTTATATTGTGATTTGCTCGGGCGTAGAGATCGCTCCTTATTTGGCGAACGACTTCGGCGAGACCGGGAACATTAATGTTAGATGTGATACTGCGTTGGACGTCGAAGCGATTTTTGTTCATTAGGGAGGTTACCGGACAGTAGGCGTAGGAAAGAACTTAATAGTAGCCGTAGCCCGTGTATGGAAGCAGCGAGTTGATAAATCGTGAAATTTTTCTGGCTCGATATTCTCCCATCGACAACAGATCGTAGCCAAATATTATGGTACCTGAAATAAAAAAAAAAATAATTATGATTATTTATCTTTATAATATAAAAATAATACAAAAATGTGGCACGAGGTCGAAATTTGGGAGCCGAGTTAGCTGGCCGCATTCCGATGACTGAAGGCGCCACATTGAAATCCGAAGGCGCATTGGACAGTGGAAGAAGTCTTCCAAAAGCCAAGCAAAGTATTAAGAAACAAGAAAATTTCGTTAGAAACAAAGAAAAGAGTACTGGACTGCTATGCAATATCAGCCTTCCTATATGGCAGAGAATGCCAGACAATCTCTCCACAGAAGAGGAATGCTGGACAATCTACTCCTTGGTTTAAGTGAGAAAATGAATGAAAGAAAGTAAAAGGAAAGATAGAAGGAGAGAAAGAAGGAAAGAAAGATAGAAGACGCGATAACACTCTCATGTGTTTAACGCATGCATCAGTGAAATGGAAAAATTGTCAATTTTAGATTTTTTTCATTTGTACCCCCTTACTTCTTTAGATAATGATTTCATAAATATGATTGTTATTGGCATATTTTGTTAAAGACGATAATGTATACGAAAGAAAGAAAAAAGGAGAGAAAGACGATGATATATAGAAAAAGGAAGAAAGAACGAATGAGAGAAAGACAATGATGTATTAGGAAGAAAGGAAGACAATAATGGATGAGAAAAAGAAAGAAAGAAACGAAGAAAATAATGTATAAGAAAGAAAGAAAGAAAGCCAATAACGTATAAGAAGGAAAGGAAGAAAGACAATAATGTATAAAAAGAAAGAAACAAAGACAATAATGCATAAGAAAGAAAGAGAGAACAAATAAAGAAAGGCTATAATGTATAAGAAAGAAAGAAAGACTATAATGTATAAGCAAGAAAGAAAGAAAGAAAGAAAGAAAGAAGAGGAGGCGGTAATGCTCTCATGTGTTTAACCTCTGCTTTAGGGAAATGGAAAAAAATGTTAATTTCCAATCTTTTCATTTGTACCCCCTTACTTCTTGAAATAACGGCCAACATTCATCTTTATGATTGTTTTTGCAATATTTTGTTAAAGTTGTTAAGCTCAAATATTTAACGATGCCGTAGAAGAATTTCTACGGATATTTTATTTTCATAGAACTCGCCACCATCTTATTTAATCATTAACTGAAGAATTAAAATTCATCAGAAATTTCAAACGGGAAAACTGAAATTTTCACAGGTTAAAAGTAGTTATCATCATTGTTATTAGGGAAATTCAGTTTACAATACAAATTCATTTTAAATTGACCTCCCTATATTGACCCCCCATATTGACCCCCCCTATATTGACCCCCCCCTATATTAGCAAAAACATGTGCCTTCTACATGACTTCTTAAAATTTAAAAATGTTTTTAAACATCATAATCTTGAATGCTGAATCCATAGTGATACAGAAAAAAAGAAGAAAAAAAAAGAAAAAAAAGAAAAGAAAAAGAAAAAAGAAAAAAGAAAAAAAGAAAAAAAAGAAAAAAGAAAAAAAGAAAAGAAAAAGAAAAAAAGAAAAAAGAAAAAGAAAAAAAGAAAAGAAAAAGAAAAAAAGAAAAAAGAAAAAGAAAAAAAAGAAAAGAAAAAGAAAAAAGAAAAAAGAAAAAGAAAAAAAAGAAAAGAAAAAGAAAAAAGAAAAAAAGAAAAAAGAAAAGAAAAAGAAAAGAAAGAAAGAAAAGAAAAAGAAAAGAAAGAAAAAAAGAAAAAGAAAAAAAAGAAGCATGCCAGATTATGAATTTAAATTGAAGAAATTTTAACAACTGGTGGAACAAACATTTTTTGTTTTGATCCACTTTAGAGGATTAATTTACAATGTCATATTGCAAACTAGAAATCCCACCCATTAATTTTTATATTTAATAAATTTTTCTATTTTTGTTTTTTCGTGAGAAAATGAAAGAAGGGAAGCTAGAAGTGTTTAACGGCTGTTTCGGTGAAATGGAAAAAGTTTTTAATTTCAAATCCTTTCATTTGTACCCCCTTACTTCTTGAAATCTTTATGATTGTTATTGCAATATTTTGTTAAATTTGTTAAGCTCAAATATTTAACGATGCCATAGAGGAATTTCTACGGATATTTTATTGTCGTAGAACTCGTCATGAAAAATTAAAATTCATCAGAAAATGAAAATAGGAAAACCCTGAAAATGTCACTTCTTCTTCTAATGATAATAATAGGGTTTTATTCTTGCTGCACAGGACCAATGCTTACTAACTAGAAAGTACCAAGCACACATACAGAAAAATGGTGTTAACCCTAAATACAGCTTCTGTGATAAATATTCAGAAACAACTGACCATCCTTGTATGATAGTTGCACGGTGTTAGAACGAATTAAATATAAAATTCAGCCTAACAGGGGGGGGGGGGCAGGGGGGGCAATATCTGCATTCGAAAATCTGCAACTTTTATGGAAAGGAAACTGCAATTATGAACATCACCCAGACCCGGTTACAGAGATAGGACCTGTAACAATTTTATGGGATTTTACACAGACAGAACAATCAAAGCTAATCGTCCAGGCGTCGGAATCAAAGACCAACAAAAAAAAAAGAAAGAATGTGCTTTCTTATTGACATGCCAATCCCTGCAGATTGTAATGTAGCTTTGAAGATTTTCAGAAACTATCGGAATACAAGGATCTTGAAGTAGAAATCTAAAAAACATGGCGCATGAGGGCAACAATAATTCTGTTTGTAGTTGAAACCCTTGGATTGATTGGAAAAAGTTCTGATAGATTCACTGAAGGGATTCCCGGTAGCCCAAGCCTTAAAGAAATACAAAAAATTGTATTCACAAGTACAGATCACATATTTCGAAGAGATTTATTCATGTAAAATGTGTGGGAAAAGGATCAGTGGAAAATGGCATCAAGTCGTTCCTGACCTTAGCTCTCTGGTTGGGACCCGGAAGGAAATATGTATACAACAGAAATCAAAGGAAATAATAATAATAATAATAATAATAATACTTATCGCAATGTTTAAATTTACATGTCACGTGAGTTTACATTTCTATTACATAATAGCAGGATCGAATCCAGCAGCCATCATTTGACCTAAAACAGTGCTGTTGAAAGTTTGCTACAGGCTTTTTAGTTAGCTGTTGTACTTGACAATTAGGTGAGTGAAACTTGAATTTTATTTCAAGTCTCTATCAAATTATCTAACTTGCGACAATAATAATAATAATAATAATAATAATAATAATAATAATCTCAGAATGAGTTTAAAGTAGGCGCGATTGGGTAGGAACGGTGATCCAGTGGAAATTGTGAAAGCGACTGGGATTTAACTATAAATGACAAATATGAAATGCACAGATTGGAAGAAACTCTTCGAGACAATAAAATGAAGTGAAATGAAATTTAAATAATTAACCATTCTTTTATGCGTTTGGAAGTATTTTTAAAAATCATCAGCATTTTTATGAGAGGGCGGGGATTGATAGGTTTACACACACACACACACACACACACACACACACACACACACACACACACACAGAGGGTATTTTTTCAGTGATGTTCACCCTGTACAAGGCCCAAGAGCCGCTCAAGGTAGAGGGTTACAAAGTAAGAGGCACAGTTTATGTGGATAGTTGGGGAAAATAACAGTTAATCCTAGGCTTAAATAGATTAAGACTGTAGTGATTGGGAAAATACCCTCTTGGGTGTCGGTTCCACAGAGCAGAGAGAAGAAGCTGCTCGAATGAAACTTCTTCCATCTCACCAATGGAATACGAATGAAATGAGAGTGGTTCGCTACAACGGGCGTGGCATGGTGGGTCTTAGCCTAGAACCGGTGGAACTAAGGAATGTAGCTCGTCTGAGCACTTTCTATGGAAATAGCGAGCGACGTTTCGTTTGTGGGGGGAAGGGATTGCAGGGTGGAAATTAATTCATCACCCACAAGGAAGCGGTGACATTTTCGAGCCCAATCAAGACTGGAAAGTGAAGACTGTGCAGCTCCTGACTATTCGTAGATTATTGAATCGTTTACACATACGCTGTGCGGACCGTTGCTAATTATTTTAATTAGGAAAAAGTAATTGGGAAAAGAAAAAAAACGAAAATAAATAAAACCAAATCCATTGCTTGCGGTCGTAAATTCACACTTTTTCTAGGGAAATACGAGATGACTGAATTTCCCGTCATTCGCAATTAATGAACCGAGGTGGCGGGTAGATAAAATTTAGAGGATAAGAAAATGATAAGTAAAAAAATTATATATATATATATATATATATATATATATGTATTGCTGTACTTACTGCTTCGATCTCTTAGTGATTGGGGCGGTTGCGTCTTCACTGAAACAATAAGAAACAATCTATATAACAAAAGGAAAAATGATTGTCTGTCCGTCACACATCGTCTGCGTGTCTCTTAGCATGCACGTATGTAATGTGTATGCGTCATGTGGGAGCGACTTACATGTGCCCACTACATTTTATGCACACACACACACACACACACACACACACACACACACACACACACACACACACACATAATTTGACTAAATTTGAACTAAGACTGCATCTACTTAAACCAATAATACATTTCTTCTCACTAAGTCTGGACAATCGCTGCCCTGGGTTCAGCAATAAAAATGATGCAAAAAAATAGCCAAAGAAAAAAAAAATTAAATAATTATTAGATTTTATTGAACTTTCGGTAATAAAGAATTTCTCTAAATTTCATAAAATTGAATAAGTGGGGGTAACAAATTTAAAAAAATATATTTTTAGCAAGATTTTCTAAAAAAAAAAAACATAAACGTTTCTAACATAATTTAATTCATTTGTGAAAGTTTCATTAAAATCCGACAATTATTTGATTTTTGCAAAAATTTCCAAATTAATGTGTTTTTCGCTGCAAAAAAGACGAAAAATTTTACCATTCTAATTTATGGTCGCCCGCTGAAGCCAAGAAAAAATATTAACCAAAATTTTGACGACTTTAAAAAAGATTAAAAATACATATTTTAATAATAAAAAAAATCCTTTGGTCTTTCCTCTTAATAATAATATAAAAACTTTGATGCTAAAACTGTTTTTATTAATTGGGGGGCATTTTTTCATCATGATATGCTCATTTTTAACGAATCTTTAGATATCACATACATTCACTATACTTTGTATCGATTTCTTTAAAATAGATATTGACAATCTTGGCTTGAATTTAGAGCTATAATTTCGTCTTTATAGCAATGGTTCTTTTTGAGTCACGAACCCCTTAAGTCACGGACCCCTACAAGAACTAGCCCTTCAAAGACAGACAGACAGACAAGGAGATACTCACAGTCTGATTGGTTTTTCATAACAATTGTACGGGCCTTTCTCCAGACTACACCTTCATGCAAACTGTACACACATCATTTCTCAGCCATCTCGGCTTGAAAGACATTGTGGTCAATTAATCCTCACCAGAAAACGAGAAGATAAATTGTTGATAAATGAGAATTATCATTTGCTCTTATGGAGTGGACAAAGATGGCGGTCGTGCAAATAATGATGACACACGTTTAAATGGCAAACATGGGCCCAACATCAAGAGATGCCTAGTGGTCGGCATTGTAAGTAGTGGCTGGGGGCGTTTTCTTTCAAGCAGTGACAGGATCCATTTTCTTTTATTTATTTCAATGGGAAACCGTGGATTGGGACAAGGGCTGTATAAATGTTAATTTTTATTTGATCCTCACGGACTCCCTGAAACTCCTAGGGATCCACGGATCCCAAGTTAAGAAGCCCAGCTTTATAGTTTTTGAGCTTCCCCACCAATACTACAGATCGGTATTTGAGTTCTCGTTTAAAAAACGAAAACAAAATCATCTTGTATGAATCACAGCCATCATGACAAAATACTGAAACCATCTAACACCGAATTTAAAGCCCCCCCCCCCAAATAATTAGTGTCGTCGTAGACTCGGGCGTTGGCGAATCATTTGTTTCTGTTATTTACTGATTGTGAGTTCAATTCCTGGATCAATATCTGAAATAATAATCTAATTCAGCAGGAATGAATAAAAACTGGTATCACAGGAACAAAATATCACATTAATCAACAGATATCCTATGTTATTCAAACAATGGACACCTGATGATGGCCAGGTTGTAATATATCGAAACGTTGTGTCTACACTAACATCAAAATGAAAATGCCGGAAAATCCTCGGTTCATTTTACCGCTCCAGAATGTATCTAACTCCTCTTATGCTTTATTACAAGAAGTTAAGCAACGTCAAACCTGGTCAGTACCTAGATGGGTGACCGGTTGGAAATACCAGGTGCTGTAAACTTGGATGTGCGGGTGGTTGGAATTGTTAATCGGAGAGTCGAGTGTTCCAATTCCAGTTGGGTTCGTTATATTCCCTTACGCGCAATTACTCTTGAGAAAGGTGTTAATTGACCTCTTCTCCCCTCAGCTATGGGCTAATTAGTAGAACTTTTAAAAAATCATTATTATCACCAACAAATTCTTATAATCTAAAATATTTTTGGTTTTAAATAACCTCCCCCAGCTTGGGGTTAATTAGGACTCATACCTAAATGAGTATTAACTAAAAATTCGTACACTCGAAAATATTTTCAAGCATTAAATAATCAGCAAAAGGTTGATAAACTGTAAAAAAATCAATGAATGAATCAATTAAAACAAGTCTCAGATCAGACAATAGAATAGCTATGCATACACCAAAAAGGATGATGATATGGCACAGGTGCTCTTGCGATTTTCTAAGCGAAATTTAGATATGGTACAAGGCCGAAAATATGGAGTACCTAGTAGGGATAGAACTTACTACTTAGTAGTAATTGATATAGCAAGATAAGCTTGCTAACCATTACACCACGTCGGAGTGTCTTACCAGGGACATTGATGGTTGCTTAATAAATGTTCAGCTATCGCCGAACCAGATGTATTAACGCACCTCTGATTTTATTAATATTGACTGCTACGTGCTGATTGATCCTTGCTTCGTATGTTGTCAGTGTCATACTGATTTTATGCATAATAAATTACCAAGCTGACATGGTGGGGACGTAGAACACCCTTTTGGATCAATGTCAACATCGGTTGGGCAGTAAAGATAATGCCGGAGAAAACCATATACACATCTTTATATATTAATGAAAATATATGACAAAGTGGAAAAAAGGGTTTCGTGTGACGGGTTTCGTTCTTTAGGACTTCATCAGACTAAATTGATGTTTAAGTTGATGCGATTATGAAGATGCATGAAGAAGAGGAGACGCTGAAATTTAGAAAAATATGTATTTTGGGTATATAGCTCTTGATTGGCCCTTTCAGGTTGGCTGGAGTAGATGCGATAGGCAACAATAAATTACAGAAGAACTCCAAAGTGATCGCTGTATTTAAGTATTGCATTAATATTTATAAGCTATTGAGAGTTGTGTCCCTTTAATTGAAAAGGTGTGACACACTGACATTGGCATTTATTCTATATATATATATATATATATATATATATATATATATATATATATATATATATATATGATAATATAAATATAAATAGTTATACTAGTCTGGAAAAACCTTAGGTGTTTTGACTTGTAATTGAACAAACCAATGCCCAAGGGAAAATAAGGGATAAAAAAGAAAGAACTAGGAACATGAAATTGAGGCGAAAACAATCGTCCAGAATCCAAGCTCAGAGTCCAAAGAAAAAAAACCCCAAAACGAGTAAAGCAAAAGTAACTAAGCAAAGTGCTCAATACACTAAGTAGAGCAAATCTAACTATGAACCTAAAGAGCCAGGTAAACCTACCTGGTTTCACCTACGCGGATCTTTAGAGTGGATCCTGATGATCCACGTAGGTGAAACCTAGGTAGGTTTACCTGGCTTTTTAGGTTCATAGTTATATATATATATAACGAAACAGTCTGTCTGTGGATGACAAAAATAGTAGCTCCTGAAATTAATTTCGGTTGAGCCCTCTGGTTTGGGGTGTGAATTTGTAAACAGTGACTATTTATGCTAATACTGCACGACTCTTCGACAGAATTGAGTCACTCTCAGTCACTGTGTGTTTATCCGAATCTAAAAATAAACACGCTAAAATTCACCTCCATTCCGTGCCGTACGCTGATGGCTTAGCGGGTAGAAGTTCCGACTGACGCAAATTCAGTCGGGTTTCGATCGTAGTTAAAGGCAACCGGACGTCTAGCCACACTGATGAGCTGCGAAACAGTCTGTCTGTGGATGACAAAAAAATATATATATATATATATATTATAAATAAAGTTTCCTCCATCTTAGCGTTTTGCCGTAATTGAAAAATGTCATAATCGGTTTCCGCAAGATCAGCTGAATATGGCGGGTAAAGTCGAAGAAACAAACAGGAGTTTCAAAATTGTTTCTTTTGTTATTCTTGCTGTTCAAAAATGTCAAAAACTAGCAGATATCAATTCTGTTAGGAAGTTTTCAAGCTGAACATTTGTAAATAACAGCGAAGTGACTTAGCTGATAAAGTTTTACGTGTTCTGTGTCTCTTAATCTAACGAATTTCATTTAGATTGTTTCTTTCCATCACATTTGTCAATAAATATCTCACATTGTGATAATAAAAGATCTGCTAAGAATGGTGAAATGTTGTAAGAATCTGGACGCAAATTTACTCTTGATGATTCTGCGATTAAAACACTTTCTAAACATTATCATCTCAGCAAATTCTTTTCTCATTTAATTATATTTAGAATTTTTAAAATTCAAATTATGGTCAGACTGATTACGATGACCAACTTATACACTGAATATGTTCTTTTGTAACAGACTCCATTTTGTGTTCATAGAAGCTTTTAAATTCCTATGTATTTCTCGTATCACTTCCTCCTTCGTGTCATACGAAAACTTTTTCCACGAAAACTTTTTCCACTTTGTCATATATTTTCATCTTAGTGTGTTTTTTTTTTATCGCTTTTATTGTTAATCTTTTATCATTTTGTTTTCTCCCAACGAATATCTGGAATTTTCAGTTTTTGATTTGCAAAAAGAAAATTTATTTGAAAAATAAACGTTATTAAAAGAAAATTATAAGGCCATAGAGTTGTACTTACGACTATCTGAATGGACTGCTACCTGGAAAAAAAATAATAAAACGTAAATTAGAAGACGTAAATACATTATAGATAAAATTTTCACCCCAAGCAAGGCAACATAGCCACTAAGACGCAAGAGGTTACCGAGTGTTAAAGACTATTAGAAAAACTACTATTAAGAAGAGAGGACAATAAAACAACAAAAATTAAGGAGACAGAAAATAACGATTGACATTTCATTTAAATTTTTGAGGACCAAAGGCAATAAAGCCACTAAGACACAAGGGGTTACTGGGTGTTAGAGAATATGAGAAAAACCTACTATTAAGGAGAGAGGACAATAAAAGAACAAGAATTAAGAAGGCAGAAGATAACGATTGACATTGCATTTAAATTTTTGAAGATCAAAGGCAATAAAGCCACTAGGACGCAAGGGGGTTACTGAGGTGCCTCGGCGTGGGATAAAGGCTAGAGAAGCTACTTCGACCATTACAATTAAATACTGTGTTTGATCCTTACTAAGTGCCCCAAACATAAAACCAATATTAAATAACCCAGCAATTCTTGACATTAAAACAACCAACTATCTTTATATTAATATTTATGTTAGTTTCAATCAGAGGGTAATGAATATTTATTGCAATTTTTAATTACAATTGTGACACGACGCCGAAGGAGAAGTGGGGTGAGGCTGGTCCGCACTAGCTATCCTGAACCTAGCTAATCAGATGCACGACGCATTCCTTCATTACAATTGATTCATTCACCATAAAAACTCATCCAATATCATTCAATCTACCACAATACCGCATATTCACAGGGGTCACACTTAAACACCCATAGTATAAAAATTTCATATGTAGAAATGTCTCTTTTTATCCTTTTTTCTTACAAAAATAATTTCAAATATGTAATCACCAGCTTAAAAGCCGTCCTAACGAGCAGCATTTAAGCTATCTCCTGCGGAGGGATCTTAACTGGGCCTTCATCGCAATAGGTTGGGAGGAGTAGATGCGATAGGCAACAAGAAACTAAAGAAGAACTCAAAATTGATCGCTGCATTTAAGTATTGCATTAATATTTAAGCTTAACTTTTAAAAGTTCAACAATAATTCTTCTGCCGCCATTTAATTTAAAGACAATTTGATGTACGTAGGTCCTTACTTTTCGTACAAACAATTATTTTATTCCATTTGTGCTTGATTTCGCAATTAATTTCAATTATTCCCAAATTTATTTCTAAGTTATAAAAATTGTTATCGTACAAAAAAATTCGTCGCAATAAAATTCCGTAAAAAAAATCGGCGAAAACAATCACAATAATGAAAACTTGAGAATCCAAAATTTCAGGATTGCGAGTCCAGATCCGGCCCAGAATGTTTTTAATTTGCTCACAGTCGGCCCGATTCCAAAATGGTCTGAGATGTTGGGCTATGACCTCAGGGAGTAAAGATAAAAAAGTGTGACACAGTGACACACTGACATTCGCATTTATTATATAGATGAAATAAAGGGGAGGGGGTGAACCCCAAAACGAAAATAAAATATGTAAGTAGGACCCGTCCACCTTACAAAAAATAAGAGCGGCCGTTGTGTTCTGCCAATCAAGCAGAATCGAGAATTTCGCACACCACAAGAAAGAAAAGAAATTGTGAAGTGGGAAAGATCAAAAGCTGACCCAATCAGGATGAAGAAGGGGATAAAAAGAAGCTGGGGAGGTTGGGAATCTTGACGTGGATCATAGAAAAACGAGAATGCCGAGAGCAGGCCGGGAGCAATAATTACTCACATTAACTAGGTAAACAAAGAGAGTCTAGCTTAACCGGGTGAGGGAGTTAATCGCAAGGTAATGGCTGCAAAAACACCTCTCTTCCCAAATTTATAGACAAATGCTACAGATGCATGCTGGGATTTCTTACTAACCAATAAAAATGAACCACTTCTTGATCTCACCCGCCATATTTTTGTTTGTTCTTTCTTATATTGAAGTCAGAATTCTGTAATCACTTGCCTGCATCCCTTTCGTATATTAACACATTCTTACTTTGGGAACCTTTTGCCTTATTACTGTTGCGTTGCTTACTTTTGTTTTGCATATATTCTGTTGGCCGGGGCATCTCGAGGCGGTGTAATGGTTAGCAAGCTTGTCTCCCTAGAACAATTACGACTGAGTTGTGAGTTCGATCCTCACTGGGGGGAAAAAGTATAGAGCTGAAAGTGTTCTTAGATTTGAAAACCTGAGTTTTAAAACTTTTTCAAGTTCAACATTTGAATGATAATGAATCAATCAACATTTTTTCTAGCCTCCAAAAGTAAAAAAAAAGTGAATTTCCTGGTTTTAAATAACGTGCAAAGGGTTGATAAACCGTTAAAAATGTAAGCGAATATCGAGATATCTCGCGAGAAATAACGTTATCGTGGTCATCTTCCCCCTAGTTAGTTTGTTACAAGATAAATTGATGAAAAGAAAGATAAACATACTCTTTTCGTTGTGGCTTTTCACCCGTGAGAAGTCCTAATTAAGACTGACAAGAAAAAGAAAACGGAACACTATTTACTCGGGAAAACCTGACCAGAGAACAAAAGAAAATCACCCCCGCAATAAACGTCCAGTAAAACTTATATTGCTACCATTTTAAATCTGTTAGGGGTTTACGGCCACATCACTTTGAAACACAGGTTACCCTACGATCCATCAAAGGACGTAATTTAAAAAAAATAAAAATTCCATCATTGTTTCTTAAATGGCATGTTTTAAGGTTTCAATTACTATGAATTAAATATTTTTCTTCCATCACTCTTGGTTTTATTGGATTGTTAAAAAGTTCCCGTTTTTTGGGGTCACCCATATATATATATATATATATATATATATATATATATGATAGAAATTGTTAGGAGGATTTGATAATTATAATTAAGTAATTCATTGAGTCTGAAGGAAACCTCAACAGAATGCAGAAAGCACTGGACGGCCGTTTCGTCCTATATTTGGGGACTTATCAGCAGTGCGCATCCACTACCGAGAATTGAAACCCTGAAAGTTAAGTTATCAAGCAAACGTCATGCCAACTGTTCCAACGGGCCTCGGTGACGAAGGGGCAGTAAATCAGACTCAATATAGCGACGCTCGCTCACATATTTGTGTATATCATTGCTTGATCCCGCTTCTAATGCTTCAGTTTGAGCGGCTTGGTGATAGTAGTCGTGGCTCC
This sequence comes from Acanthosepion esculentum, assembly GCA_964036315.1. NCBI lineage: Eukaryota > Metazoa > Mollusca > Cephalopoda > Sepiida > Sepiidae > Acanthosepion > Acanthosepion esculentum. The sequence goes on along the minus strand of OZ038508.1, from coordinate 88,911,858 downwards.
TGGGGGCACAGTCCTATGGTTACAGAGAATTTCAGTTGAGTTCCAGCACGGAATATGTGAGCGAGCGGCACTATATTGAGTCTGATTTGCTATCTCCTCGTCATCGAGGCACGTCGGAACAGGTAGTATGACGTTTGCTTGATAACTCAACTGTCCGGGTTTCAATTCTCGGTAGTGGATGCGCACTGCTGATGAGTCCCAAATATAGGACGAAACGGCCGGCCAGTGCTTTCTGCATTCTGTTGAGGTTTCTTTCAGACTCAATGAATTGCTTAATTATATATATATATATGATGAGATGGGTAGATTTTCACTATTTTTCATTTTTGTCGACTGCACATTATAGAAGGATCAGTTGAGCACGCTGACTGAGAAAAAGAGCACCTTGTCGAAATTCACTTTGCCAGAAATTTGGAAACAGCATGCTGTACTGCTTGGCATTCGTGTCGGAAGCTCCAATACGAACATTTCAGAGTGTTTGGGTGTCAATCAGAGGACGATGCAGAGGACTCGGAAAGAGTTGAATGAGTCTAATGGTGATTACGAAGGCACGGCAGCTCGGAAAACTCACTCTGTTCGTTCTGATATGAAAAGAACTCCCGAATTTGAGGGTGAGAGACTCAGACTCAACACAGAGGCCTACATCAAGTGCCCTGACTAGGTAGTGCTGTCCTGGAAGACCTTATGTCTGGAAACATATCTGAGCGAGAGACCAACAAAACTGCTCGTAGCACCAAAGCTGAACTGAAGACAAGGATTATAGCAGCATTCACTAACTTAAACAAGAGGACCAGAAGAGTCGCAGGAGATTCCGAAGTCGTCTGGAGGCCGTGGAGGAAGCTAATGGCGATTTTATTGAATAAATTTACTCTTTAGTATTTCAAAATATGTTTGTGTAATTTTGGTAAAAATATCAGCTAAAATGAGATATCGGTGTTATTTTCATTTTTGCGTCATTTAGACGACAATTTATGCACCCATATATATATATATATATATATATATATATATATATATATATATATATATAACAAAAATTACCTCAACATAGGTATAGTCTATTTCAAACCGTTCTTCACACGGCTATCTTCAGCCTCTAGGTGCTTGTCTCGGAGCATTGTGCTAAATTTATTTTCAAACGTCAGTCTTCTTCTTGTAGGCGTCTTGTTAATGAAAATGGGTTTATGTTAGCGATTGGTGTGGGGGTGGGGGTTTTTGGCGTAAAGTATCTTATCCCAGGGGAAGCGGTCTCGGTTTGGAGTTTATTTATGGCCAGGACTTGTTGTTTGTAGTTTAACATCAGTTCCTACTATGTGGTCTTCTTATAAAGGCCCCGAGAGTGTGTTTTTCTGGGATTCACAGTAAATAGTTTTTGTTCTACTAAGTGATGGGGGGTTGGGATAGAGACTAAGCAATAGAGGCTGGTGAAATAGCCAATACCTATGTTGAGGTAATTTTTGTTTTTATTTGCTGTAATATATATATATATATATATATATATATATATATATATATATATATATATATGCACATTTAATTAAAAACGACTGACAAGGTGCTTTTATTTAGTTTTTTTATACAATATCTCATGCGATCTAATATTTTTTTCATTTCGGATGATAAATTATATAAAAACTGTCCGAATGTTCTTTTTATCCGAGCGCTTTCGGCTATACATTTTGCCATTTTCAAGGATTATATTTCAACTGTCAAAATTAGAAATTTTGTTGTATGTATGTTTTATAAAATGTTTCATTTTTTTGTTTCAAAACACGGTCAAGATATTATGTCCATGTTCAAAGTTAATATTATTAAGTGTTGGTTTGTTTGTTTTTATTAATAAGGCTTCCATTATTATATCTATGTATATATATAATTCAAACATTAGACGACAATTTATCCATGGCAACCTGTATATATGTTGCCAGCAGCGCAAACATGGAAAAGATATATATATATATATATATATATATATATATATATATATATATATATATATATATATATATATATATACATTAAAATAAATCATATATATATATATATATATATATATATATATATATATATATATATATATATATTAAAATAATAGGAAAGAACAATAAGATTTATAATTCAGATTTCTTAGCATTTATTTTTATTTTTAAAAACATTGCTCGATACAATAGTAGAGAAAATTATTATAATTGTTCTGTTAAAAATATATTATCATCGCAATACCGAAATTCCTATGTTTCAAAACTGAATTAAAAATTAAACTTAAAATACGAAGTTCCGTTCCATTATCAAGCGATGATAAGAATAACTTTTTAGAAATTGAATTACTTAATCTATAAGTTCAGACAAATTTGATATTTTGAGATGTTGGGATTAAGGAAAATTTAATCTTTTTATTTTAGTGGTATTAAGATTTAACTCCTGTATCTAATGTACTGCAGCTATCAAGTCGGTCAAGTCAAGGTGGGTGCTGGGGTATCTGTCTATTGATATAAACTTCTTTTTTCAAGTAGAAATTTGTGTTAGTGTCTATGTTCCAACACATCGCCTGGGTTTCAATAGCAATACATTTGGCATTTTTATTTTTTATTTAATTTTAATTTTGATATAAATTTCAATAACGATTTTTTCAAAAGGTGAGTTCAAATATTTATATAGTCACATTTTTAATATTTACATTTTTATTCGTACCGACTTAAGATATTATATTTAATTTATTTACTAATTGAGTACATATATGGTAATGTTAAAATTAATACATTAGAATCTATTTATGTATTCATAAACTGTTTTGTTTATGATCAAATATAAATATGTTAGTTTCATTTTTTAAAAATTAGGTATAACTTAAGGAAAAAAGTTGAAAATGTCTACAAAAAATCGCTATTTCCTTTCTTTGATTTAATAAATTTTTATTTTTCAGAAACTTAATAATATTTAATTTTTCATGTATGCACAAAGAACATGGGTCATTTAAAGATCTACATGTTCTTGTTTTTTATTAATTTCCAGTTTACTGTTCTTTTTTTTATTGGTTTCTTTTAAATGCTAGAAATATTTAGATAAGAATGTCTGGTTGCGATATTTAGTATTATTGAAGGAGCTTTGGTGTTGGTTCCACCTTAATTTAAATTCATTCTTTGTACATTAATTATTCAGAGGACAATTTTCAGGATTTCTACAGTTAAATAATTTTTCTTTATTTTAGTTTATTCTTATTTCTTTGATTTTGGAATAAGTATTTATTCATGATTTTGGCATTATGTTTCTTGATAATTCTTTCTAAGTTCTCAGTACAACTGTAACTTATTTTTAAGGTATTTTATTTAAAATACCAAACTCCAGGAAAGTATCTCTTTGCACCTTCTCGGGCTGACATTCTCAGCTGACATGAAGTGGAAAGACTATAGTGAATCCTTTGCTAGTTCAGCTGCTAAGAAAGTCTGTTCACAGTGTCATGCGAGAATTTTTCTCTCCAGAATCTATCTTGCATATCTCTAAGTCTACCATGCTTGGAATATGACTTCCTTTTGGGGCCTTTTTCATTATGATATGCTCCTTTTTTAGCGAATTATTGGTTTTTTAATTTTTCTCTTTTCTTTCCCTTTTCTTTCAGTTTCACTAATTTTGACTACCGGTTTTCCAGACATATACTCTCTTTGTTAATTCTTGAGCGATCTCGTGTTGTGTTGAGTAAGGAAATTTGCATTTCATTTTTACATATTTTTAATGCTTAAATAATGGGGAAAATATTTATATATATCTTCACTTGGCCATTATTTTGTTTTCTTATCTGATTTGCTGGTATCTTAAGTATTAGGCTATTAATTCTCGAATTGACCAAGAAGGAATTCACAAACACACACCACATGATTTTTGTTCATTACATGGTCACATTTTTGGAAGTGGGTCGAGTCATGAATATTTCAGCACTAGCCTGTTGTAGCATTCAGAAAGATGGAGAGAAAAAAAACTTTTCTGCAACGTAACCTTTTCATCAAGTGAGGAAAGTTATCCATAATTAGCATCACTCGATTTCCTTACAGGCCGTGAGAATTTCATTCAAACAGATTTTGTAATGTTCACTTAATATTTAACAGGCGAAGGTTGTCACACACACACACACACACACACACACACACACACACACATATATATATATATATTTCCTTCATATATATATATATATATATATATATATATATATATATATATATGAAGAAACATAGTTTTATGGTATGCTATATTTATGGGATAAAATGCTCAATATCAGAGATCGAGCGTATGCAAATATAAAAGTGATGACTGCGTTTAGCATGAAACAGGCTGTCGCCTCTGAGTGTTGACTTCAATGTTCACTTATATATATATATTTTTTAAGCTTATCACCCCAAGCAAGGCTGGAAGCTACTAGCACGCAAGGGGTTACAGAAGGTTTGGAGGAAGAGCAGATAGGAGTGGTAAAGGAGAGGATGTGGAGAAAGATAGTGGATCGATCAAGGCAACGGGGTTACAGAAGATTTGGAGCGAGAGCAGATAGGAATGAAAGGTGAAAGGATGCGGAGAAGGGAAGTGGATAGATCAAGGCAACTGGAGATGTCGATTGACGTTACACTTAAATAGTTGGAGATTGTATTTGTCAGGGAAACAGGAATAAGGAAGGGAGTTCCACAGGCGAGATGTGCGGGACATGAAGCTATTGGAGTAGAAGAGACGTCTACATCTAACAGTTTCAACGGTGAAGGGGTGGGAACGGGATGCCAGCCTCGTAGGACGTTTAAATTCATGAGGCCTAGGAATATATATATATATATATGTGTGTATGTGTGTTTCTTTGAAGACGATTGACAAGGTACTACGATTAAGCTTTTTAGTTAATTTTTCTTGGGTTCATACACGTGTTTTCTTTTCTGGACATAAAGTGTGTGAAAACCGTACAAAAGTTCAAATCTCTACTTCTGTTCAAACTAACCTATCAACTCCTATTGATAAAAATAAAAAGTAATTCAATCGCAAATAAAGGTTTTAGGTGTAAACGTTCGAAGTATAGAGTTGAATTAGACTTTAGAAGGAACCGGAAACGCAATCCTAGACAAAAAAAAACAAGGGACAAACGTCTACTTCTGTTCAAAAGTCCGGGGCGGAGTGTGAACCGGACGATAGGTGAACATATTTACCTACTCTTATTGAAGAAAAATAAATAATATATAAAATGTCAGGGTTTAGGTAGAACCGTTAGGCGTATAGAGTTGAAGTAGACTTGAGAAGGAAACCAATTCTAATCAGGAAACAAAGGATAAAATTAAAAAAAAATAATTAGATAAATACGAGGGGTTCTCGACTTATGACAGATTTCCTTTCCTCGTTGTAACACGATTTTCCGTATACGTCGGAGCTTAGCCATAATTTCACCTCCATGGGGATGGCTTCCTTTTTTTCGAAGCTTCATCATCAGAAGTTACATTAGGCTTAGGAGCCATAAGGAAGGGCAATAAGTTTCCACAAGCACAACACAAATGACAGAGAGTGGATGCACAACAATATGGCGTGCAACCAAAAACTCATCTACGTCGCCTTAGGGAGGAAACAAAAAGTCGGAGATTGCGTCGTAACCACGACGAATTGTCGTAGGTCGGGACTATCGTAACCCAAGGACATACTGTATACAATAAATTAAGCATCTATACAAATCCGTATACAGTGATATCTCGGATTAAGTCGTTTTCAGTTAAGTCATTTTCGAAGATACGTCGGTTTTTCTTATAGATTATATGAAAAAATAACTCGCCCTAAGTCGTTTTACTCGTGTTTCCGTCGGCCGTTAAAAATATTAGAAACGTCGAAATGCTAAAATGATAATAAACACATATAAAATCATATTTAAATAAATTTAAAAATATTATATATATATATATATATATATATATATATATATATATATATATATATATATCATAAAATCATCAAAAACAAAAAATATCATAATAAAGTATGTTCAAAAGATTTTCTTATTTCAAATTCTTACCGACAGGTGGCACACGTGAGTTGTTTTTCGCTCCAACACCAATTTTGAATTCAGGCTTGTTTACATCTGTGCTCTGCCGTTGACGTTCTTTCAATTACATTTCAATTGTGATTTAGAATAAATTTTTGCCCATGGCTCCGAAGAAAAGTCCCAGTGCAAGTGCTAATGCTAAGCGTACCGCTGGAAGATAAGATGGAAATTAATTATTTTATTCAGAATACTGTGTGTATATATCATGAATACTGTAATAGGCAATGGGGAGTGATTATTTGCAGTTTACAATGTGGTTATTTCGACATAATCCGTTTTTCGGCTTATGTCGTGACCTCTGGAACCAATTAACGATGTAGGGTGAGGTATACCTGTACAGGGTCAGAAAATATTAAACGATTTACTAAGGACAGTTTAGATGTGGTACAAGGTTGAAAGCATGGAGCACCCAGTGAGGATCGAACTCACGACTCAGTCTTAATTGATCTAGTGACTTGGTGAGGAAATAGTAGCGATTTATTAAGTGTAGTTTACATATGGCACTAGGCCGAAAGTGTGGAACACGCTCGTGAGAATCAAACTCGTCGTAATTGATCTAGCGAAAGAAGCTTGCTAATGATTGCATCGTGTCGAATACCTTGGCCAGAAAGTAGTAGGGATTTACTAAATGTAGCGTAGCTATGCCATAAGGCCGAAAGAGTGGAGTACATAGCGAGGAACTCATTACTCAGTTGGAATTGATCTAGCGAGGTAAGCGTGCTAACTATTACACCGCGTCGAAGTTCCTAGGTCACAAAATGCTAAGTATTTATCTGTGCGTCCACGTCGCAACAGAAGGTCGGAGTTTAATGTGGGATTTCGGTAAGGTCGTACAAAAATTGCTCAAGACCCCTCGGCATTTTCTATTTTGGAGACAACTCAGGCACGGGGTACTGATCCCTGACCCCGAAGGAGAGGCATTGTCTGAGGGATGACTTCTTGGTGCTTGAGTTGATATTATTTTCAACTTCCCTATCGTAAGGGATTTTACCTGGCCTCTCTACTGAGGCATGTTATGACACAAGCTCTTTTTTTAACGTGGATTAAAAGTGTACCTTAGATATGGCACAAACCCGAAAGTATGGGACCTCTACAAAGGATTGAACACGCTATTCCCTCGTAATTGATGTAGCGAGATAAGTTTGCTAACCGTGTATGTGCCTTGGTCAGAAAATAGTAAAGACATTTTTTACAGTGATGATCACCCTTGTATAAGGCTCGGGAGCCACTCGAGGTAGACGGATACAGAGTAAGCGGCACAGTTTATGTGGATATGTCAGGAAGATAACGGTTAACGCTAGACTTGAACAGACAACGATTTTAGTGATCAGGGAAGCATCCTCTTGGGAGTCAATTCTACAAAACAGCAGTTCATGGGAAGAAACTGCTCGAGAGGAACTTACATCTCACTAGTGGTGATTTTCTAAGCATAGCTTAGATGTGGCACAAGGCCGAATGTATGGTGGATCCAGTGAGGATCATACTCAGTCGTAATTGTTTTGTTAACGGTTTGTTAACCATTACACCACGTCGAGGTGCTCCTAAATATTTTCCCAAAGGAATACGAGGGGAATGAGGGTGGTTCGCTGGAATGGACGTGGCATGGGGGGGTCCTAGCCGTAAAAGATAGAACTGAAGGAGTGTAGTTTGTTTGAGCATTTTCATATGAACAGCGACAGAGCATTGAAGGATGGAAAATAATCCATCACTCACAAGGACGCGGAGACTGGAAAGTGAAGATTGAGCAGCTTCTGCCCATATATGGTAGCATGACTCCATTTTAGGTGTGATCTGGCTCCTGTGAAGATAGTAGGAGGAGTCAGATATTCGCTGGAGTAGTACAGAGAACCGGGTATTTTCCCTGCATCTTTAACGAGGGAGTGTGTTTACGTGTTCCACTTGAGGCCTGGGTTGAGTTTAAGCCCCAACAGGCGCTCAAGTGACGGGGCCTCCCTGAGGGAACAGCCGTGCATCGCGATTGGTGAAAGTCCTGAGTCCGACCGGCGATGATGCAATGTCACTCGTTTGATTGCCAAGGTTTTTAAGGGAATGAGGGTGGTTCGCTACAATGTGTGTGGCATGGCAAATTTTTATCCGTGAAGGTTAGGACACTTTCTATGGAAATAGCGATGGAGCAGTGTGACGCCTGCGACGCCTCGTCTGCGAGAAAAAATGTTGTAGAGAGGAAATTAATTCGTCACCCACAAGGACAGCAGACGCTTTTCGACTATTTGGCAACAGCATTCCATTTTCGGTTTGATGTGGCACTTGTGAAGGTTGAGTATAGCAGGCGAAGTCAGGTACAAGAAAACCGGGCATTTTCCCAGCATCTTTAACGATAGATTGTATTTACGAGTTCCACTTGAATTCTGTGTTGAGTTTAAGTCCAAATCGGCGCTCAAGGAGGAATATAGCATTTAAGCATATACACAATATACGTCCTGTTCAACTATTAACACTTAAAAAGAAACGAACCTGCTTCTGTTGTTATTTGTGTTATATATATATATATATATATATATATATATATATATATATATATATATATATATATATATATGTGTGTATATAAAAACATATGGTGTAATAATTCTTGAAGTCAGAGGAATGGCCCCAAGTCGCTGGACCAAGCCAATCCTTTGCATCATAGGAATACCGACCGAAACAAAAGCGGATACTTTCTCTTGAATATGACATCAAAGACGGAAATCTCTGAATGAGAGTAAAAAATGAAACGCCCTAAAACATTGGATTATGACGTGATTAAAAAGACAAAGGACTTTATATAAAATTGAATATTCGAAAAATGGAACAGCCAGAAAACTTCCACCCTTTGTCCTTCATAATAAAAAGTTGCAACCACTGATCGGTCAGATGGCCAAGATCTTAAGACAGTTAAATCATTCTAGCCATAGAATAAAGAGCCGATAAACCAATTCCTAAAGAGGAAACAAGAGATAAATCTCTATTCCTGTTCAATAAACCTAGAAGGAATAATGGCCAGGCGATAGGCGAAGTTAACAGTAATAAATTTTTTTTTCATCTTGAATGAATTTAAAAGTTAAGTTCGAAACGTATGATGCTAAAAATCATGTATTTTACACATATTTATTTTTCAACATAATCTCCTTTTTTGTTAATGCACTTAATACAACAGTGAATATGTCACAAACATAGATGCATCAATAAGTTCAAGTTAATGATAAAAAAGATGTATTTGGCATAGCAAATGCCAATTTTTTAAGCATAATCTTGTTAAGGCACTTAATCTAGTAATGGATATAAATACTAACAAAAATGGGTAGGCCATGTAACTAGAAGAGGGGATAATGCTATAATCAAGTTGTTAACTTTCATCCCTGCCCAAAACAAAAGGATTGGAAGGAAACTGCTGTCAGCATTTGAAAGCGCTATAAGAGTTAACTTGAGAAGTTTAATTTCCTAAAAAAAGGGTTTTAAGAAAAAGATGTTATAAATTTTATCCGATATTAAACGAATTAATTCAAAGAATATCGAATGTTTCCTGTATGGAAACGGTTACTTTCATCATTAGTATTTGTTATATATAGTACCGTACCTATGAACACTAATGGCTTGTCCCAAACCTGATAAATACGTTGGACATTATTGCAAGTTAGGGTAATTAGCTGTCTAAGTAGTCCATCACTATCAGTAGTTTACCTACTTCACGCCGCTGGCGAGTATTGTATTTTGTTGATGTTATAAAGATTACCATTTCATTTCCAGCCTCCGTTTTGGTTATTCCTCATTCAGTAACCCTTTCTAGTTTACAACAGTATGGTGATTTGCGTTTGTAATGAGATTGCGTTTTCTGTTGTATTTCTTTTCGTTTCATATTAGCATTTAGGTAACAAAGTATATGTTTTTGTTTGAATGTCTGCATTTTCCTATTATTTCATTCCTCTTGTTCAATAAGTTTCTTCAATTTACAGTTGAAATGTGTTATATACCCGTACCTATGAACATTAATGGGTATGTCCCAATCCTCATAAATACGTTGGACACTATTGTAAGGGGGTAATATTCTAAGTAGTCCACCACTACCAGTGATTTACCTATTTCTCGCTGCTGGCGTGTATTGTATTTTGTTATAAAGATTACCATTTCATTTTGCAACCTCCGTTTTGGTCATTCCTTATTCAGTAACCTTTTCTAGGTTACAACAACGGTATTTCTACTTCAGTCAATGATTTTGGAAAGTTTTAATACTCGTGACCAAATGAGATGATCATTGTCAGCAAAGGACTATAATCTCATAGAAATTCTTCGATGACTTTTGCATTCTAAAGACCGGCTGGGCATTAAGAGAAAAAACTTAATCAGTTACAGTCGAATCTTTTTCTAATATATGAATTAGAAGGAGACGCTGAATGTCGGAGGCAACGGACGTGTCTTTTCGTTTCTCAAAGAAAGCTATGTCATATTTTAAAAGGGAAGTCTTGATTATGTTAATTATCCATTTACTCTTATGTCCTATTGTGAGTTATAATCTCCAAGCCCTCTTTTCTCATTTGATGTTCTAGAAACGTCAACTCTTTCTGATTCTAAGAACAAGTGTCGTACTTGTTTCCATTTTCCATTTTCCATGACATTTCCTCGTTATTCACATCTTCAGTACATGGTATCCCCAGCATCCTTCTGTAGAACCACATTATTCTTATGTTTTTCTTTGTTTATTATATTGTAGTTTGTGTTATATTATTATGAATTTATAATCTGTATTAAAATACACATACGACAGTTCAAAAGTTTGAAGCGACCCCTAGAATTAGTATGGAATGAACTTGAAATTGAAAAAAGAATGGCATCAATTATCAAACTTATACTTTGAGAAACTTTTGCAATGAATGTCAAAAATTTGTGCTGCAGTAATCAAGGCTAAAGGAGGATATTTTGACGAGAGCAAAATTTAGACATAAAATGCTTTTCTTCTTTTTGTCATAATAACATTTCTAATAAAAATATCATATCACTTTTATTTAACAATGTATAATAATTTTCTCTTATTTAAAGTACAAAACAACTACTTTTGGGGCCAATATAAAAAAAGAAATGACACTTGAATTGTAGTGCATTTCTTTAATATTTAAGATAAGTCGAGGTATACATCAATTGTTTGATTTTCTGAGTGTTTTAGCAAGTTCACTTTATTAAGAATGACTATTATTATTAAGGATTATTATATGAAGGACATTTAATACATCGTTTTTTTTTTAAATTACTTACACCTTGGCATAAATAATTCTACTCTATTTTATATTTAATCATAACATTTCTCTTTTTATAAATGGGGACTTAACTTTCGAAATTATCGGAAAAGCATTTGGGTCGTAATGTTTGTTTTGTTTATCGTTGACTATTGGTTCAGTATCGTCGATTTCTTTCCTTATTATTTATCATTCAAACATTTTTAACATTTACCGATAATTTTATTCTTTATCCTTTTCTTAGTAAGAAAAGCGTTTCGAGTCATAACGTTATTTTCTTCCCTTTTCTTTAATATTGGTTCAGATCAGAAAAGTCAATTTCTTCCACTATTATTTATCTTTCAAATATTTTTAACAACGACGATAATAAAATAATGTTCTCATATGTTTGATGATAATTTTATACTTTTATTATTTTCGTATTTATTTGGTTTCTAAAGTAATAATAATAATAATAATAATAATAATAATAATAATAATAATGTGGTATTATTTACTCCGACATCCAGGGTAAAATATATATGTGTATTTATGCGTGCAGGTTTCTAAGCGCGTACCCCTGATGGTCGCTCCTTGTCGTGGTGAAAGGGCTTGCGTGGCCCAATGACGCTGAGAGCGGTTCCATCAGGAGTTCTAAGATCCTGATAGGCCCTCCCTTGGCGGCAAGATCGAAAACGGGAGCCCAGACTAAGCGAGACCAACCCCAAAGACTCAAACGGTGGGACAAGCGGATAACGATTACAATCGACCTCAACGGTTGAACCAGCGGTTGAAGAGGGCTACGCATGATGGACATGCTACAGAAGGGGTCACTCGAAATTACAAGTCAGCGGCAGTTTTATAACTGGATTCTGAATGTCTCATTCCATATGTGCCGCAGAGTAAGGTCATGAAATCAAGTGTGGGTGTCATTTTCTGGCAAATTCACGTCATCGGCACTTTCTTTTATTCTGATTTTCTTTAACCTCCAACCAACTCTTGGAAAGTCAAACGACGATAAAGAATATATGACGTATGATGTTAATGAATACGATCTTTCATAGATTGGCGCTACGCAATCATAAATAACATATCAAGACTTCCAACAGCAGCAAAAGCAAAAACGTGTAGCACATGTAATAATAAGAAAAAAAAATGATATAATCAATATGTTGACTTTCCAAATTACGAAAAACAAAATGCTTGGAAGGAAACTCCCATTAGAACGAGCTATAACAGTTAATGGACTTGAGTTGTTTAATTTTCCCCAAAACTGTTCTGTTTTTAAAACAAGATTAAATAATTTCAAACAGCATCAGCCTAATTATTCGGTCAACGAATATCAAATGTTTTTTTTACATGAAAAGGCTATTTTTACAAGAACCGTTGCCATATCAAAATAATGTTTGACATTTAGTTGTGGGACTGTATTTTTTGACATTTCATTTTTCCCCCCAAATATTTGACATTTGTATATGTACACGGAGGTATAAAATGTACATTTAGGCAACAACCCTTCTATCAGTCATGTTTCGTTGAATATGATAGACATGAAATTTTGATTCATTTTTTATTGATTTTTTTTCTATTATTCTTAAAATTTACCCATTCGGTGGGGGTTAAGGGAATGCAAAAATTGTCCGTCGAGTCTATAGTCAAAGTTGTCTCAAAGGTGTATATAGAATTCGTGCCTAGCGCTTTCGGCCACTTCGTTAGCCATTTTCAAGGGGTTTGTTGTTAATTGTAAAAGATGGAGCGTATGTAAATATAAAAGTGGGCAATGTTTAAAAATGTGTTTAAAGATTCACTTGTGAAAATATAAAGAATTCATATTATAGTAAGGGCTTAACAAATGCCACCATTTTTTTAATGGTGAACCAATTTCGTACAAGAGACGGAAGAATTGGAGTTGGTGGTAGTAACCCACATTTATGACGATGTTGGAGGGGGAGAGAGATATAGAGAGAGAAAAAGAGAAAGAAATAGAGACAGAACGAGAAAAAGAGAAAGAAAGAGATAGATAAAGAGAGATAGAAAGAGAGAAAGAGAGTGAGAAAAAGAACGAGAAAGAGGCAAAGAGAGAGAGAGAGAGAGAGAGAGAGAAAGCGAGAAAGAAAGAGAAAGAGAGGGAGAACTAGAAAGAAAGAAACAAAGAGAGAAATATAGAGATAGATAAAGAGAGAGAGAGAAAGAGAAAGAGAAAGAGAGAAAGAAAGAAAAAAGAAAGAAAGAGAGAAAGAAAGCGAAAGAGAACAAGAAAGAAAGAGATAAAGATAGGGAAAGAGAGAGAACGAAAGAGAGAAAGAAAGAAAGAAAGAGAGAGAACGAGAGAGAGAGAAATAGAAAGATAGATAGATAGATAGAGAGAGAGAGAGAGAGAGAGACAGAGAGAGAGAGAGATGGAGAGGGAGAGGGGGGATGTGGCTCCGTCCCTCTCTCTAATGTCTCTCCTTTCTCTAGTCTGCTCGAACAAATAATCTTCTTTTTCTACTTTTTCTTTTCAGGCATAATTTTGGCTTCCCACAGATGAGAATCCACGATGATAAGAATGCTTCCAACAAAACCTTTCTATACAAAAATTCATCATGTAAAACACTACATGTGTAAGAAGAGCAAAGATAACGAAATTTCTCGCGAGAAATCACGATAATCGCTCCCATGTTGTGAAGAGACAAAAAGTAACCAAACAAAAAATTTAATATGATTTTTTTTATTACAAATAAACAGAAGATTTAGGACGGGCACATTTTTTTGTGTCAGTTGTTCATTTTCATTAATAAAAAAAATATCACCCGCAATTATTAATTAATTTCAACGAAAGAATTATAAAAAAATAAAACATAAATATTTAACATGTATTTGAGGCTTTACAAACAATATTAAAGTAGTGATTTTAACTTACAATTATTCTCGTTCTTGAACCAGATTAATTATAATTATATAATTTATGTCAATCTACTGGGAAGATCACATTATTGTCAGCCATTATTATTAATTTATAGCTAGTATTTTCTTTCATCTTTATCTTTTATTAAATGAAGCAATGTCAGCCATTATTATTATTTTTTGACTAGGATTTACTTTCATCTTCATTTTTTATTAGATGAAGCATTGTCAGCCATTATTATTAATTTTTGACTAGTATTTACTTTCATCTTCATTTTTTATTAGGTCAGTAACAATTAATACGACGCAAATAATAATATTTGAAAATTCTTCATCCCATAAAAATAAAGATGAAAGGAAACACTAGTGAAAACTTAATAATTATGGAATAACAATGTTTAACAATGTTTTATTTGATAAAATAAGACCTTGTTATTAAAACGAATATATTTTTGCTACAGTTATGACTAGTATAAAAAAATAAAAAACAAAATAAATAAAGTTGGAATTTAGATTTGCTCTCCTGCCAAACTCTCAAACTGGCGTAGAATTGCATTTAAAGCAACGGGTGGATTCAAACAGGCTTTTCTGAGGCAAAAAACGTTTGAGTTTTAATCTCACCGAGAGCCTGGCCTTCATCTTCGACCATAGGCCGTCTATTCCTTGCTGTAGACCGACGGCCTGAATAAAAGGTTTCGATAAAAAGCAATAAAAAAATATCACAATGAAAGTATATGTAAGCCAACATTACATATAAAACAAACGAGTTTAATTTTGAGCCAGAAATTCCACAGCCCGTATTGTCTCTGTGAGCGATATTAGGCGAAACTCTGGAGTTGGTCAAGGGATAATTTTCTTGACTATTTTCGACTATTGTTTCTCCGGATATCTGTTGAGCACTTCCTCGAGGAAAAAAATTCTGCTGGTCTTGAAATACTTGAAATTCTAGTAATTGTTGCATGTTTTGCTAGGTCTAATTGACTAGTATTATATATATATATATATATATATATATATATATATATATATATATATATATATATATATATATATATATATATATATATATATATATATATATTATCAGTTAAACTAAAAGAAGAAAGACAAACTATGTTAGTTCAGTGATTTGAGGATCTCTGAGGATAATTTGATTGTCGTAAATCACATTTATTACTCTAGCTTATCATGTGCATGTTCTGGCTTGACATCTGAAGAGAGTCTGTTTTGTGTCAGTGCTTGTTTGTTTTATCTGTATCTGTTAGTATGCACAAATATAAGGCTATAATATATATATATATATAAAAGTGAACATAGAAGTCAACACTTAGAGGCGACAGTCTGTTTCATGCTAGTGCAATCGTCAGGAAACTAGTGCTGTTATTTTTCTCGGCTATTTATATATAAGGGTCAGTGGTGAATTGTGGGTAGTCTATTTTGGCGGTTACTTTTACCAGAAGTTCTTATTTGTTTATTTATTTATTTATTTATGTCAAATTATTTTGCTTGTTTTTTTAATTTTATTTTTATTTTTTATCTTATATATTTATTTATTTTTTATTTTGATCGGTGTTTTTTTATTAACGTAGTAAATATTTGTTTATATAGCTTATTGTTGGTAGTCTATTATGGCGGTCATTTACCGGAAGTCGTTTATTTGCTTATTTATTTGGGTCAAATTGTTTTGCTTGTTTTTATTTATTTTCATTTTTATTTTTTATCTTATATATTTGTTTATTTGTCATTGATTAAAGCTATTTGTTGAATTTTGGGGTTGGATGTTGTGGTTTGTTCTTACTATTATTTTGGTGGGAACAGTTTTTAATTTATTTATTTGGGTTGAATATCTTATTTGTTTTTCCATTTTTCTATAAATGTTCTTATATATATATATATATATATATATATATATATATATATATATATATATATATATATATATATTACATGAATAATTCATACAAAAAGTAGATTAGTAAAGTTAATGATATAAAATGTCGAAAAACTTCTTCGCAAACAATTTTTAATGTTGCATTAACCTACGAATCACTCAATGAATGTTATGATCCTTGTTTTTAATAACTACAGGTTGTATAAGGTCTTTTTTTATTTTGTTAGTACGTTCGGCTGTACATACAGCCATCCTCAGGCATGGATATTATTTTGTTTTTACAACAATAAAATTCCCAAATTACCATATTAATAAAAAACGCACCCTCCTAAATTTTCAAAAAAATTCACCCATAGCGTTGCGACTGCACGCTCCAAAAGTTTTTATCCGTTAACAATAACACATTTCTAACAAAAACATATTTCGATTCGCATTTAATTTTTCGTGTCCGCTATTACCTGGATTTACTAAAAACAAAATAATTTCTAATCTATTTTTTGTATGAATGATTCATGTAATATAAATTGAACTGCACCACATATTTGATATATATATATATATATATATATATATATATATATATATATATATATATATATATATATACTAACGTCTAAGTAATTATTAATATTTTTGTTAAATAATATCAGGGAATGTATGCAAATATATTGACTTTAAAACTGTTAACAGTTAGAGACGATACAATTAACCAATGTTAATATTTGGTTTATACGGGTTGCACATTGTTCGGAATTGGAGGGGATTATATCTAGCAGTGTACAACAGCTGCTCGTAAGTTGGGTAACTGTAAATGAAATTTACATGAGGCTGACTGCTAATAAAATGAAGATATTGAGGGTGAGGCCACACGACCTGCCCGACATTAATTATAAATAATTTAACGCCTTGTTGTTTGAGCCTTCCAGTTTCTTCTATGAGTTCCTGAGTGATCACGTTGACGGACGGGTCGACGAATAAAACTGCAACTCGATTTACCACGTGACCAGACTGGACGTATCGGAATGCGCGCCTGTACATCTCACTCCTCATCTGTCGGACGACTTCGACCACACCGGGGATGCTTGCATGAACTGTCACGCTGTTTTGGAGTTCGTTAAAAGTCTTGTTTTTCAAAGAAATTACGGGAATGTTCACATATTCTGGACAGTATGCATAAGAGATCACGCTAAAATATGAACTGGGAAATCATTCTCATTCGAAAGGAACCCATCGTCATGAGATCGTAGCCAAAGATAATGATGCCTGTAAAATAAATAAATAAAGTAAAAAAAATAAAAATAATTCCGATTTTAATTTTATTTATCAATGGCATTGAAAAGATTAAAAATACATAAAACATTTATTATTCATTTTTCACTAGTATTTCTTTCATCTTATTTCTCTTGTTTTTCCACCAAGTAGTAATAGTTTTAAGTTGTCTGAATTTTTTAGATGAAGCCTTGTCAATTATTATTCATTTTTCACTAGTATTTCTTTCATCTTATTTCTCTTGCTTTTCCACCAAGTAGTAATAGTCTTAAGTTGTCTGAATTTCTTAGATGAAGCCTTGTCAATTATTATTCATTTTTCACTAGTATTTCTTTCATCTTATTTCTCTTGCTTTTCCACCAAGTAGTAATAGTCTTAAGTTGTCTGAATTTCTTAGATGAAGCCTTGTCCATTATTATTCATTTTTCACTAGTATTTCTTTCATCTTATTTCTCTTGCTTTTCCACCAAGTTGTAATAGTCTTAAGTTGTCTGAATTTCTTAGATGAAGCCTTGTCAATTGTTATTCATTTTTCATTAGTATTTATTTCATCTTATTTCTCTTGCTTTTCCACCAAGTAGTAATAGTCTTAAGTTGTCTGAATTTCTTAGATGAAGCCTTGTCAATTATTATTCATTTTTCACTAGTATTTCTTTCATCTTATTTCTCCTGCTTTTCCACCAAGTAGTAATAGTCTTAAGTTGTCTGAATTTCTTAGATGAAGCCTTGTCCATTATTATTCATTTTTCACTAGTATTTCTTTCATCTTATTTCTCTTGCTTTTCCACCAAGTATTAATAGTCTTAAGTTGTCTGAATTTCTTAGATGAAGCCTTGTCAATTGTTATTCATTTTTCATTAGTATTTATTTCTTCTTATTTCTCTTGCTTTTCCACCAAGTAGTAATAGTCTTAAGTTGTCTGAATTTCTTAGATGAAGCCTTGTCAATTATTATTCATTTTTCACTAGTATTTCTTTCACTTATTTCTCTTGCTTTTCCACCAAGTAGTAATAGTCTTAAGTTGTCTGAATTTCTTAGATGAAGCCTTGTCAATTGTTATTCATTTTTCATTAGTATTTATTTCTTCTTATTTCTCTTGCTTTTCCACCAAGTAGTAATAGTCTTAAGTTGTCTGAATTTCTTAGATGAAGCCTTGTCAATTATTATTCATTTTTCACTAGTATTTCTTTCATCTTATTTCTCTTGCTTTTCCACCAAGTAGTAATAGTCTTAACTTGTCTGAATTTCTTAGATGAAGCCTTGTCAATTATTATTCATTTTTCACTAGTATTTCTTTCATGTTATTTCTCCTGCTTTTCCACCAAGTAGTAATAGTCTTAAGTTGTCTGAATTTCTTAGATGAAGCCTTGTCCATTATTATTCATTTTTCACTAGTATTACTTTCATCTTATTTCTCTTGCTTTTCCAACAAGTAGTAATAGTCTTAAGTTGTCTGAATTTCTTAGATGAAGCCTTGTCAATTATTATTCATTTTTCACTAGTATTTCTTTCATCTTATTTCTCCTGCTTTTCCACCAAGTAGTAATAGTCTTAAGTTGTCTGAATTTCTTAGATGAAGCCTTGTCAATTATTATTCATTTTTCACTAGTATTTCTTTCATCTTATTTCTCTTGCTTTTCCACCAAGTAGTAATAGTCTTAAGTTGTCTGAATTTCTTAGATGAAGCCTTGTCAATTATTATTCATTTTTCACTAGTATTTCTTTCATCTTATTTCTCTTGCTTTTCCACCAAGTAGTAATAGTCTTAACTTGTCTGAATTTCTTAGATGAAGCCTTGTCAATTGTTATTCATTTTTCATTAGTATTTATTTCTTCTTATTTCTCTTGCTTTTCCACCAAGTAGTAATAGTCTTAAGTTGTCTGAATTTCTTAGATGAAGCCTTGTCAATTATTATTCATTTTTCACTAGTATTTCTTTCATCTTATTTCTCTTGCTTTTCCACCAAGTAGTAATAGTCTTAAGTTGTCTGAATTTCTTAGATGAAGCCTTGTCAATTGTTATTCATTTTTCATTAGTATTTATTTCTTCTTATTTCTCTTGCTTTTCCACCAAGTAGTAATAGTCTTAAGTTGTCTGAATTTCTTAGATGAAGCCTTGTCAATTATTATTCATTTTTCACTAGTATTTCTTTCATCTTATTTCTCTTGCTTTTCCACCAAGTAGTAATAGTCTTAAGTTGTCTGAATTTCTTAGATGAAGCCTTGTCAATTATTATTCATTTTTCACTAGTATTTCTTTCATCTTATTTCTCTTTCTTTTCCACCAAGTAGTAATAGTCTTAAGTTGTCTGAATTTCTTAGATGAAGCCTTGTCAATTATTATTCATTTTTCACTAGTATTTCTTTCATCTTATTTCTCTTGTTTTCCACCAAGTAGTAATAGTCTTAAGTTGTCTGAATTTCTTAGATGAAGCCTTGTCAATTGTTATTCATTTTTCATTAGTATTTATTTCTTCTTATTTCTCTTGCTTTTCCACCAAGTAGTAATAGTCTTAAGTTGTCTGAATTTCTTAGATGAAGCCTTGTCAATTATTATTCATTTTTCACTAGTATTTCTTTCATCTTATTTCTCTTGCTTTTACACCAAGTAGTAATAGTCTTAAGTTGTCTGAATTTCTTAGATGAAGCCTTGTCAATTGTTATTCATTTTTCATTAGTATTTATTTCTTCTTATTTCTCTTGCTTTTCCACCAAGTAGTAATAGTCTTAAGTTGTCTGAATTTCTTAGATGAAGCCTTGTCAATTGTTATTCATTTTTCATTAGTATTTATTTCTTCTTATTTCTCTTGCTTTTCCACCAAGTAGTAATAGTCTTAAGTTGTCTGAATTTCTTAGATGAAGCCTTGTCAATTGTTATTCATTTTTCATTAGTATTTATTTCTTCTTATTTCTCTTGCTTTTCCACCAAGTAGTAATAGTCTTAAGTTGTCTGAATTTCTTAGATGAAGCCTTGTCAATTATTATTCATTTTTCACTAGTATTTCTTTCATCTATTTCTCTTGCTTTTCCACCAAGTAGTAATAGTCTTAAGTTGTCTGAATTTCTTAGATGAAGCCTTGTCAATTGTTATTCATTTTTCATTAGTATTTATTTCTTCTTATTTCTCTTGCTTTTCCACCAAGTAGTAATAGTCTTAAGTTGTCTGAATTTCTTAGATGAAGCCTTGTCAATTGTTATTCATTTTTCATTAGTATTTATTTCTTCTTATTTCTCTTGCTTTTCCACCAAGTAGTAATAGTCTTAAGTTGTCTGAATTTCTTAGATGAAGCCTTGACAATTATTATTCATTTTTCACTAGTATTTCTTTCATCTTATTTCTCCTGCTTTTCCACCAAGTAGTAATAGTCTTAACTTGTCTGAATTTCTTAGATGAAGCCTTGTCAATTATTATTCATTTTTCACTAGTATTTCTTTCATGTTATTTCTCCTGCTTTTCCACCAAGTAGTAATAGTCTTAAGTTGTCTGAATTTCTTAGATGAAGCCTTGTCCATTATTATTCATTTTTCACTAGTATTTCTTTCATCTTATTTCTCTTGCTTTTCCAACAAGTAGTAATAGTCTTAAGTTGTCTGAATTTCTTAGATGAAGCCTTGTCAATTAT
The DNA here is from genome assembly GCA_964036315.1 of Acanthosepion esculentum. Classification (NCBI taxonomy): domain Eukaryota; kingdom Metazoa; phylum Mollusca; class Cephalopoda; order Sepiida; family Sepiidae; genus Acanthosepion; species Acanthosepion esculentum. The sequence continues at coordinate 88,890,927 of OZ038508.1, read as the reverse complement.
TATTCATTTTTCACTAGTATTTCCTTCACTTATTTCTCTTGCTTTTCCACCAAGTAGTAATAGTCTTAAGTTGTCTGAATTTCTTAGTCAATTATTATTCATTTTTAATAAATTGTTTCTTTTATCTTATTTCTCCTGATTTTACGTTTAGTGATAGTCTTAAGTTGACTAAATTACTTACATGAAGTATTGTCAATCATTATCAATTGTCTTATCTTATTATTATTCCTGTTATATAGCATTCAAAAATCTTGTCCAGTGACTACAACCTGTTCCTTCAAGTTGTTTCTGAGCATTCCTGGGATCCCGACCATTGGTGTAGCCAAGAGACTGCCCTAATCTGCACTTGCTACCATGGTAGCCTCTGTAAGTGTGTGGGCTTAGATACAGTTCACCTCCTCCTCTCTCTCTCTCTCGGATTGGTATTTACTCTACTGACACATTTTAGAATCCTGGCTTCTAGTGTATCATTTACCAGCAACCTTTCACTGGAATCCTGTGAATGTTTGCAACACTTTTACTTTCCAGAAACATAAATTCTAATGAGTTTTTGGATTACCAGAAGAGCATATTTTTGAAAGAGAAAACTGGCGGGGTAAATTCTGAAAAAATTCTCCTTTAACCCCAACCAACAGAAAAAAAATAAGAATACTAGAAAAACTCAATAGAAAATTTATGAATTTTTTCTTGTCTACCATATTCAAGGAAATATGTTTCTGCCCAAATATACATTATGCTCCCGAAAAGATTATTTCTGTTGAGCTCTCGGGGAGAAAAGTGAATTTGTAAACAGTGATTATTACTGCTGCTGATGCAAGATTCTTCGTAAAGACGACTCGAGTTCTCCAGTCAGTGACGTGTTTATCTAAAAATAATTACGTCTAAATTCACCTTCATCCCTGCCGCGCGCCAATGGCTTAGGGGTAGAATTTCCGACTGAAACCAAATCAGTCAGGTTTTGACCCCGGCTTGAGGCAAGCGGATATCTAGCCAAATTGATGAGCTGCTGCGAAACAGTCTGCCTGTGGATGACAATATATATACATATACATAATTGTGTATTTGGGCAGCAATCCTTCTTTTATACAAGTCTAATTAAAAACGACTGATAAAGTATTTCGGTCATTTTCCTTGTTGGCTGCCGTGACATACAATTTAATAATTGTGTATTTGAACAGCAATCCCTTTTTTATACAACTTATATATATATATATATATATATATATATATATATATATATATATATATATATATATATATAATGTGTGTGTGTGGATATACTGGATAAAGCCCATAGTGTTTGCCTCCTATTTAGATATTCCTATTTACAGAGTGTTGGCTGAATGAGAGAGAAAAGAAAAGAAAAAAAAATCTTGTGAAAACTTATAACGAAAACCTTAACTTACTGCCTTTATCGCTCTGTGGGCGTTCGCGTTCCGTGTTTACTGAAAGGAAAAAAAAACATAAATTTCGTTTATGGCTTCTTACAGTTAAGTCTTGTTTATGATATTCTAAACAACTTTTTTTTGTACACTATTTCAAAATAATCTATTCTTAATTTTCAATGGCTAACGTGCAAATCTCTTACAATCTCGTAAGACGCGTGATTCTCGTAAACTTATATGCGGCCATTTTTTTATTTACAAAATTTAGGACATGCAGTTTACTGCTGGCATTATTACAGACTATTAATTTGGAAATTAAAAATGTAGGAATAATTTGAAACCCATAAAGAAAATTAAAATTAGACGGGTAGGGATTATTGAAAGATCATTTTTTAAAAATAAAATTTGGTCCCAGAAAGATCCGTCTTAGCCATGATTTAATTTAATAATTTAACTATAAATTTAAGCCAATGATTTTAAGCTATACACAACAGCTTATCAGAAATTTAAGTTACATGAGTATGCATGATGCTTTCAGAGAAAGGCATAGGGCTCTTAAGTTTTAAATTTCAAAATATTTACGGTACATTCTGAGCGGTGATCATTTTTTTCAGAATTTCACTTCAAACAATGTGGAAGTGCCACTAGCACGCAAGGGGTTATAGAGAGTGAGACGAAGAGTAGAGAAGGGTGTTTGGGGAAAGGATATAGAGAAGGACGGAGGTCAGGAACAAGGCCTCAGAAGATGTCGATTGACATTACATTTGAATATTTGAAGATTATAGCCATTAGGGAAGTAAATCGGAGGAAGGGAGTTCCACTGTCGGGAAGTGCGAGAGAAGAAGCTGTTGGAGTAGAAGAGGCGGTTATATTTAACTGCTTCGACAGTGAAAGGGTGGAACTGAGATGCCAGCCTAGTAGCACGCTTAAATTCATGCAGTTGGGGTACCAGTGAAAGTAGTTCGTCAGCTCAGTTGTCATGAAAATATTTGTAGAAAAGACAGAGGGAAGCCACATCACATCTGTTAGAAAGTGACTGAAGTCGAGATGCCAGGTCAGGACCTATCACATGTCATATCCGTCTTTGGATTTTGTCGAGAACCTCGAGATGAACGGCTGGGGTACCAGACCATGCAGCGTATGTTTACTACTGTGGGGATATTATTATTATTATTATTATTATTATAAATAAATAAAAATAAAATATAAAATATTGGTTTGGTGCATAATTATCAGGCGTTTTAAAAATATATTTATTATGGAAAAGAAACATAAGAATTAAACAGTAACATTTTAAATGATTATCGACACGCACCTGAAAACTAAATATTTTTTGTTAAAAAAGTAACCAAAACGGCAATTTTTATTAACAATTAAGTCGCCTACAAAAACGCCTGATAATTATGCACCAAACCTAAAATAAATAATAATAATAATAATAAAGAAAATTATAAATAAAATAAAATAAATTTTTGAAGACACTGGGTGGCAGGAAAGTAATAAACTGGAAGAAAGTTCTACAGGCTAAACATGCCGGAAAAGAAACTATTGGAATAGAACTTACGGTTGCATCTAGATATGTCAACAGTAAAACGATGGGACCTAATTGCCAATATAGTATTATATTCATGCGGTCGAGATATCAAGGATTAACACTGATGTATGATAACAGCTAAAAATACTCACTGGGTATTTCAATTGGTTTCAGGGGTTTTTTCGGTGTTGTCTCTGAAGGTTGACTTGTACTCGGAACAGTCGTGGTAGAAGTGGACAATACTATTTTCGATGCTGTCGTGTGTTCTCGATTAGTATCTTCATCTGCAAAATTTACAATAAATATATTTTGGTTAATAATATTAGTCAATAAATTAATGAAAGTGCAATCGGCTTATCTCTCGCCCGACTTTAAAGTTTTGCGGGAGACCGTTCATCCCGTTTAGAGGTCCTGCCAAATTTTAATGTTGAAATGCATAGTAGGCCAGAGTTTGATAGGAACGGAACCACATTTACAATGTAAAAATATTCACCGTTATAAAATATAATTTTGTAAAAGCGGAGATAAGGGTGAAACCTGATAAGCGGTCTTCGACGAAACGTTGAAGTCGGCAGATGTCAATAACAAGTGGCGACAGTCTGTTTAATGCTTGAACGCAATCTTCAGGCTATAGTATAAAAGATAGCCTGAATATTGCGTTCAGGAATGAAAATGAGTGTCGCCAGTTAGTGTTGTCCATTCTTAAAAAACCTACCCACATTTCTCACCCACACAAGACAGGCATGCTTACGGAGGTGTTGAGATCTCACACTTATACACACACCCACACGAATATACAGACTTACACACATCATACTCACTCACTCCCTAATGAACCAAATGATAACACACACCCACAGCAATATACACGCTTACACATATACTCACTCACTCCCTAAGAACCAAATAACACACACACACACACACACTTAACAGAAACACATCTCCTCTCCAGGAACCAATAAAACTAAAAATAATAATAAAAACGAAAGAATATTAATGTCCAACCCACTGTGTCTAAAGATTTTAATATTTTTAATAATTTTTATTGTTCAATATATATATATATATATATATATATATATATATATATATATATATATATATATGAGAATGGACATGTATATATATATATATATATATATATATATATATATATATATATATATATGAGAATGGACATGTATATATATATATATATATATAAGAATTGACATATATATATATATATATATATATATATATATATATATATATATATATATATATATATATATGGAAGATGTTATAGATGTTCCAACAAGAGAAAGATGTATATTTTAAAAAGAAGATAAACAGCAAATCTTTTTGGTTGAAATGTGCATATTTTTATTTTAAAATATATATTATTCTCTAGTTTTCATAAATCTTCTACACGTGTTTCTGGTTTCACGACCTTCTTCAAGCAAAAAGTAAATATTTCCACATATTATAAAAATGTATCACTACCACGCAAAAAAATTCATTTTTATAATATGTGGAAATATCTACTCTTTGCTTGAAGAAGGTAACAAAACCAGAAACCCATGTAGCAGAATTATGGAAATAGAGTATAATATATATTTTAAAATAAAAAATCTACATTTCAACCAAAAACGTTTGAGGTTTATCTTCTTCTTAATATATATATATATATATATATATATATATATATATATATATATACATATATATAAACTGAACATAGAAGTCAAATTTGTTTATATCGCAAATAAGCGATATAAACCAATTTTTACTACATTAATAAAAAAACACCGAATAAAATAAAAATAAATAAATATATAAGATAAAAAAAAGACAAAAAAATAAAAATAAATACAAACGAGCAAAACAATTTAACCTAAATAAATAAATAAACAAATAGACGACTTCCGGTAAAATAACCTGACAAAATAGACTATTCACAATGCACCACTGATCCGTATATATAAATAGCCGAGAAAAATAACAGCACTCGTGGCCTGACGATTGCAGCTAGCATGAAACTGACTGTCACCTCTAAGTGTTGACTTCTATGTTCACTTTTATATTTACACACGCTCTATCTCTGATAATGAGCACTTTATCCCATAAATATAGCACATCTTAAGACTATATTTCTTCATATATATATATATATATATATATATATATATATATATATATATATTATGACATTCGTAGACAGTACTTTTTCGTTGTATCACAGCTTCTCAGTGCGACTAGACATCCGAATGCCTCAAGCCAGGACCGAAACCCGACCGATTTGGTGTCAGTCGGAGTTTCCACCTCTAAGCTATCATCACTCGGCAGAGAGAAACAGCTAATTCTAGCGTATTGTTTTTACAAATGCAAACAAACGCCAGTCAGTGATAGTGCTCCAATTCATTTTACTGAAGAGCTTTGCATTATATATATATATATATATATATATATATATATATATATATATATATATATATATATAAATAAACAATAAAATCCCAAATTACCTCCCGTGGGATAATAGCCTATTTCGGCAGACGAAGATATCGGTCGTCTGTCATATAAACCCCGGTGTGGGGTTTCGTGTCTATAGAGTTGGAGTGGGGACGGGAAATAGAATTTAACTTTGTAAGCTAAAAGTTTCAGTCAGACGAAAGGCACGAGGCGATGAGCGCGGTGGGTGGAAAGTATCTGTCTTAAAGGGAAGAAGTTTTATAAAATTAAACCCGAATAGTAACCTTATGACATTAATTTGGGGTTATATCAAGAATGAAATATTAATTTAAAATTAAAAGAGGAATATTTCTTCGCTTTAATATTTTCAATTTGCCTTTGCATATATTTTTTGTTTGCTTAATATTATTTTTTGCCTTGTCCTTTTCTTTTCTGTTTGTTGCTTGTTGCAAACTTTAACAGTTCTGTTTTGTTCGACAGTTCTGTCATTTCTTTTGCATCTGACCATGGCTTCTCACTCTACACACATTAACTCGGCTTTGTGTCTAGTTCGTTCGAGTGGAACCCGGGAATATACAGAGTTTTCAGCACACACACAGACACACACTTTGAGCTTTATATATAAGATTGATAAAAATGTCTCAAGCCATTTTAAAATTTTGTTAGTAAGAGAAAATAAACGCAAAATAAAGTACATAGGTATTTAAATATATTTGGGAGTTATAAGGATCAGAAGAGGCCACTTACCCTCACATGGCTGAGCGTAAAACTTTTGTGCAATCTCCTGTAAGGCTGAATAGGTAGCCACCGTATAAACGCCGCGGATCGGATCGCTTGCAATGGACTTAAGTTCATTGATGTCATATTTGCCCGCATCACCCACACCAATGGCATAGACATTAATATCGAGTTGATGAAGTTTTTCAGCTTCTGCCTTGGTGGCCTCACGGTCGATGGATTGACCGTCAGTCACTACAATAACAGCAATTGGACCTTTTCGATTTTCTGTCTGGATATGGAGTTGAGATCGAACGAGCTGTAAGGCTTTTGCTGTATTTGTACCACCGGTTCGATGAATAAATTTAGAAATTGCCTCTTTCATCTGAGCAGGTTTCGAATAATGACCCAAAGGGAATTCAAGGTAGGCCTGGTCACTGAATGTTATGGCGCCTACACGGACTTGAGATATTCCATTTTCGACCTTGAAGCTATCAACAAGGTCAGCGACGAATTGGAGTTGTTTTTTATAATCCTCAAACCAGATGCTGCTTGAAGAGTCCAAAACAAATAGTATGTCGGTTGCTTTCTTGAGACAAGCTAGAAAAATGAGAAAAAAAAGTAAACGTAAATACCTTACAGGATTACCCCACTTGTCTTCCAAGGAACTTCTGCAAACGACCGCTAGATAGCGTAGCCGACAGCAGTATAATATAAAAGGAAGCAAACTCACTTTTTCTCTTTGTTTTTTTTTCTCTTTACCTACAGGTCGACGGATACGCAGGTGGTATCAGAACGGCTTAGAACGAGAAAAAAGCGAGTCGAGTCCGTACTGCAGCTGAGTTCTTTACATTCACCATCGCCAAATGCCTTCCATAAATTGAATAACTCTCTATGGGCTCACTAGCTATGATTGGCAACCAGTCTAGGCTCTGTACTGAAAACCGTAGCTATCGACAAAATAATGGTGTTCACAAGAACTCTATTATATCGACTGTGGTCCGACTGCATGGATATATTATTATGATTATTATTACTTACAGGATGCCGTACAGACAAGACGTGTCTCGTTTCCGTTTGGGATAACTTCTTAATCTCTTTCTTATCACTTGTCGCATTGTACATAACAGTTTATAAATACCCTAAGGATTATAACTCTACCAGACCAAGAAGGAACTCTTAGCTTCTCCAACATAAATCTTTCAACATCTTTAATTATTTTGCAGTGAGATTCATCATGTACAAGGCCCGTGAGCCACTCGAGGTAGAGTGTTACATAGGAAAATAACGGTTAACCATAGATTTAAAAAGGTTAAGATTGTAGTGAGCGGGAAAATACCTTCTTGGGAAGAAGCTGCTCGTGGGGAACTAATATCGCAGCAATCTATCCAACTTTAATCTTCCAAAATTTAAATGCAATGTCAATCACTATCTACTGCCCTGATTGCCCTTTTCTCTTTCTATTAATTACTAATGTTTCTGTTCCTAATTCTTCCACACCCTGCAACCCTTTGTATCTTAATGGCTTTTACTATCTTGTATGTGGGGTGGGGACTGATAGCGATTAAAAAACGACGTTTGACGAAACCAGGTTTTTTTACTGTATCGTGCGAGACAATTTTTCTCTATGGAATCTATCTTACATATCTATAAGTCTACCATTCGTCCATGTTTAGAATATTGATGCCACATATGGTCCAGTATCCTGCTATTTACAGGGTGGGGTCCCGTTCCATACAGGGTGAGACAGAGAGGACGTACATTTTTGAAACCGTTATTATTTACAAAAACGTCTGTCTTCTCTGCCTCACCGTATATCTAGAGCTTCTTGATAAAATCTAAAGAAGAATTAGCAATATTATTGGTCCTGATGTGTCACCTCGGCTTCAGTCATTTTTCACACTACAGTAAGGTTGCCTCCCTGTGCCTTTTCTATGAATACTTTAATGGTAATTGTTCAGATGAGCTCTTCGGTAGGGGGTTTAGATTTTATTTTAAAAACTGCCGTCTGAAGTTATTAGGCAAAACCAAACAATCACATTTTGCTTCAATAAAAAGGTAATAAAATCATAAAAAATTGATCAACACCTATAATAGAACGAATAACAAACACGTATGGTAAGTGTTTGAATCCTTTACATTTTAATATAGTCACCCCTTTTCTCATTAACAGCTAGTAATTTATTAGTCATTGGTTTTGCTATTTTTTTTACTTCAGTTGTTTTAGTTTTCAAAATGGTAGTTGTCATTGCTTCCCATTGGTCTGCTTTGCTGCCATATTGTTTGCCACCTTCATATAATTTCATCTTCACAATTGACAATAGATTTTCGTTCCGATTCAGATCAGGACTTGATGGTGGCCATTAAATTATCTTCTCTCCTGTAAATCTTTTATTCTCAAAGAATTCCCCGGAAAGCATAGATACATGACAAGGAGTATTGCTATGCCTAAATACATATTTCACTATGAAACTGCGAGACTGAGACTTGTACCAAGCAAAGAAAGTCTTGTTCATAAAATCGTAATAGCGGTGTTCAGATTAATTGCTTCATCGAATTTGAATGGTCCAATAATGGTTTGGCCGACAATTCCATTCCATATCATAACACTACCAGCGCCTTGTTGCCTTCTTTTCGCCATAGGAACGCCTGAATGGGATAAAATCCACCCTTTGGCTCATCCAGCAGGTTTATCAAATGTCACTCGAGATTCGGCCCGTGAAAATTACTTTAGAAGAGTCAATTTTTCTTTATTTCTTGGCCCAATTTTGACATTTTAAAATATTTGCTTTAGCGAGTGGAGGTTGCCGATGAGATATTTATTACAGATCCCAATTCACGAAGTATTTTACACCTTTCGTCTTTCTTGACTCCTTCGATTCCAGCATTTTCAAAGATTTAAGCGCTGGCCAAATTTGGTTGTTTCGACCTAAACTCGCTTTAGTTTACGTTCATCTTGAGGAAGCAAGGTTAAAGCCTTTTCTTTTGTTTCAAGTTCTAAACATATATTTTCAACAGTCTTCTTTATCCTTTGATGATCTCTGCAAAGCTCCTTTGATATCCCCAATGAGGATATGTTCCCTCACTCAATAACTTTGTCATTTTCTTTTTTTCAGCATTTGTTGAAACCTTCCCTTTACCCATGTTTCAGTATAGAATAAGGACAAAAAAAGCTTTTATTAGATTCCAAAGGTCTTCAGCTAATATTAATTTAACCTGCATAATAACTTCAGTCACTACATTTTCGTAAATTCCAAATATCTAAAAAACTAAGAATTAAAAATGTCAGAAAATTTAATTAGATATTTTATTAAGAGTGAAAATGGACGAGTTAAAATTTGATAAATATTAGTTCAGAACTTTCTAAGTGATTGAGGTTTATTCAAATTGAATAAAAACTTCAGATAGGATGTGCACTCCGATTTTAGAAAATCCTAACGGTGGTACAGAGAAGCAAGGAGACACATAGGCATAAGTTCTTGATCAGGAAACGTCAGTAAATTCCAGCTCAAATAGGCAGGGATCATGCAGATACTACACTCTGATCTTAGGTAGAAAATTGTGTCAGTTTTACATGTAAATAAGTAGAAGAAATTTACGAACACTTACTTGAAGCGGGTTTTGCTTGAATAACAGTCTGTAAAATTTAAAACAAATATAAATTTAGAGTGTTAAAAAAGTAGAAATTACATGCCAGTAACTTTCGCAACATTTTATATCATTTTACATGCACAGACACACACGCGCGCGCGCACACACACAAACACACACACACACACATATATATATATATAACGATATATAATTTTGTATAATTTTATATATCAACAAACAGTATTTAGAAAAATATGACGACCTGGAAAGTTTATTGTGATGCTTTTCATCCGTTAGGATTTCATTGGACTGGACTTTGATTGATGACGTTGTCACATCTACACATGCGCACGAAGAATTTCGTCAAAATAGAAGCTAAAAAACCAGCTCTATTTCGTCCTCAACACCATATATATATATATATATATATATATATATATATATATATATATATATATATATATATATATAGTTAGATATATAGTTAGATATAGTTAGATATAGTTATAGATGTATATATAGATATCACGCATTATGAAATGGACAAAGTCCGACAATTATTTAAAGACATTTTTATCTGTATATGTATAGGTGTATATGTATGTATTTGTATATGTGTGTGTGTGTGTGTGTGGATATATATATATGTATATATATATATATGTGTGTGCGTATGTATATGTGTATATGTGTGTATGTATGTACGTGTGTATATCTACATGTGTATGTGTGTATGTATGAGTATAAACATATATATATATGTGTGTGTGTGTATATGTGTATGTGTATGTATATATATGGATATATTTGCGTGTATATATGTGTGTGTGCATGTGTACGGATGTGTGTATATGTGTGTGTATATGTATGGATATATAGAATTTTAAAAAAAGGACTTACAGGTCTGTTATTAATGTTTTACCCCATTTTCTCCCTTAATATTCTCCATTTGGAATTGTGAGTTTAAAATTCTTTACAATATGGAGGAAATTTTTTTTAAATTGATAATTTAATTTTGAATTTTAAATGTATTACCCTTTAATAATCATTATTGTTGATAAAATATTTTTGATAATTGAATACTAAAGTCATCACCTAATATTATTTTAAATAATTTTTTAGGGAATTCTAAGTACACACACACACACACACACACACACACACATATATATATATATATATATATATATATATATATGTGTGTGTGTGTGTGTGTGTGTGTGTGTAAGTATGCGTAAGCATTTAAAAAGATATATGTAGGTATTAATACATGAAATTACCCGTGTATATCGGTACATGTGTACCTGTATGAGTGACTGCACATGTAAAAGAACGTATGTATATGTGAAACTTGCATGGATGTGTTTAGAACAAGATCTCTAATATTACCTTCAAATATCATTCTATATTAACTTAAAAACTAAATTTTAAGTAAGAGAAATTACCAATCTGAAAATAGTCGCAAATTAAATTCATGAATAAAATTCAAACTGATAGAGATATCACCTTAATAATCAATTACAACTAGAAGTAAACTTATATTTGAAAATTTAATGTAAATTCTATGAATATTTTTCTAATCGACTATTTCATATTAAATCCTCAAAATGTTTGTAATACAGTTTAAAAAAAAACTTAAATCGCTAACAAACATCAAATGAAATTCCTTATAGACTGTTTAAACATTCAAATTTACATCAAACATTATAATATTTATGAACTCTCAAAGTAAAGCAAAACAACAGCATCTATTTCGGGCTTTTCACCCAAAGAAAGTTAATGACACTTTCTCTCATGACTTCTTTCTCTCTTTTTCTCTTTAGGTCTTTTTTCTGCTCCCCCCCTTCTATATCAATATATAAGTTAACCGATTAAATGTGTCAATGTCTGGACTTCCTCAAATAATATTAAATTTGAAAGAATAGAAATTTTAAATTATATCAAACTCAATCATGTCTCTCTCCCCCCTCACTTCCTCATTTCGTTAATTTCCACATGCTTAGTACTGCCCGTCATAAATCTGTAAATTTCTTTTCATTTTTCGTTTCAACCTTTGGAAGTAAAGTCTGATGATCCGCGGTCCTCTAAAAGGGCTGTGGTGAAATAATTTATTACAAGGAACCTTAAAGTGGTCTGTTTTTATTTTTATTTAAATAATTAGCTCTGATTTACATTGAGCTCTCTGGATTTTATCCTCCTTGGGTCTACCCATACGGATTACCTAGTTTTTCGTAAACTATATATATATATATATATATATATATATATATATATATATATATATATATATATAAGAAAAACAAATGAAAAACTTTTATATACCAACGTATTTCTTTCCTTGACGAACTTTATCAAACGTAAATAAGGAGATTTTATTTCGTAACTTGTATTTATACACAGAAGAATAATGAAGGATAAAATATTCTTAAAGCTTGCTGTCTAAGGAAACGTAGACTATGGAAGACCCTAAGTGAAATAATTTATTGACTAATAAACGAAAGTTCCTAAATATTGTTGAATTTTTATTTTATTTTATTTCATTTTTTAATGTAATTATTATTTATTTGTATTTTTTTATTTTGTCTAGTTAATCAAATATTCATTACCTGTATTTCTTAATGTTTAAAAATATCTATCAATTAATCTAAGTTCTTTGCTTAATATCATAGATGTCAACTATTAGGCACTTAGGAAAGGGCTGAACCATCTATGGGTTAAATAGAAAGAATTGCATCTGTAAAAATCATTGTTATCTCAAAATTGTAAATGCAATATTCACTCGCTAAAAAATATTTTTTTTTACAATCCCAAATAAGTTTCGGCTTTAAATAAAAAGGTTGATAATCCGTAAAAATGAAATCAGTCTGAGAAACTACATCTTTTTACCTCAATACTCTTCTTAATCTGTGAGGAAATTGTCTTGCATTCAAAGGTTACGATGTAATATCCACTTACATCGTATTTCAGAATTCAGAATTGTCATCATTTGTTTTTCTACTCAAAAGAAAGAAAAAAAGAACATTCCTGAAGCGCTGAAGAGGTGACGAAATTATGGCAACATCTGGAAAAAACGAGCCTCGTTTTATCTTCGCAGTATGGCGCCATGTTTGATGTTCCGCTCCATACCTACATATTCATTCATCTGGCGGGAAACACAATTTGATCAACACAAGTAAATACTCTTTCACAGGCAGCATATATATATATATATATATATATATATATATATATATATATATATATATATAAAAGAAAAACAGACCACTTTAAGGCCCCATGTAATAATTTATTTCACCATAGCCCTTTTAAAGGACGCTGGATCATCAGACTACACTTCCAAAAGGTGAAAAGAAAAATGAAATGAACATTTACACTTTTGACGGGTAGTATTAAGTTTATGTAATTTAACAGAGAGTGTAATGAGGAGTGGTGTGAGAGATATGATCGAGTTTAGAGAGGGTTTATTTTAATATTTCTATCTATCATACTTAGTATTAGGGGAGGAGGAACCAGACATTGACCTATTTAATCGGTTAACTTAACGGAAGTGATATATTGAAAGGGAAGGGGGAGAAGAGAAAAAAAAAGAAAAAGAAAAAAGAAAGAAAAAAGGAGGAAGTAAAGAGAAAGAAGGGGGAAGTAAAGAGAAAGAAGCTGTAATTAGGCTTTACGAAGAGCGGAGGAGTGGAAATTTTTAGCAATTTATGTAAAAAATGTTTTTAGTAATTTAATTTTTTAAAATCACCGAAGAAATTAATTTGAAGTTCGCTAGCACTTTAAATATTTAACTCTTTTACAAATAATTTAGGAATTTAATATGAATTAAATAGTATATATATATATATATATATATATATATATATATATATATATATATATATATATATATATATGATTTATATTACAATGAATCATTCATACAAAAAGTAAATTAGTAAAGTTAATGATATATCATGGCGAAATCCCTTCGCTAACTAAATTTTAAAGATGCATTAACTAACTAATCACTCGATGAATGTTAGGATCCTTGTTTTTTAAAATTATAAACTTTATTAGGTCTTCCTTAAATGTGCAAGTACATTCGACAGGCTCTCTGGTCATCATCAGGCATGTAAACTATTTTGTTTTTGGTAAAATTCAGGTAGAATCCGAGACAAAAAAATATAATGCAAATCGAAATATATTTTTTTCTTCTTAAATGTGTTATTGATAATGGATACAAACTTCTGGAGCGTGCAGTCGGAACGCTGAGGTTGAAGTTTTTCTTAAATTGCTATATTTGTAAAAAAACGCACTCACTTAGAGTGCGTCTTTTATTTTTTACAAATATAGCAATTTAAGAATTTTTTTGTTGTAGAAAATTATCAGTCAACGTGGCATGAACTAAATAGTTCAATAAGTAGAGTAATGTCTTAGCTACATCTTTAAAATTTAGCGAATGGATTTCGCCATTTTATATCATTAACTTTACTAATTTACTTTTTGTATGAATGATTCATTGTAAGATAAATTAAACTGCACCACATATTTATATATATATATATATATATATATATATATATATATATATATATATATATATATATATATATATATATAACATATATATATATATAACTAATATATATATAAATAGATATTTATATATATATAAAACAATTATATTATTATATATATATATAAAAAACAAATATTATTATTATATTTTTATATATAAATAGATATTTATATATATAAAAAACAAATATTATTATTATATTTTTTATTATGACAGATTATAATAAAACCATTTAGAAATGTTTTTATTATAATCTCTTATAATAAAAATATATAATAACTAAACCACCTGTGACCCGTTGGGTCAACTTTGTTGGGTTTACTGTTTACATTTAGTTTCCTGAAGAGTTTGTGAAGATAGACATTTTAAAAATACATTTATTTGCAGTTACTGAATTTGCTTTCAACATTAAAGAAATTTTCTGTTTGAAGAAAGTTGAACAATAAGAGGTTGGAATGTCAAGATTCAAAGTGTTGGTATTCGATACAATAACACAAAATATTGTTTACAGAGTTTTATTTAGTAATAAGATATATTGCTCTACTTTGTACTGAGCACTTTTTAAAAAGTAAGGGCTACGAAGAGTGGATTTTTACTCCAAATACAAATAAAGTTATAAGTTTTTAAAATTGCACACGAACTTTATGGACACCCTGTATATGTATACACAAGTATAGGATTGGTGTATACGGAATAAATTCCAATAACCAACAAATACTATTCTTAAAAGTGTGCTCAATACAGAGTAGAGCAAATATAATTATTTATTCGAAAATTATAACATAAATATGTTATAAAATCACTACAAAAATAGCCCTTTTGTTTCAACACTTCTGGTGTCTTATCAAGTGATGATGTTGAATGTAGAATAAAGGGTTTCTACCTTTATTCGTTATATATATATATATATATATATATATATATATATATATATATATATATATACTTAAAAATAATATATATATATATATATATATACTTTAAAAAAGTTTTTTCTGTTTGTACGTTATTTTTATAGATACAAATATTTAAGTAAATGGTCTGTTTATAACAAAAACATTAACGAGAAATTTTATAGAAAATAAGTGTCCTCTGACAGGAATCGAACCTGTATCCTACACGAAGGAGACATATTTTCTATGAATTTTCTAGGACATTCAGGTCGGTAAATGTTGTTAATACTCTTTATTATAAACAGATCATTTACTTAAATATTTGTATCTATAAAAAGAATGTATAAACAGAAGATATAATAAAAAATAATTGTCAGACTTAGTCTGTTTCGTTATATATATATATGAGTTGGAGATCAAATATAGATCAAATATGGATCCGAATCTGACGGAATGGTATGATAAAGAACAAATAGGAAATGTTTGTCAATCGAACATGTATCATGTTTGATTTGACCAATGAAAATCAGATAAAACAACAATAAAAATAGCAGAATTCTCTGATGAAGCTTTATTTAAAGCGAAACATCTTATATATATATATATATATATATATATATATATATATATATATATATATATATATATATATATATATATATAAGAAAAGTCTAAAATGCCAACCAACCTCGCAACCCCGGGTTTCGAGCTTGAGGTTTCCTCGGGCAAGTGGAAGGATATATATATATATATATATATATATATATATATATATATATATATATATATACATACATATATATATATATATATATATATATATATATATATATATATTACGCCATTCATTAACGTATATCTGCATGTTCTCGCTAGAGTCTCTTTTATGTAGATTAACATATTTCTTTTTTTTCGTGTCGACACAAAGCAAATGTGTAGAAAAATGGTAACTTACCATTAAAAGGCCAAAAAAGCACACACTGCCCAAGATATGTTTGTCCATCTTTGATGTTGTAAATGAATAGCAGATAGCAGCAGGAATTCTTCAAGAAAAAAGAATCTCCAGCCGAAGCAGGTAAGCAATGATGAACCACAAGAAGGAAAGACGTTTATATAGATAAGAAAAAGCGTTTCTAAAACTGTGTGGTTAGCCATAGAGAGATGCATACTCTTTCTCTCACTTTGCATCACACCCGAAAATTTCGTAAAGACAGAACATTAAAGAAGAAGGCGGATCATTGTGTGCAGAAGATGGTATCGCCAGTTTCCGGCATGCGTGACGTAATAACCAACAATGATTGGATGAAACTGAGTCTACGTCATTTTAAAATGTCTTTGTTGTAGTATCGAATATTATTTGTAGATAAATTAACTTATAACCGGACCTATGTTGCAGAAAAGCCTGCCTTCTTTTCAGCTTTTCTTCGCCACACATAGGCATAATTCGACCAGGAAGTTATCCCAGACATCGAATTGCGGATTCTTGTAAACTACGACGAAGACACGAAGCGTTACGACATAAATAATGTGTTTATGCATGCTGGTACCAAGAAATGTAGGATGAGGGGTAAAAAATAAATAACAAGGGGGGCATACTTTATTGGGGTTATTGCCCCGAGGATCAATTACAGGGTGTTGTCTGCATAAGCAACCATTTTGTGGCGATGCTAAGTAAGAGAAATCATTGACTGGAATCAGACAGTGAATAATGGTCCATCTTCCCACCCGTTTCTCTGCTGACAAAGAACGCGTTCTTTGTTTCCATAAAAGGATCGTAAAGTAAGTGACGCTAAAACGAAGCAAATGTTGATTCTAGAATTAAACAATTCGTGGCTAATCCTTTTCGATATGAATCAACAAAATATGCCTGTCTTCAGCATTTTACAGGATAAATCAGTTACTAAGTTAAAACTGTTTATAAAGTCACTCCAAGAAGAGAATTACGAAGAAACGGATCCTGTGGAGAGCCGCCAACGCAAGTAATTTCTCCTACTTCATTATATTGGTCCATCACGTCAATGGCCAATATTGTAATTGAGCTTGAACTTCTCCACTTTGTGTTGCGTCCCTTCAAAACCTGGGCGAGCATGGCTCTCCACGACATCTTATCCCTTTGTAACTCTTAGTAAAGTTTGTTTTTTCATTATACCTCCTCCTAACTATTCTACCATCTTTGGGTAGGTTAATTACTGTCTCCCTTTGTCTATTGCCTTCGGTGTCTTGTGGGTGTCAAATTCACAAAGCCCTCTTTCCTCTTTTTGTTGTCCCAGAAATTTCAAATGTCTCTTCCTGACTACAAGTGTTATTTATTTTCCGGATTCCTTAAAACTTCCAAGTTGCTTACATGCTCCTTCCGTAGTATTCTCAGCAGCCTTCTGTAGAACGACATTGTTCAGTATCCACCGCTATGTAGGGAGATTGATTCGAACGAATTTTCCCTATTCCTTAATATTTTGCTTAGCTTTTGGAAGGCATCTTTCGCTATCCCAATGGTCTTTCGGTGTCGCACTTTCTTCCCTATATTTCAATGTCTGTACTTGTTTGATTTTGGTATCTCCAGTTATTAGTTTGCCTGTTGGACAGTTCCGTTCTGCTAACAACCACGTATTTTGTGGTCAACTTTTGGAAAGTATATTTCGACATACCAATGCGCCAACGTGGATCTTTAAGCATATGCTTCATTTTGACATCTCCAATTCCTAGCTCGAAGCTTAGGCTTTTTCTCTTACTGACGATCATACATTCTATCTTTTTAGAATTGATAGTTAGTCCTTTCTTCTCGCTTTCCTTTACTACCTTATTTAGGAGATCCTTCAGTTTTCTTACTGTTTATCAACACAGTTAAGATTGTGCCCACTGAAAATAAATCCTGGTAAAATAATCCATATTTTTTGCTTTAAACGGCAGTCTGGAAAAATGACATCTGACATGATAATGCGTACGAAGCAGAGATGTGTCACTGAATTCTTTTATGCGGAGCCTTTATACTGAGCATTCATACTCGCCGTATATCCGGATTTGTCACTTTCTGATTTTCACTTATTCAGGTTCATGAAAGATGGACAACAAGTAAAGGAACTCATAATTAACCCCGTTGTTACGAGGTTAGGGGTCATGTTTTGACCCAAAACCAAGTGTTAAGAAAATAGACAAACAAAAGAATGAAACAAAACAAGATAGAAATATTTATTCTATGAGGAACATCTTTCGTGTGGAGAAAGTTCCAAGGAATTTTCTTAAGAGTCTCTGTAAATAATGACGGTAAACGTGAATTTACTTTGCCAGTGAATCAGCGAACACGCGTGGTGTACTGCCTGCGCCATGTTATATCGCAATGTCAGTCAGAACTGAAGAACTAGTTTTACAAGCAATAAAATTAGCATGAAAGTTCTACATGGAATTTATTTTGGGATCCAAATATAAAATCTGAACGTTTGCCCGTATCTTTCTGGCGTTATCTGAACAGCATACCAAGTGAAACCACAATCTTCTCCATGGGTCACGCTTGCAATTTCAATCGTTATATCTCGCCGGGATCACTTTCTCAGGAAATATGTGTATGCTTTTTCGAGCGTGATGTATAGTTTATTTTAACAAAATCTATGTAATAATACTATACGTCCTTGTTTTGAAATTTGCTACCAGATCTAGTTTTGTGTTCCTGTTATATATTTAGAGATTCTTGATAAAATCCAAAGAAGAATCTGCAATGTTATTGGTTCAGACATGACATCTCGGCTCCAGCCTCTTTCCCACTGCCGTAATGTAGCTTCCCTGTGTCTTATAAATACATTCATTCTTGGTACCAAGACTTTATAAATTTAAAGGCAGTACTAGATTGGCGGCAAGGTCTCATCAGTTGAAAGCTAAAACGGCTAGATGCTACAGAAAGTTCTATGTTAACAATTTTTTCTCTCGCAGAAATTGCTTGTGGAATTCTCTCCTGGCTTCTTGCTTCCTAGTCAACTTTCATCTTCAAAAATTTAAATGCAATGTCAATCGTTATCGTCTGTTTACTAAAATCTTGTTCTTTTAAATGTTCGGGTTTCCCGCGTTAAAACCGACCTTGTGTCACATCCCGTCTCATTGAGGAGACCAGGGTAAAAACCCTACAGGGTCGATTCCTGTTTGAGGCACATTCTTTCTTTTGTGGGACTTCTCAATCTGAGCCGATTATTAATAAAATGGACTGTTTAAGAAATTACGACTATTAAGGAGAGAGGACAATAAAAGAACAAGAATTAAGAAGACAGAAGATAACGATTGACATTGCATTTAAATTTTTGAAGATCAAAGGCAATAAAGCCACTAGGACGCAAGGGTGTTACTGAGTGTTAGAGAGTATGAAAAAAACTATTATTAAGGAGAGAGGACAATAAAAGAACAAGAATTAAGAAGACAGAAGATAACGATTGACATTGCATTTAAATTTTTGAAGATCAAAGGCAATAAAGCCACTAGGACGCAAGGGTGTTACTGAGTGTTAGAGAGTATGAAAAAAACTATTATTAAGGAGAGAGGACAATAAAAGAACAAGAATTAAGAAGACAGAAGATAACGATTGACATTGCATTTAAATTTTTGCAGGTAAATGTTGTCCGGAAAGCATGGAGCCGGAAGGAAGATCCACAAGCAAGAAGTGCGAAAAAATAAATTGTTATCATAGAATTTACGGCTACATCTAGCCAATTCAACTGTAAATTGATGAGATCTTGACGCCAGTCGAGTAGAGTGGTTAAAACTATGAAGTCTAGGTACCATAGCGAATTTCCCATCCAAACAATTACCATGAAAGTATTTATAGGAAAGACACAGCGATAACCATACAGCGGTAGGTAAATGTCTGAAGCCGAGGTCCCAGATTAGGACCAATAATATTGCTGGTTCTTCTTTAAATTTTATCAAGGAGCTCATGGTGAAGAAAGGGCACCGAACCTTATGTGATATTCTAAGAATGGTTGAATGTAGACTTTAAATAGATTATGGCGAAACAGTGA
This sequence comes from Acanthosepion esculentum, assembly GCA_964036315.1. Taxonomy (NCBI): domain Eukaryota; kingdom Metazoa; phylum Mollusca; class Cephalopoda; order Sepiida; family Sepiidae; genus Acanthosepion; species Acanthosepion esculentum. Next base: position 88,870,792 of record OZ038508.1, on the reverse strand, counting down.
ATCTACTTCAATAGAGTTTTTCCATATATATATATATATATATATATATATATATATATATATATATATATATATATTGTAGAATCACTTATATGCGGGATACCTCATATCCGGAATCCCTTATATCCGGAGTGACTCATATCCGGAGTCCCTTATATCCGGACATGATTTTGATGTGTATATTTGAACTACTTGGGTGATATTTAACTGATTTGAGATTTCTGTCTTTCAGGAAATTTAAAAGATGAGAGGGGTGGAGGATAAGAGGAAAATAAAAACTTTAGAGTTATTGTAAAAAATGGAAATTTTAATAAGACTAGATGCTGGTGAATGTTCTTTGTAACTAATGACTGAGTTCAACATAGGAAAATCAACATTTTATGATATAAAATCTTCCAAAGAAACTATTCTCCAGTCATCACACGGTCACAATGAACAAGGAAATAAAAAAAACATGATTGTCATGAAACCTGGATTGAAATTGAAAAAACTTGTCAGCTGGACTGAAATTGAAAAGGTTGTCAGTTTTATGGAAAGAAAGCCAGCATTCAGCTATGATGATTGCAATAACGCATACAGAGTGAAAAAGTGTCTTTCATTTTAAAAAATTCATGAACAAAAGCAAAACGAAAAGCGGAAAAAGAGAAGAGAAAGAATCATCATGCAACAGCGATTAAAAAATCCTCGTTACATTATTTGTTTTGCATACGTGGCATACTTAATTTAATGAATTTTCATTAAGATTACATAATTTATTTCTTTTTTTCCTTAAAATCAATTCCGTTATATTTCACTCAACATTAGCTTATTTTGTTTATTGAAAATAAATGTTAAACGTGATTTCAGTTCTGATATTTTAATCTAAACATAACCAATTCCTCATATACGGAAGGACTTCTTAGTCTGGTTGTCAGAGATTCTAGAATATTTTTATATATATATATATATATATATATATATATATATATATATATATATATATATATATATATATAATTATTTATTTGAATATTACAACATAAATATGTTATAAAATCACGACAAAAGTAGCCATTTTGTTTCAACACTTCTTGTGTCTTGTCAAGTGATGAAAAAGAATATAGAATAAATGGTTTTAAAAGTTTCAAATTAATCAACGATCCTTAGCTAGGAGTAAACGCTGTTACATAAGCTAGAGTAGCCAATCAAAATACAAGTATAGGGTGATTCGAAAAATTTGACAACTAAGCAAGGTTATAATAGATATTAAAAGATTTATAAAATTTGAAATTAAAATTAAAAGTAAAAAATTAAAATTACCTATTTAGAAATCTAAATCAAATCTCTATTAAGTTTTAAATTGTAGAATTACCAAGGAGAAAAAATATAAAAATAAAAATAAAAGATATATATGCTATTTAATTTGTATTTTCATTGAAATTATGTTGAAAGGGATGTTCAGAATCCCAGACAGAAATGTATACACTTTAGTTTCATTTCAACATGTTAGTCGCCTCTCACGCGAAATCATTCGAACACACGCATGTTAAGCGCTCAGACGTATTTAGATATATACACAGACATACAAAAAATCAAACCACACATAGGCAAATGCACTTTACTTACACATACACATCGATACACACAGGCACATACATCTACATTCAATATGATCTAGACGGTCAGTTGTCGAAGCTATTCGTGGCTTAATATGTTATTAAACGAATTTTAACTTGAAATATAGCTAAACCGGTCCAATATACATAGATAAAATTTAAACAAATATATATATATATATATATATATATATATATATATATATATATATATATATACATTTTTAAAAACATATAGTTTTCGACACATTACAGACAAAAGTAAATAACCACCTCCACATATAATTGTACACTCACACATCCGCATATAAATCAATACACGCACCCGCATACACACATATATGCATAATAGGTACGCATATACAGACCTACGCACATAAACATACACATAGATAAGCACATATAAATATATTGACCCATACGTCGACGCAGAAAAGTAAATAAAGCAAGTGAAGAAATATATATAAAGATGCAACTATATACAAGCACACACATACATACATACACATCTAGATGTACATACATAAGCACGTATACATATATGCATATAAACTAAATATATACATAGACATTTACAAATACAAGTGTATACATGAAAAATTAAACAAACGTAAATTAAAACGATATGAATATAAAAATGCATATACACATCCGCTAGTACATATATATACACACATACATACGCAACTACACATAGATATACACACATACATACATATATATATATCCACACATATATATCTACACACATACATATACATACATACAAAAGAAGTGTTGAAACAAAATGGCTACTTTTGTCGTGATTTTATAACATATTTATGTTATAATATTCAAATAAATAATTATATCTGCTCTACTCTGTATTGAGCACTCTTTAAAGAATATTAATTGTTGGTTATTGGATTTCACTCCGTATATACCAATCCTAAACTTGGGTATATATATATATATATATATATATATATATATATATATATATATATATATATATATATATATATTATTGTCATCCACAGACAGACTGTTTCGCTGTATCACAGCTCATCAGTGTGGCTAGACGTCCGGTTGCCTCTAGCTAGGAGCGAAACCCGACTGAATTGGCTTCAGACGGAAATTCTACCACTAAGCCGTCGGCGCACAGCAGGGATGAAGGTGAATTTTTAGGATATTTATTTTTAGATTTAGATAAACACACTGTGACTGACAGTGGCTCAATTCTGCCAAATAGTCTTGCTATATTAGCTTTAATAGCCATTGTTTACAAACCTACGTTTCATTCCCCCAGAGCTCAACCGAAATGAATTTTCCAGAAGCCAATATTATTGTCATCCACAGACAGACTGTTTCGCTGTGTAACAGCTCATCAGTGTGGCTAGACGTCCGGTTGCCTCTAGCTAGGATCGAAACCCGTCTGAATTGGCTTCAGTCGGAAATTCTACCAATATATATATATATATATATATATATATATATATATATATATATATATATATATATATATTGCGATTATAGGTAATTTGCTATCTCGACTTCACTCATGTTCGCAGTGACACGACGTGCAACCCACTTTCATAAATTCGCTGCCTGTAAACTCCTGCGTACTAGTGGCACTCCAGCCTTGCTTGGGGTGAAATGATTAACATAATTTAAATGCAACGTTAATCGCCATCTTCTATCTTCTTAAATCCGGTTCATCTTTTATCCTTTCCTCAATCCTCCCTATACTCAGTCTTTTCGCTCACTTTCACTCGCTTTAACCCCCTGCGTACTAGTGGCATTCCCGCCTTGCTTGGGGTGAAATGATTAACACAATTTAAATGCAACGTTAATCGCCATTTTCTATCTTCTTGAATCCCGTTCATCTTTTATCCTTTCCTCAATCCTCCCTATACTCAGTCTTTTCGCTCACTTTCACACGCTTTAACCCCCTGCGTACTAGTGGCATTCCCGCCTTGCTTGGGGTGAAATGATTAACACAATTTAAATGCAACGTTAATCGCCATTTTCTATCTTCTTGAATCCCGTTCATCTTTTATCCTTTCCTCAATCCTCCCTATACCCAGTCTTTTCGCTCACTTTCACACGCTTTAACCCCCTGCGTACTAGTGGCATTCCCGCCTTGCTTGGGGTGAAATGATTAACACAATTTAAATGCAACGTTAATCGCCATTTTCTATCTTCTTGAATCCCGTTCATCTTTTATCCTTTCCTCAATCCTCCCTATACTCAGTCTTTTCGCTCACTTTCACACGCTTTAACCCCCTGCGTACTAGTGGCATTCCCGCCTTGCTTGGGGTGAAATGATTAACACAATTTAAATGCAACGTTAATCGCCATTTTCTATTTTCTTGAATCCCGTTCATCTTTTATCCTTTCCTCAATCCTCCCTATACCCAGTCTTTTCGCTCACTTTCACACGCTTTAACCCCCTGCGTACTAGTGGCATTCCCGCCTTGCTTGGGGTGAAATGATTAACACAATTTAAATGCAACGTTAATCGCCATTTTCTATCTTCTTGAATCCCGTTCATCTTTTATCCTTTCCTCAATCCTCCCTATACTCAGTCTTTTCGCTCACTTTCACACGCTTTAACCCCCTGCGTACTAGTGGCATTCCCGCCTTGCTTGGGGTGAAATGATTAACACAATTTAAATGCAACGTTAATCGCCATTTTCTATCTTCTTGAATCCCGTTCATCTTTTATCCTTTCCTCAATCCTCCCTATACTCAGTCTTTTCGCTCACTTTCACACGCTTTAACCCCCTGCGTACTAGTGGCATTCCCGCCTTGCTTGGGGTGAAATGATTAACACAATTTAAATGCAACGTTAATCGCCATTTTCTATCTTCTTGAATCCCGTTCATCTTTTATCCTTTCCTCAATCCTCCCTATACTCAGTCTTTTCGCTCACTTTCACACGCTTTAACCCCCTGCGTACTAGTGGCATTCCCGCCTTGCTTGGGGTGAAATGATTAACACAATTTAAATGCAACGTTAATCGCCATTTTCTATTTTCTTGAATCCCGTTCATCTTTTATCCTTTCCTCAATCCTCCCTATACCCAGTCTTTTCGCTCACTTTCACACGCTTTAACCCCCTGCGTACTAGTGGCATTCCCGCCTTGCTTGGGGTGAAATGATTAACACAATTTAAATGCAACGTTAATCGCCATTTTCTATCTTCTTGAATCCCGTTCATCTTTTATCCTTTCCTCAATCCTCCCTATACTCAGTCTTTTCGCTCACTTTCACACGCTTTAACCCCCTGCGTACTAGTGGCATTCCCGCCTTGCTTGGGGTGAAATGATTAACACAATTTAAATGCAACGTTAATCGCCATTTTCTATTTTCTTGAATCCCGTTCATCTTTTATCCTTTCCTCAATCCTCCCTATACCCAGTCTTTTCGCTCACTTTCACACGCTTTAACCCCCTGCGTACTAGTGGCATTCCCGCCTTGCTTGGGGTGAAATGATTAACACAATTTAAATGCAACGTTAATCGCCATTTTCTATCTTCTTGAATCCCGTTCATCTTTTATCCTTTCCTCAATCCTCCCTATACTCAGTCTTTTCGCTCACTTTCACACGCTTTAACCCCCTGCGTACTAGTGGCATTCCCGCCTTGCTTGGGGTGAAATGATTAACACAATTTAAATGCAACGTTAATCGCCATTTTCTATTTTCTTGAATCCCGTTCATCTTTTATCCTTTCCTCAATCCTCCCTATACCCAGTCTTTTCGCTCACTTTCACACGCTTTAACCCCCTGCGTACTAGTGGCATTCCCGCCTTGCTTGGGGTGAAATGATTAACACAATTTAAATGCAACGTTAATCGCCATTTTCTATCTTCTTGAATCCCGTTCATCTTTTATCCTTTCCTCAATCCTCCCTATACTCAGTCTTTTCGCTCACTTTCACACGCTTTAACCCCCTGCGTACTAGTGGCATTCCCGCCTTGCTTGGGGTGAAATGATTAACACAATTTAAATGCAACGTTAATCGCCATTTTCTATTTTCTTGAATCCCGTTCATCTTTTATCCTTTCCTCAATCCTCCCTATACCCAGTCTTTTCGCTCACTTTCACACGCTTTAACCCCCTGCGTACTAGTGGCATTCCCGCCTTGCTTGGGGTGAAATGATTAACACAATTTAAATGCAACGTTAATCGCCATTTTCTATCTTCTTGAATCCCGTTCATCTTTTATCCTTTCCTCAATCCTCCCTATACTCAGTCTTTTCGCTCACTTTCACACGCTTTAACCCCCTGCGTACTAGTGGCATTCCCGCCTTGCTTGGGGTGAAATGATTAACACAATTTAAATGCAACGTTAATCGCCATTTTCTATCTTCTTGAATCCCGTTCATCTTTTATCCTTTCCTCAATCCTCCCTATACTCAGTCTTTTCGCTCACTTTCACACGCTTTAACCCCCTGCGTACTAGTGGCATTCCCGCCTTGCTTGGGGTGAAATGATTAACACAATTTAAATGCAACGTTAATCGCCATTTTCTATCTTCTTGAATCCCGTTCATCTTTTATCCTTTCCTCAATCCTCCCTATACTCAGTCTTTTCGCTCACTTTCACACGCTTTAACCCCCTGCGTACTAGTGGCATTCCCGCCTTGCTTGGGGTGAAATGATTAACACAATTTAAATGCAACGTTAATCGCCATTTTCTATTTTCTTGAATCCCGTTCATCTTTTATCCTTTCCTCAATCCTCCCTATACTCAGTCTTTTCGCTCACTTTCACACGCTTTAACCCCCTGCGTACTAGTGGCATTCCCGCCTTGCTTGGGGTGAAATGATTAACACAATTTAAATGCAACGTTAATCGCCATTTTCTATCTTCTTGAATCCCGTTCATCTTTTATCCTTTCCTCAATCCTCCCTATACTCAGTCTTTTCGCTCACTTTCACACGCTTTAACCCCCTGCGTACTAGTGGCATTCCCGCCTTGCTTGGGGTGAAATGATTAACACAATTTAAATGCAACGTTAATCGCCATTTTCTATTTTCTTGAATCCCGTTCATCTTTTATCCTTTCCTCAATCCTCCCTATACCCAGTCTTTTCGCTCACTTTCACACGCTTTAACCCCCTGCGTACTAGTGGCATTCCCGCCTTGCTTGGGGTGAAATGATTAACACAATTTAAATGCAACGTTAATCGCCATTTTCTATCTTCTTGAATCCCGTTCATCTTTTATCCTTTCCTCAATCCTCCCTATACTCAGTCTTTTCGCTCACTTTCACACGCTTTAACCCCCTGCGTACTAGTGGCATTCCCGCCTTGCTTGGGGTGAAATGATTAACACAATTTAAATGCAACGTTAATCGCCATTTTCTATTTTCTTGAATCCCGTTCATCTTTTATCCTTTCCTCAATCCTCCCTATACTCAGTCTTTTCGCTCACTTTCACACGCTTTAACCCCCTGCGTACTAGTGGCATTCCCGCCTTGCTTGGGGTGAAATGATTAACACAATTTAAATGCAACGTTAATCGCCATTTTCTATCTTCTTGAATCCCGTTCATCTTTTATCCTTTCCTCAATCCTCCCTATACTCAGTCTTTTCGCTCACTTTCACACGCTTTAACCCCCTGCGTACTAGTGGCATTCCCGCCTTGCTTGGGGTGAAATGATTAACACAATTTAAATGCAACGTTAATCGCCATTTTCTATCTTCTTGAATCCCGTTCATCTTTTATCCTTTCCTCAATCCTCCCTATACTCAGTCTTTTCGCTCACTTTCACACGCTTTAACCCCCTGCGTACTAGTGGCATTCCCGCCTTGCTTGGGGTGAAATGATTAACACAATTTAAATGCAACGTTAATCGCCATTTTCTATCTTCTTGAATCCCGTTCATCTTTTATCCTTTCCTCAATCCTCCCTATACTCAGTCTTTTCGCTCACTTTCACACGCTTTAACCCCCTGCGTACTAGTGGCATTCCCGCCTTGCTTGGGGTGAAATGATTAACACAATTTAAATGCAACGTTAATCGCCATCTTCTATCTTCTTAAATCCGGTTCATCTTTTATCCTTTCCTCAATCCTCCCTATACTCAGTCTTTTCGATCACTTTCACTCGCTTTAACCCCCTGCGTACTAGTGGCATTCCCGCCTTGCTTGGGGTGAAATGATTAACACAATTTAAATGCAACGTTAATCGCCATTTTCTATCTTCTTGAATCCCGTTCATCTTTTATCCTTTCCTCAATCCTCCCTATACTCAGTCTTTTCGCTCACTTTCACACGCTTTAACCCCCTGCGTACTAGTGGCATTCCCGCCTTGCTTGGGGTGAAATGATTAACACAATTTAAATGCAACGTTAATCGCCATTTTCTATCTTCTTGAATCCCGTTCATCTTTTATCCTTTCCTCAATCCTCCCTATACTCAGTCTTTTCGCTCACTTTCACACGCTTTAACCCCCTGCGTACTAGTGGCATTCCCGCCCTGCTTGGGGTGAAATGATTAACACAATTTAAATGCAACGTTAATCGCCATTTTCTATCTTCTTGAATCCCGTTCATCTTTTATCCTTTCCTCAATCCTCCCTATACTCAGTCTTTTCGCTCACTTTCACACGCTTTAACGCCCTGCGTACTAGTGGCATTCCCGCCTTGCTTGGGGTGAAATGATTAACACAATTTAAATGCAACGTTAATCGCCATTTTCTATCTTCTTGAATCCCGTTCATCTTTTATCCTTTCCTCAATCCTCCCTATACTCAGTCTTTTCGCTCACTTTCACACGCTTTAACCCCCTGCGTACTAGTGGCATTCCCGCCCTGCTTGGGGTGAAATGATTAACACAATTTAAATGCAACGTTAATCGCCATCTTCTATCTTCTTAAATCCGGTTCATCTTTTATCCTTTCCTCAATCCTCCCTATACTCAGTCTTTTCGCTCACTTTCACACGCTTTAACCCCCTGCGTACTAGTGGCATTCCCGCCTTGCTTGGGGTGAAATGATTAACACAATTTAAATGCAACGTTAATCGCCATTTTCTATCTTCTTGAATCCCGTTCATCTTTTATCCTTTCCTCAATCCTCCCTATACTCAGTCTTTTCGCTCACTTTCACACGCTTTAACCCCCTGCGTACTAGTGGCATTCCCGCCCTGCTTGGGGTGAAATGATTAACACAATTTAAATGCAACGTTAATCGCCATCTTCTATCTTCTTAAATCCGGTTCATCTTTTATCCTTTCCTCAATCCTCCCTATACTCAGTCTTTTCGATCACTTTCACTCGCTTTAACCCCCTGCGTACTAGTGGCATTCCCGCCTTGCTTGGGGTGAAATGATTAACACAATTTAAATGCAACGTTAATCGCCATTTTCTATCTTCTTGAATCCCGTTCATCTTTTATCCTTTCCTCAATCCTCCCTATACTCAGTCTTTTCGCTCACTTTCACACGCTTTAACCCCCTGCGTACTAGTGGCATTCCCGCCTTGCTTGGGGTGAAATGATTAACACAATTTAAATGCAACGTTAATCGCCATTTTCTATCTTCTTGAATCCCGTTCATCTTTTATCCTTTCCTCAATCCTCCCTATACTCAGTCTTTTCGCTGACTTTCACACGCTTTAACCCCCTGCGTACTAGTGGCATTCCCGCCTTGCTTGGGGTGAAATGATTAACACAATTTAAATGCAACGTTAATCGCCATTTTCTATCTTCTTGAATCCCGTTCATCTTTTATCCTTTCCTCAATCCTCCCTATACTCAGTCTTTTCGCTCACTTTCACACGCTTTAACCCCCTGCGTACTAGTGGCATTCCCGCCCTGCTTGGGGTGAAATGATTAACAAAATTTAAATGCAACGTTAATCGCCATCTTCTATCTTCTTAAATCCGGTTCATCTTTTATCCTTTCCTCAATCCTCCCTATACTCAGTCTTTTCGCTCACATTCACTCGCTTTAACCCCCTGCGTACTAGTGGCATTCCCGCCTTGCTTGGGGTGAAATGATTAACACAATTTAAATGCAACGTTAATCGCCATTTTCTATCTTCTTGAATCCCGTTAATCTTTTATCCTTTCCTCAATCCTGCCTATACTCAGTCTTTTCTCTCACTTTCACTCGCTTTAACCCCCTGCGTACTAGTGGCATTCCCGCCTTGCTTGGGGTGAAATGATTAACACAATTTAAATGCAACGTTAATCGCCATTTTCTATCTTCTTGAATCCCGTTAATCTTTTATCCTTTCCTCAATCCTTCCTATACTCAGTCTTTTCTCTCACTTTCACTCGCTTTAACCCCCTGCGTACTATTGGCATTCCCGCCTTGCTTGGGGTGAAATGATTAACATAATTTAAATGCAACGTTAATCGCCATCTTCTATCTTCTTGAATCCCGTTCATCTTTTATCCTTTCCTCAATCCTTCCTATACTCAGTCTTTTCGATCACTTTCACTCGCTTTAACCCCCTGCGTACTATTGGCATTCCCGCCTTGCTTGGGGTGAAATGATTAACATAATTTAAATGCAACGTTAATCGCCATCTTCTATCTTCTTGAATCCCGTTCATCTTTTATCCTTTCCTCAATCCTTCCTATACTCAGTCTTTTCGATCACTTTCACTCTCTTTAACCCCCTGCGTACTAGTGGCATTCCCGCCTTGCTTGGGGTGAAATGATTAACACAATTTAAATGCAACGTTAATCGCCATATTCTATCTTCTTGAATCCCGTTAATCTTTTATCCTTTCCTCAATCCTGCCTATACTCAGTCTTTTCTCTCACTTTCACTCGCTTTAACCCCCTGCGTACTAGTGGCATTCCCGCCTTGCTTGGGGTGAAATGATTAACACAATTTAAATGCAACGTTAATCGCCATTTTCTATCTTCTTGAATCCCGTTAATCTTTTATCCTTTCCTGAATCCTGCCTATACTCAGTCTTTTCTCTCACTTTCACTCGCTTTAACCCCCTGCGTACTAGTGGCATTCCCGCCTTGCTTGGGGTGAAATGATTAACACAATTTAAATGCAACGTTAATCGCCATCTTCTATCTTCTTGATTCCCGTTCATCTTTTATCCTTTCCTCAATCCTTCCTATACTCAGTCTTTTCTCTCACTTTCACTCGCTTTAACTCCCTGCATACTAGTGGCATTCCCGCCTTGCTTGGGGTGAAATGATTAACACAATTTAAATGCAACGTTAATCGCCATTTTCTATCTTCTTGAATCCCGTTAATCTTTTATCCTTTCCTCAATCCTGCCTATACTCAGTCTTTTCTCTCACTTTCACTCGCTTTAACCCCCTGCGTACTAGTGGCATTCCCGCCTTGCTTGGGGTGAAATGATTAACACAATTTAAATGCAACGTTAATCGCCATTTTCTATCTTCTTGAATCCCGTTAATCTTTTATCCTTTCCTCAATCCTGCCTATACTCAGTCTTTTCTCTCACTTTCACTCGCTTTAACTCCCTGCATACTAGTGGCATTCCCGCCTTGCTTGGGGTGAAATGATTAACACAATTTAAATGCAACGTTAATCGCCATTTTCTATCTTCTTGAATCCCGTTAATCTTTTATCCTTTCCTCAATCCTGCCTATACTCAGTCTTTTCTCTCACTTTCACTCGCTTTAACCCCCTGCGTACTAGTGGCATTCCCGCCTTGCTTGGGGTGAAATGATTAACACAATTTAAATGCAACGTTAATCGCCATTTTCTATCTTCTTGAATCCCGTTAATCTTTTATCCTTTACTCAATCCTCCCTATACTCAGTCTTTTCGATCACTTTCACTCGCTTTAACCCCCTGCGTACTAGTGGCATTCCCGCCTTGCTTGGGGTGAAATGATTAACACAATTTAAATGCAACGTTAATCGCCATATTCTATCTTCTTGAATCCCGTTAATCTTTTATCCTTTCCTCAATCCTGCCTATACTCAGTCTTTTCGATCACTTTCACTCGCTTTAACCCCCTGCGTACTAGTGGCATTCCCGCCTTGCTTGGGGTGAAATGATTAACACAATTTAAATGCAACGTTAATCGCCATTTTCTATCTTCTTGAATCCCGTTCATCTTTTATCCTTTCCTCAATCCTTCCTATACTCAGTCTTTTCGATCACTTTCACTCGCTTTAACTCCCTGTGTACTAGTGGCATTCCCGCCTTGCTTGGGGTGAAATGATTAACACATTTAAATGCAACGTTAATCGCCATTTTCTATCTTCTTGAATCCCGTTCATCTTTTATCCTTTCCTCAATCCTGCCTATACTCAGTCTTTTCTCTCACTTTCACTCGCTTTAACCCCCTGCGTACTAGTGGCATTCCCGCCTTGCTTGGGGTGAAATGATTAACACAATTTAAATGCAACGTTAATCGCCATTTTCTATCTTCTTGAATCCCGTTAATCTTTTATCCTTTCCTCAATCCTGCCTATACTCAGTCTTTTCTCTCACTTTCACTCGCTTTAACCCCCTGCGTACTAGAGGCATTCCCGCCTTGCTTGGGGTGAAATGATTAACACAATTTAAATGCAACGTTAATCGCCATTTTCTATCTTCTTGAATCCCGTTCATCTTTTATCCTTTCCTCAATCCTCCCTATACTCAGTCTTTTCGCTCACTTTCACTCGCTTTAACCCCCTGCGTACTAGTGGCATTCCCGCCTTGCTTGGGGTGAAATGATTAACACAATTTAAATGCAACGTTAATCGCCATTTTCTATCTTCTTGAATCCCGTTAATCTTTTATCCTTTCCTCAATACTGCCTATACTCAGTCTTTTCTCTCACTTTCACTCGCTTTAACCCCCTGCGTACTAGTGGCATTCCCGCCTTGCTTGGGGTGAAATGATTAACACAATTTAAATGCAACGTTAATCGCCATTTTCTATCTTCTTGAATCCCGTTAATCTTTTATCCTTTCCTCAATCCTTCCTATACTCAGTCTTTTCTCTCACTTTCACTCGCTTTAAACCCCTGCGTACTAGTGGCATTCCCGCCTTGCTTGGGGTGAAATGATTAACACAATTTAAATGCAACGTTAATCGCCATTTTCTATCTTCTTGAATCCCGTTAATCTTTTATCCTTTCCTCAATCCTGCCTATACTCAGTCTTTTCTCTCACTTTCACTCGCTTTAACCCCCTGCGTACTAGTGGCATTCCCGCCTTGCTTGGGGTGAAATGATTAACACAATTTAAATGCAACGTTAATCGCCATTTTCTATCTTCTTGAATCCCGTTCATCTTTTATCCTTTCCTCAATCCTTCCTATACTCAGTCTTTTCGATCACTTTCACTCGCTTTAACTCCCTGTGTACTAGTGGCATTCCCGCCTTGCTTGGGGTGAAATGATTAACACATTTAAATGCAACGTTAATCGCCATTTTCTATCTTCTTGAATCCCGTTCATCTTTTATCCTTTCCTCAATCCTGCCTATACTCAGTCTTTTCTCTCACTTTCACTCGCTTTAACCCCCTGCGTACTAGTGGCATTCCCGCCTTGCTTGGGGTGAAATGATTAACACAATTTAAATGCAACGTTAATCGCCATTTTCTATCTTCTTGAATCCCGTTAATCTTTTATCCTTTCCTCAATCCTGCCTATACTCAGTCTTTTCTCTCACTTTCACTCGCTTTAACCCCCTGCGTACTAGAGGCATTCCCGCCTTGCTTGGGGTGAAATGATTAACACAATTTAAATGCAACGTTAATCGCCATTTTCTATCTTCTTGAATCCCGTTCATCTTTTATCCTTTCCTCAATCCTCCCTATACTCAGTCTTTTCGCTCACTTTCACTCGCTTTAACCCCCTGCGTACTAGTGGCATTCCCGCCTTGCTTGGGGTGAAATGATTAACACAATTTAAATGCAACGTTAATCGCCATTTTCTATCTTCTTGAATCCCGTTAATCTTTTATCCTTTCCTCAATACTGCCTATACTCAGTCTTTTCTCTCACTTTCACTCGCTTTAACCCCCTGCGTACTAGTGGCATTCCCGCCTTGCTTGGGGTGAAATGATTAACACAATTTAAATGCAACGTTAATCGCCATTTTCTATCTTCTTGAATCCCGTTAATCTTTTATCCTTTCCTCAATCCTTCCTATACTCAGTCTTTTCTCTCACTTTCACTCGCTTTAAACCCCTGCGTACTAGTGGCATTCCCGCCTTGCTTGGGGTGAAATGATTAACACAATTTAAATGCAACGTTAATCGCCATTTTCTATCTTCTTGAATCCCGTTAATCTTTTATCCTTTCCTCAATCCTGCCTATACTCAGTCTTTTCTCTCACTTTCACTCGCTTTAACCCCCTGCGTACTAGTGGCATTCCCGCCTTGCTTGGGGTGAAATGATTAACACAATTTAAATGCAACGTTAATCACCATCTTCTATCTTCTTGATTCCCGTTCATCTTTTATCCTTTCCTCAATCCTTCCTATACTCAGTCTTTTCGATCACTTTCACTCGCTTTAACCCCCTGCGTACTAGTGGCATTCCCGCCTTGCTTGGGGTGAAATGATTAACATAATTTAAATGCAACGTTAATCGCCATCTTCTATCTTCTTGAATCCCGTTCATCTTTTATCCTTTCCTCAATCCTTCCTATACTCAGTCTTTTCGATCACTTTCACTCGCTTTAACCCCCTGCGTACTAGTGGCATTCCCGCCTTGCTTGGGGTGAAATGATTAACATAATTTAAATGCAACGTTAATCGCCATCTTCTATCTTCTTGAATCCCGTTAATCTTTTATCCTTTCCTCAATCCTGCCTATACTCAGTCTTTTCTCTCACTTTCACTCGCTTTAACCCCCTGCGTACTAGTGGCATTCCCGCCTTGCTTGGGGTGAAATGATTAAGATAATTTAAATGCAACGTTAATCGCCATATTCTATCTTCTTGAATCCCGTTAATCTTTTATCCTTTCCTCAATCCTGCCTATACTCAGTCTTTTCTCTCACTTTCACTCGCTTTAACCCCCTGCGTACTAGTGGCATTCCCGCCTTGCTTGGGGTGAAATGATTAACATAATTTAAATGCAACGTTAATCGCCATCTTCTATCTTCTTGAATCCCGTTAATCTTTTATCCTTTCCTCAATCCTGCCTATACTCAGTCTTTTCTCTCACTTTCACTCGCTTTAACCCCCTGCGTACTAGTGGCATTCCCGCCTTGCTTGGGGTGAAATGATTAACATAATTTAAATGCAACGTTAATCGCCATCTTCTATCTTCTTGAATCCCGTTCATCTTTTATCCTTTCCTCAATCCTTCCTATACTCAGTCTTTTCGATCACTTTCACTCTCTTTAACCCCCTGCGTACTAGTGGCATTCCCGCCTTGCTTGGGGTGAAATGATTAACATAATTTAAATGCAACGTTAATCGCCATTTTCTATCTTCTTGAATCCCGTTCATCTTTTATCCTTTCCTCAATCCTTCCTATACTCAGTCTTTTCTCTCACTTTCACTCGCTTTAACCCCCTGCGTACTAGTGGCATTCCCGCCTTGCTTGGGGTGAAATGATTAACATAATTTAAATGCAACGTTAATCGCCATCTTCTATCTTCTTGAATCCCGTTAATCTTTTATCCTTTCCTCAATCCTGCCTATACTCAGTCTTTTCTCTCACTTTCACTCGCTTTAACCCCCTGCGTACTAGTGGCATTCCCCCCTTGCTTGGGGTGAAATGATTAACATAATTTAAATGCAACGTTAATCGCCATCTTCTATCTTCTTGAATCCCGTTAATCTTTTATCCTTTCCTCAATCCTGCCTATACTCAGTCTTTTCTCTCACTTTCACTCGCTTTAACCCCCTGCGTACTAGTGGCATTCCCGCCTTGCTTGGGGTGAAATGATTAAGATAATTTAAATGCAACGTTAATCGCCATATTCTATCTTCTTGAATCCCGTTAATCTTTTATCCTTTCCTCAATCCTGCCTATACTCAGTCTTTTCTCTCACTTTCACTCGCTTTAACCCCCTGCGTACTAGTGGCATTCCCGCCTTGCTTGGGGTGAAATGATTAACATAATTTAAATGCAACGTTAATCGCCATCTTCTATCTTCTTGAATCCCGTTCATCTTTTATCCTTTCCTCAATCCTTCCTATACTCAGTCTTTTCGATCACTTTCACTCGCTTTAACCCCCTGCGTACTAGTGGCATTCCCGCCTTGCTTGGGGTGAAATGATTAACATAATTTAAATGCAACGTTAATCGCCATCTTCTATCTTCTTAAATCCGGTTCATCTTTTTTCCTTTCCTCAATCCTTCCTATACTCAGTCTTTTCTCTCACTTTCACTCGCTTTAACCCCCTGCGTACTAGTGGCATTCCCGCCTTGCTTGGGGTGAAATGATTAACACAATTTAAATGCAACGTTAATCGCCATTTTCTATCTTCTTGAATCCCGTTAATCTTTTATCCTTTCCTCAATCCTGCCTATACTCAGTCTTTTCTCTCACTTTCACTCGCTTTAACCCCCTGCGTACTAGTGGCATTCCCGCCTTGCTTGGGGTGAAATGATTAACACAATTTAAATGCAACGTTAATCGCCATTTTCTATCTTCTTGAATCCCGTTAATCTTTTATCCTTTCCTCAATCCTGCCTATACTCAGTCTTTTCTCTCACTTTCACTCGCTTTAACCCCCTGCGTACTAGTGGCATTCCCGCCTTGCTTGGGGTGAAATGATTAACACAATTTAAATGCAACGTTAATCGCCATTTTCTATCTTCTTGAATCCCGTTAATCTTTTATCCTTTCCTCAATCCTTCCTATACTCAGTCTTTTCTCTCACTTTCACTCGCTTTAAACCCCTGCGTACTAGTGGCATTCCCGCCTTGCTTGGGGTGAAATGATTAACACAATTTAAATGCAACGTTAATCGCCATTTTCTATCTTCTTGAATCCCGTTAATCTTTTATCCTTTCCTCAATCCTGCCTATACTCAGTCTTTTCTCTCACTTTCACTCGCTTTAACCCCCTGCGTACTAGTGGCATTCACGCCTTGCTTGGGGTGAAATGATTAACACAATTTAAATGCAACGTTAATCGCCATTTTCTATCTTCTTGAATCCCGTTAATCTTTTATCCTTTCCTCAATCCTGCCTATACTCAGTCTTTTCTCTCACTTTCACTCGCTTTAACCCCCTGCGTACTAGTGGCATTCCCGCCTTGCTTGGGGTGAAATGATTAACACAATTTAAATGCAACGTTAATCGCCATCTTCTATCTTCTTGATTCCCGTTCATCTTTTATCCTTTCCTCAATCCTTCCTATACTCAGTCTTTTCGATCACTTTCACTCGCTTTAACCCCCTGCGTACTAGTGGCATTCCCGCCTTGCTTGGGGTGAAATGATTAACATAATTTAAATGCAACGTTAATCGCCATCTTCTATCTTCTTGAATCCCGTTCATCTTTTATCCTTTCCTCAATCCTTCCTATACTCAGTCTTTTCTCTCACTTTCCCTCGCTTTAACCCCCTGCGTACTAGTGGCATTCCCGCCTTGCTTGGGGTGAAATGATTAACACAATTTAAATGCAACGTTAATCACCATCTTCTATCTTCTTGAATCCCGTTAATCTTTTATCCTTTCCTCAATCCTTCCTATACTCAGTCTTTTCTCTCACTTTCACTCGCTTTAACCCCCTGCGTACTAGTGGCATTCCCGCCTTGCTTGGGGTGAAATGACTAACACAATTTAAATGCAACGTTAATCGACATTTTCTATCTTCTTGAATCCCGTTAATCTTTTATCCTTTCCTCAATCCTGCCTATACTCAGTCTTTTCTCTCACTTTCACTCGCTTTAACCCCCTGTGTACTAGTGGCATTCCCGCCTTGCTTGGGGTGAAATGATTAACACAATTTAAATGCAACGTTAATCGCCATCTTCTATCTTCTTGAATCCCGTTAATCTTTTATCCTTTCCTCAATCCTTCTTATACTCAGTCTTTTCTCTCACTTTCACTCGCTTTAACCCCCTGCGTACTAGTGGCATTCCCGCCTTGCTTGGGGTGAAATGATTAACATAATTTAAATGCAACGTTAATCGCCATCTTCTATCTTCTTGAAACCCGTTCATCTTTTATCCTTTCCTCAATCCTTCCTATACTCAGTCTTTTCGATCACTTTCACTCGCTTTAACCCCCTGCGTACTATTGGCATTCCCGCCTTGCTTGGGGTGAAATGATTAACATAATTTAAATGCAACGTTAATCGCCATCTTATATCTTCTTGAATCCCGTTCATCTTTTATCCTTTCCTCAATCCTTCCTATACTCAGTCTTTTCGATCACTTTCACTCTCTTTAACCCCCTGCGTACTAGTGGCATTCCCGCCTTGCTTGGGGTGAAATGATTAACATAATTTAAATGCAACGTTAATCGCCATTTTCTATCTTCTTGAATCCCGTTCATCTTTTATCCTTTCCTCAATCCTTCCTATACTCAGTCTTTTCGATCACTTTCACTCGCTTTAACCCCCTGCGTACTAGTGGCATTCCCGCCTTGCTTGGGGTGAAATGATTAACATAATTTAAATGCAACGTTAATCGCCATCTTCTATCTTCTTGAATCCCGTTAATCTTTTATCCTTTCCTCAATCCTGCCTATACTCAGTCTTTTCTCTCACTTTCACTCGCTTTAACCCCCTGCGTACTAGTGGCATTCCCGCCTTGCTTGGGGTGAAATGATTAACACAATTTAAATGCAACGTTAATCGCCATTTTCTATCTTCTTGAATCCCGTTCATCTTTTATCCTTTCCTCAATCCTGCCTATACTCAGTCTTTTCGATCACTTTCACTCGCTTTAACCCCCTGCGTACTAGTGGCATTCCCGCCTTGCTTAGGGTGAAATGATTAAGATAATTTAAATGCAACGTTAATCGCCATTTTCTATCTTCTTGAATCCCGTTCATCTTTTATCCTTTCCTCAATCCTGCCTATACTCAGTCTTTTCGATCACTTTCACTCGCTTTAACCCCCTGCGTACTAGTGGCATTCCCGCCTTGCTTGGGGTGAAATGATTAACATAATTTAAATGCAACGTTAATCGCCATCTTCTATCTTCTTGAATCCCGTTCATCTTTTATCCTTTCCTCAATCCTTCCTATACTCAGTCTTTTCGATCACTTTCACTCGCTTTAACCCCCTGCGTACTAGTGGCATTCCCGCCTTGCTTGGGGTGAAATGATTAACATAATTTAAATGCAACGTTAATCGCCATCTTCTATCTTCTTAAATCCGGTTCATCTTTTATCCTTTCCTCAATCCTTCCTATACTCAGTCTTTTCTCTCACTTTCACTCGCTTTAACCCCCTGCGTACTAGTGGCATTCCCGCCTTGCTTGGGGTGAAATGATTAACACAATTTAAATGCAACGTTAATCGCCATTTTCTATCTTCTTGAATCCCGTTCATCTTTTATCCTTTCCTCAATCCTCCCTATACTCAGTCTTTTCGCTCACTTTCACTCGCTTTAACCCCCTGCGTACTAGTGGCATTCCCGCCTTGCTTGGGGTGAAATGATTAACACAATTTAAATGCAACGTTAATCGCCATTTTCTATCTTCTTGAATCCCGTTAATCTTTTATCCTTTCCTCAATCCTGCCTATACTCAGTCTTTTCTCTCACTTTCACTCGCTTTAACCCCCTGCGTACTAGTGGCATTCCCGCCTTGCTTGGGGTGAAATGATTAACACAATTTAAATGCAACGTTAATCGCCATTTTCTATCTTCTTGAATCCCGTTAATCTTTTATCCTTTCCTCAATCCTGCCTATACTCAGTCTTTTCTCTCACTTTCACTCGCTTTAACCCCCTGCGTACTAGTGGCATTCCCGCCTTGCTTGGGGTGAAATGATTAACACAATTTAAATGCAACGTTAATCGCCATTTTCTATCTTCTTGAATCCCGTTAAACTTTTATCCTTTCCTCAATCCTTCCTATACTCAGTCTTTTCTCTCACTTTCACTCGCTTTAACCCCCTGCATACTAGTGGCATTCCCGCCTTGCTTGGGGTGAAATGATTAACACAATTTAAATGCAACGTTAATCGCCATTTTCTATCTTCTTGAATCCCGTTAATCTTTTATCCTTTCCTCAATCCTGCCTATACTCCGTCTTTTCGATCACTTTCACTCGCTTTAACCCCCTGCGTACTAGTGGCATTCCCGCCTTGCTTGGGGTGAAATGATTAACACAATTTAAATGCAACGTTAATCGCCATTTTCTATCTTCTTGAATCCCGTCAATCTTTTATCCTTTCCTCAATCCTTCCTATACTCAGTCTTTTCGATCACTTTCACTCGCTTTAACCCCCTGTGTACTAGTGGCATTCCCGCCTTGCTTGGGGTGAAATGATTAACACATTTAAATGCAACGTTAATCGCCATTTTCTATCTTCTTGAATCCCGTTAATCTTTTATCCTTTCCTCAATCCTGCCTATACTCAGTCTTTTCTCTCACTTTCACTCGCTTTAACCCCCTGCGTACTAGTGGCATTCCCGCCTTGCTTGGGGTGAAATGATTAACACAATTTAAATGCAACGTTAATCGCCATTTTCTATCTTCTTGAATCCCGTTAATCTTTTATCCTTTCCTCAATCCTGCCTATACTCAGTCTTTTCTCTCACTTTCACTCGCTTTAACCCCCTGCGTACTAGTGGCATTCCCGCCTTGCTTGGGGTGAAATGATTAACATAATTTAAATGCAACGTTAATCGCCATTTTCTATCTTCTTGAATCCCGTTCATCTTTTATCCTTTCCTCAATCCTGCCTATACTCAGTCTTTTCGATCACTTTCACTCGCTTTAACCCCCTGCGTACTAGTGGCATTCCCGCCTTGCTTGGGGTGAAATGATTAACACAATTTAAATGCAAAGTTAATCGCCATTTTCTATCTTCTTGAATCCCGTTAATCTTTTATCCTTTCCTCAATCCTGCCTATACTCAGTCTTTTCTCTCACTTTCACTCGCTTTAACTCCCTGCGTACTAGTGGCATTCCCGCCTTGCTTGGGGTGAAATGATTAACACAATTTAAATGCAACGTTAATCGCCATCTTCTATCTTCTTGATTCCCGTTCATCTTTTATCCTTTCCTCAATCCTTCCTATACTCAGTCTTTTCGATCACTTTCACTCGCTTTAACCCCCTGCGTACTAGTGGCATTCCCGCCTTGCTTGGGGTGAAATGATTAACACAATTTAAATGCAACGTTAATCGCCATCTTCTATCTTCTTGAATCCCGTTAATCTTTTATCCTTTCCTCAATCCTTCCTATACTCAGTCTTTTCGATCACTTTCACTCGCTTTAACCCCCTGCGTACTAGTGGCATTCCCGCCTTGCTTGGGGTGAAATGATTAACATAATTTAAATGCAACGTTAATCGCCATCTTCTATCTTCTTGAATCCCGTTCATCTTTTATCCTTTCCTCAATCCTTCCTATACTCAGTCTTTTCGATCACTTTCACTCGCTTTAACCCCCTGCGTACTAGTGGCATTCCCGCCTTGCTTGGGGTGAAATGATTAACATAATTTAAATGCAACGTTAATCGCCATTTTCTATCTTCTTGAATCCCGTTCATCTTTTATCCTTTCCTCAATCCTGCCTATACTCAGTCTTTTCGATCACTTTCACTCGCTTTAACCCCCTGCGTACTAGTGGCATTCCCGCCTTGCTTGGGGTGAAATGATTAGCATAATTTAAATGCAACGTTAATCGCCATCTTCTATCTTCTTGAATCCCGTTCATCTTTTATCCTTTCCTCAATCCTTCCTATACTCAGTCTTTTCGATCACTTTCACTCGCTTTAACCCCCTGCGTACTAGTGGCATTCCCGCCTTGCTTGGGGTGAAATGATTAACATAATTTAAATGCAACGTTAATCGCCATTTTCTATCTTCTTGAATCCCGTTCATCTTTTATCCTTTCCTCAATCCTTGCTATACTCAGTCTTTTCTCTCACTTTCACTCGCTTTAACCCCCTGCGTACTAGTGGCATTCCCGCCTTGCTTGGGGTGAAATGATTAACATAATTTAAATGCAACGTTAATCGCCATCTTCTATCTTCTTGATTCCGTTCATCTTTTATCCTTTCCTCAATCCTCCCTATACTCAGTCTTTTCGATCACTTTCACTCGCTTTAACCCCCTGCGTACTAGTGGCATTCCCGCCTTGCTTGGGGTGAAATGATTAACATAATTTAAATGCAACGTTAATCGCCATTTTCTATCTTCTTGAATCCGGTTCATCTTTTATCCTTTCCTCAATCCTCCCTATACTCAGTCTTTTCTCTCACTTTCACTCGCTTTAACCCACTGCGTACTAGTGGCATTCCCGCCTTGCTTGGGGTGAAATGATTAACATAATTTAAATGCAACGTTAATCGCCATCTTCTATCTTCTTGAATCCCGTTCATCTTTTATCCTTTCCTCAATCCTCCCTATACTCAGTCTTTTCTCTCACTTTCACTCGCTTTAACCCACTGCGTACTAGTGGCATTCCCGCCTTGCTTGGGGTGAAATGATTAACATAATTTAAATGCAACGTTAATCGCCATCTTCTATCTTCTTGAATCCCGTTCATCTTTTATCCTTTCCTCAATCCTCCCTATACTCAGTCTTTTCTCTCACTTTCACTCGCTTTAACCCACTGCGTACTAGTGGCATTCCCGCCTTGCTTGGGGTGAAATGGTTAACATAATTTAAATGCAACGTTAATCGCCATCTTCTATCTTCTTGAATCCCGTTCATCTTTTATCCTTTCCTCAATCCTTCCTATACTCAGTCTTTTCGCTCACTTTCACTCGCTTTAACCCCCTGCGTACTAGTGGCATTCCCGCCTTGCTTGGGGTGAAATGATTAACATAATTTAAATGCAACGTTAATCGCCATCTTCTATCTTCTTGAATCCCGTTCATCTTTTATCCTTTCCTCAATCCTCCCTATACTCAGTCTTTTCGATCACTTTCACTCGCTTTAACCCCCTGCGTACTAGTGGCATTCCCGCCTTGCTTGGGGTGAAATGATTAACATAATTTAAATGCAACGTTAATCGCCATTTTCTATCTTCTTGAATCCGGTTCATCTTTTATCCTTTCCTCAATCCTCCCTATACTCAGTCTTTTCTCTCACTTTCACTCGCTTTAACCCACTGCGTACTAGTGGCATTCCCGCCTTGCTTGGGGTGAAATGATTAACATAATTTAAATGCAACGTTAATCGCCATCTTCTATCTTCTTGAATCCCGTTCATCTTTTATCCTTTCCTCAATCCTCCCTATACTCAGTCTTTTCTCTCACTTTCACTCGCTTTAACCCACTGCGTACTAGTGGCATTCCCGCCTTGCTTGGGGTGAAATGATTAACATAATTTAAATGCAACGTTAATCGCCATCTTCTATCTTCTTGAATCCCGTTCATCTTTTATCCTTTCCTCAATCCTCCCTATACTCAGTCTTTTCTCTCACTTTCACTCGCTTTAACCCACTGCGTACTAGTGGCATTCCCGCCTTGCTTGGGGTGAAATGATTAACATAATTTAAATGCAACGTTAATCGCCATTTTCTATCTTCTTGAATCCCGTTCATCTTTTATCCTTTCCTCAATCCTCCCTATACTCAGTCTTTTCTCTCACTTTCACTCGCTTTAACCCACTGCGTACTAGTGGCATTCCCGCCTTGCTTGGGGTGAAATGATTAACATAATTTAAATGCAACGTTAATCGCCATCTTCTATCTTCTTGAATCCCGTTCATCTTTTATCCTTTCCTCAATCCTCCCTATACTCAGTCTTTTCTCTCACTTTCACTCGCTTTAACCCACTGCGTACTAGTGACATTCCCGCCTTGCTTGGGGTGAAATGATTAACATAATTTAAATGCAACGTTAATCGCCATCTTCTATCTTCTTGAATCCCGTTCATCTTTTATCCTTTCCTCAATCCTCCCTATACTCAGTCTTTTCTCTCACTTTCACTCGCTTTAACCCACTGCGTACTAGTGGCATTCCCGCCTTGCTTGGGGTGAAATGGTTAACATAATTTAAATGCAACGTTAATCGCCATCTTCTATCTTCTTGAATCCCGTTCATCTTTTATCCTTTCCTCAATCCTTCCTATACTCAGTCTTTTCGCTCACTTTCACTCGCTTTAACCCCCTGCGTACTAGTGGCATTCCCGCCTTGCTTGGGGTGAAATGATTAACATAATTTAAATGCAATGTTAATCGCCATCTTCTATCTTCTTGAATCCCGTTCATCTTTTATCCTTTCCTCAATCCTCCCTATACTCAGTCTTTTCGATCACTTTCACTCGCTTTAACCCCCTGCGTACTAGTGGCATTCCCGCCTTGCTTGGGGTGAAATGATTAACATAATTTAAATGCAACGTTAATCGCCATTTTCTATCTTCTTGAATCCGGTTCATCTTTTATCCTTTCCTCAATCCTCCCTATACTCAGTCTTTTCTCTCACTTTCACTCGCTTTAACCCACTGCGTACTAGTGGCATTCCCGCCTTGCTTGGGGTGAAATGATTAACATAATTTAAATGCAACGTTAATCGCCATCTTCTATCTTCTTGAATCCCGTTCATCTTTTATCCTTTCCTCAATCCTTCCTATACTCAGTCTTTTCTCTCACTTTCACTTGCTTTAACCCACTGCGTACTAGTGGCATTCCCGCCTTGCTTGGGGTGAAATGGTTAACATAATTTAAATGCAACGTTAATCGCCATCTTCTATCTTCTTGAATCCCGTTCATCTTTTATCCTTTCCTCAATCCTTCCTATACTCAGTCTTTTCGCTCACTTTCACTCGCTTTAACCCCCTGCGTACTAGTGGCATTCCCGCCTTGCTTGGGGTGAAATGATTAACATAATTTAAATGCAACGTTAATCGCCATCTTCTATCTTCTTGAATCCCGTTCATCTTTTATCCTTTCCTCAATCCTCCCTATACTCAGTCTTTTCGATCACTTTCACTCGCTTTAACCCCCTGCGTACTAGTGGCATTCCCGCCTTGCTTGGGGTGAAATGATTAACATAATTTAAATGCAACGTTAATCGCCATTTTCTATCTTCTTGAATCCGGTTCATCTTTTATCCTTTCCTCAATCCTCCCTATACTCAGTCTTTTCTCTCACTTTCACTCGCTTTAACCCACTGCGTACTAGTGGCATTCCCGCCTTGCTTGGGGTGAAATGATTAACATAATTTAAATGCAACGTTAATCGCCATCTTCTATCTTCTTGAATCCCGTTCATCTTTTATCCTTTCCTCAATCCTCCCTATACTCAGTCTTTTCTCTCACTTTCACTCGCTTTAACCCACTGCGTACTAGTGGCATTCCCGCCTTGCTTGGGGTGAAATGATTAACATAATTTAAATGCAACGTTAATCGCCATCTTCTATCTTCTTGAATCCCGTTCATCTTTTATCCTTTCCTCAATCCTCCCTATACTCAGACTTTTCTCTCACTTTCACTCGCTTTAACCCACTGCGTACTAGTGGCATTCCCGCCTTGCTTGGGGTGAAATGGTTAACATAATTTAAATGCAACGTTAATCGCCATCTTCTATCTTCTTGAATCCCGTTCATCTTTTATCCTTTCCTCAATCCTTCCTATACTCAGTCTTTTCGCTCACTTTCACTCGCCTTAACCCCCTGCGTACTAGTGGCATTCCCGCCTTGCTTGGGGTGAAATGATTAACATAATTTAAATGCAACGTTAATCGCCATCTTCTATCTTCTTGAATCCCGTTCATCTTTTATCCTTTCCTCAATCCTCCCTATACTCAGTCTTTTCGATCACTTTCACTCGCTTTAACCCCCTGCGTACTAGTGGCATTCCCGCCTTGCTTGGGGTGAAATGATTAACATAATTTAAATGCAACGTTAATCGCCATTTTCTATCTTCTTGAATCCGGTTCATCTTTTATCCTTTCCTTAATCCTCCCTATACTCAGTCTTTTCTCTCACTTTCACTCGCTTTAACCCACTGCGTACTAGTGGCATTCTCGCCTTGCTTGGGGTGAAATGATTAACATAATTTAAATGCAACGTTAATCGCCATCTTCTATCTTCTTGAATCCCGTTCATCTTTTATCCTTTCCTCAATCCTCCCTATACTCAGTCTTTTCTCTCACTTTCACTCGCTTTAACCCACTGCGTACTAGTGGCATTCCCGCCTTGCTTGGGGTGAAATGATTAACATAATTTAAATGCAACGTTAATCGCCATCTTCTATCTTCTTGAATCCCGTTCATCTTTTATCCTTTCCTCAATCCTCCCTATACTCAGTCTTTTCTCTCACTTTCACTCGCTTTAACCCACTGCGTACTAGTGGCATTCCCGCCTTGCTTGGGGTGAAATGATTAACATAATTTAAATGCAACGTTAATCGCCATCTTCTATCTTCTTGAATCCCGTTCATCTTTTATCCTTTCCTCAATCCTTCCTATACTCAGTCTTTTCGATCACTTTCACTCGCTTTAACCCCCTGCGTACTAGTGGCATTCCCGCCTTGCTTGGGGTGAAATGATTAACATAATTTAAATGCAACGTTAATCGCCATCTTCTATCTTCTTGAATCCCGTTAATCTTTTATCCTTTCCTCAATCCTGCCTATACTCACTCTTTTCTCTCACTTTCACTCGCTTTAACCCCCTGCGTACTAGTGGCATTCCCGCCTTGCTTGGGGTGAAATGATTAACATAATTTAAATGCAACGTTAATCGCCATTTTCTATCTTCTTGAATCCCGTTCATCTTTTATCCTTTCCTCAATCCTGCCTATACTCAGTCTTTTCGATCACTTTCACTCGCTTTAACCCCCTGCGTACTAGTGGCATTCCCGCCTTGCTTGGGGTGAAATGATTAACATAATTTAAATGCAACGCTAATCGCCATCTTCTATCTTCTTGAATCCCGTTCATCTTTTATCCTTTCCTCAATCCTTCCTATACTCAGTCTTTTCGATCACTTTCACTCGCTTTAACCCCCTGCGTACTAGTGGCATTCCCGCCTTGCTTGGGGTGAAATGATTAACATAATTTAAATGCAACGTTAATCGCCATTTTCTATCTTCTTGAATCCCGTTCATCTTTTATCCTTTCCTCAATCCTTGCTATACTCAGTCTTTTCTCTCACTTTCACTCGCTTTAACCCCCTGCGTACTAGTGGCATTCCCGCCTTGCTTGGGGTGAAATGATTAACATAATTTAAATGCAACGTTAATCGCCATCTTCTATCTTCTTGAATCCCGTTCATCTTTTATCCTTTCCTCAATCCTTCCTATACTCAGTCTTTTCGATCACTTTCACTCGCTTTAACCCCCTGCGTACTAGTGGCATTCCCGCCTTGCTTGGGGTGAAATGATTAACATAATTTAAATGCAACGTTAATCGCCATCTTCTATCTTCTTGAATCCCGTTCATCTTTTATCCTTTCCTCAATCCTTCCTATACTCAGTCTTTTCGATCACTTTCACTCGCTTTAACCCCCTGCGTACTAGTGGCATTCCCGCCTTGCTTGGGGTGAAATGGTTAACATAATTTAAATGCAACGTTAATCGCCATCTTCTATCTTCTTGAATCCCGTTCATCTTTTATCCTTTCCTCAATCCTCCCTATACTCAGTCTTTTCTCTCACTTTCACTCGCTTTAACCCCCTGCGTACTAGTGGCATTCCCGCCTTGCTTGGGGTGAAATGATTAACATAATTTAAATGCAACGTTAATCGCCATTTTCTATCTTCTTGAATCCCGTTCATCTTTTATCCTTTCCTCAATCCTGCCTATACTCAGTCTTTTCGATCACTTTCACTCGCTTTAACCCCCTGCGTACTAGTGGCATTCCCGCCTTGCTTGGGGTGAAATGATTAACATAATTTAAATGCAACGCTAATCGCCATCTTCTATCTTCTTGAATCCCGTTCATCTTTTATCCTTTCCTCAATCCTTCCTATACTCAGTCTTTTCGATCACTTTCACTCGCTTTAACCCCCTGCGTACTAGTGGCATTCCCGCCTTGCTTGGGGTGAAATGATTAACATAATTTAAATGCAACGTTAATCGCCATTTTCTATCTTCTTGAATCCCGTTCATCTTTTATCCTTTCCTCAATCCTTGCTATACTCAGTCTTTTCTCTCACTTTCACTCGCTTTAACCCCCTGCGTACTAGTGGCATTCCCGCCTTGCTTGGGGTGAAATGATTAACATAATTTAAATGCAACGTTAATCGCCATCTTCTATCTTCTTGAATCCCGTTCATCTTTTATCCTTTCCTCAATCCTGCCTATACTCAGTCTTTTCTCTCACTTTCACTCGCTTTAACCCCCTGCGTACTAGTGGCATTCCCGCCTTGCTTGGGGTGAAATGATTAACATAATTTAAATGCAACGTTAATCGCCATTTTCTATCTTCTTGAATCCCGTTCATCTTTTATCCTTTCCTCAATCCTTGCTATACTCAGTCTTTTCTCTCACTTTCACTCGCTTTAACCCCCTGCGTACTAGTGGCATTCCCGCCTTGCTTGGGGTGAAATGATTAACATAATTTAAATGCAACGTTAATCGCCATCTTCTATCTTCTTGAATCCCGTTCATCTTTTATCCTTTCCTCAATCCTTCCTATACTCAGTCTTTTCGATCACTTTCACTCGCTTTAACCCCCTGCGTACTAGTGGCATTCCCGCCTTGCTTGGGGTGAAATGATTAACATAATTTAAATGCAACGTTAATCGCCATCTTCTATCTTCTTGAATCCCGTTCATCTTTTATCCTTTCCTCAATCCTTCCTATACTCAGTCTTTTCGATCACTTTCACTCGCTTTAACCCCCTGCGTACTAGTGGCATTCCCGCCTTGCTTGGGGTGAAATGGTTAACATAATTTAAATGCAACGTTAATCGCCATCTTCTGTCTTCTTGAATCCCGTTCATCTTTTATCCTTTCCTCAATCCTCCCTATACTCAGTCTTTTCTCTCACTTTCACTCGCTTTAACCCCCTGCGTACTAGTGGCATTCCCGCCTTGCTTGGGGTGAAATGATTAACATAATTTAAATGCAACGTTAATCGCCATTTTCTATCTTCTTGAATCCCGTTCATCTTTTATCCTTTCCTCAATCCTGCCTATACTCAGTCTTTTCGATCACTTTCACTCGCTTTAACCCCCTGCGTACTAGTGGCATTCCCGCCTTGCTTGGGGTGAAATGATTAACATAATTTAAATGCAACGCTAATCGCCATCTTCTATCTTCTTGAATCCCGTTCATCTTTTATCCTTTCCTCAATCCTTCCTATACTCAGTCTTTTCGATCACTTTCACTCGCTTTAACCCCCTGCGTACTAGTGGCATTCCCGCCTTGCTTGGGGTGAAATGATTAACATAATTTAAATGCAACGTTAATCGCCATTTTCTATCTTCTTGAATCCCGTTCATCTTTTATCCTTTCCTCAATCCTTGCTATACTCAGTCTTTTCTCTCACTTTCACTCGCTTTAACCCCCTGCGTACTAGTGGCATTCCCGCCTTGCTTGGGGTGAAATGATTAACATAATTTAAATGCAACGTTAATCGCCATCTTCTATCTTCTTGAATCCCGTTAATCTTTTATCCTTTCCTCAATCCTGCCTATACTCAGTCTTTTCTCTCACTTTCACTCGCTTTAACCCCCTGCGTACTAGTGGCATTCCCGCCTTGCTTGGGGTGAAATGATTAACATAATTTAAATGCAACGTTAATCGCCATTTTCTATCTTCTTGAATCCCGTTCATCTTTTATCCTTTCCTCAATCCTGCCTATACTCAGTCTTTTCGATCACTTTCACTCGCTTTAACCCCCTGCGTACTAGTGGCATTCCCGCCTTGCTTGGGGTGAAATGATTAACATAATTTAAATGCAACGCTAATCGCCATCTTCTATCTTCTTGAATCCCGTTCATCTTTTATCCTTTCCTCAATCCTTCCTATACTCAGTCTTTTCGATCACTTTCACTCGCTTTAACCCCCTGCGTACTAGTGGCATTCCCGCCTTGCTTGGGGTGAAATGATTAACATAATTTAAATGCAACGTTAATCGCCATTTTCTATCTTCTTGAATCCCGTTCATCTTTTATCCTTTCCTCAATCCTTGCTATACTCAGTCTTTTCTCTCACTTTCACTCGCTTTAACCCCCTGCGTACTAGTGGCATTCCCGCCTTGCTTGGGGTGAAATGATTAACATAATTTAAATGCAACGTTAATCGCCATCTTCTATCTTCTTGAATCCCGTTCATCTTTTATCCTTTCCTCAATCCTTCCTATACTCAGTCTTTTCGATCACTTTCACTCGCTTTAACCCCCTGCGTACTAGTGGCATTCCCGCCTTGCTTGGGGTGAAATGATTAACATAATTTAAATGCAACGTTAATCGCCATCTTCTATCTTCTTGAATCCCGTTCATCTTTTATCCTTTCCTCAATCCTTCCTATACTCAGTCTTTTCGATCACTTTCACTCGCTTTAACCCCCTGCGTACTAGTGGCATTCCCGCCTTGCTTGGGGTGAAATGGTTAACATAATTTAAATGCAACGTTAATCGCCATCTTCTATCTTCTTGAATCCCGTTCATCTTTTATCCTTTCCTCAATCCTCCCTATACTCAGTCTTTTCGATCACTTTCACTCGCTTTAACCCCCTGCGTACTAGTGGCATTCCCGCCTTGCTTGGGGTGAAATGATTAACATAATTTAAATGCAACGTTAATCGCCATTTTCTATCTTCTTGAATCCCGTTCATCTTTTATCCTTTCCTCAATCCTGCCTATACTCAGTCTTTTCTCTCACTTTCACTCGCTTTAACCCCCTGCGTACTAGTGGCATTCCCGCCTTGCTTGGGGTGAAATGATTAACATAATTTAAATGCAACGTTAATCGCCATTTTCTATCTTCTTGAATCCGGTTCATCTTTTATCCTTTCCTCAATCCTCCCTATACTCAGTCTTTTCTCTCACTTTCACTCGCTTTAACCCACTGCGTACTAGTGGCATTCCCGCCTTGCTTGGGGTGAAATGATTAACATAATTTAAATGCAACGTTAATCGCCATCTTCTATCTTCTTGAATCCCGTTCATCTTTTATCCTTTCCTCAATCCTCCCTATACTCAGTCTTTTCTCTCACTTTCACTCGCTTTAACCCACTGCGTACTAGTGGCATTCCCGCCTTGCTTGGGGTGAAATGATTAACATAATTTAAATGCAACGTTAATCGCCATCTTCTATCTTCTTGAATCCCGTTCATCTTTTATCCTTTCCTCAATCCTCCCTATACTCAGTCTTTTCTCTCACTTTCACTCGCTTTAACCCACTGCGTACTAGTGGCATTCCCGCCTTGCTTGGGGTGAAATGGTTAACATAATTTAAATGCAACGTTAATCGCCATCTTCTATCTTCTTGAATCCCGTTCATCTTTTATCCTTTCCTCAATCCTTCCTATACTCAGTCTTTTCGCTCACTTTCACTCGCTTTAACCCTCTGCGTACTAGTGGCATTCCCGCCTTGCTTGGGGTGAAATGATTAACATAATTTAAATGCAACGTTAATCGCCATCTTCTATCTTCTTGAATCCCGTTCATCTTTTATCCTTTCCTCAATCCTCCCTATACTCAGTCTTTTCGATCACTTTCACTCGCTTTAACCCCCTGCGTACTAGTGGCATTCCCGCCTTGCTTGGGGTGAAATGATTAACATAATTTAAATGCAACGTTAATCGCCATTTTCTATCTTCTTGAATCCGGTCCATCTTTTATCCTTTCCTCAATCCTCCCTATACTCAGTCTTTTCTCTCACTTTCACTCGCTTTAACCCACTGCGTACTAGTGGCATTCCCGCCTTGCTTGGGGTGAAATGATTAACATAATTTAAATGCAACGTTAATCGCCATCTTCTATCTTCTTGAATCCCGTTCATCTTTTATCCTTTCCTCAATCCTCCCTATACTCAGTCTTTTCTCTCACTTTCACTCGCTTTAACCCACTGCGTACTAGTGGCATTCCCGCCTTGCTTGGGGTGAAATGATTAACATAATTTAAATGCAACGTTAATCGCCATCTTCTATCTTCTTGAATCCCGTTCATCTTTTATCCTTTCCTCAATCCTTCCTATACTCAGTCTTTTCGATCACTTTCACTCGCTTTAACCCCCTGCGTACTAGTGGCATTCCCGCCTTGCTTGGGGTGAAATGATTAACATAATTTAAATGCAACGTTAATCGCCATCTTCTATCTTCTTGAATCCCGTTAATCTTTTATCCTTTCCTCAATCCTGCCTATACTCAGTCTTTTCTCTCACTTTCACTCGCTTTAACCCCCTGCGTACTAGTGGCATTCCCGCCTTGCTTGGGGTGAAATGATTAACATAATTTAAATGCAACGTTAATCGCCATTTTCTATCTTCTTGAATCCCGTTCATCTTTTATCCTTTCCTCAATCCTGCCTATACTCAGTCTTTTCGATCACTTTCACTCGCTTTAACCCCCTGCGTACTAGTGGCATTCCCGCCTTGCTTGGGGTGAAATGATTAACAAAATTTAAATGCAACGTTAATCGCCATCTTCTATCTTCTTAAATCCGGTTCATCTTTTATGCTTTCCTCAATCCTCCCTATACTCAGTCTTTTCGATCACTTTCACTCGCTTTAACCCCCTGCGTACTAGTGGCATTCCCGCCTTGCTTGGGGTGAAATGATTAACATAATTTAAATGCAACGTTAATCGCCATTTTCTATCTTCTTGAATCCGGTCCATCTTTTATCCTTTCCTCAATCCTCCCTATACTCAGTCTTTTCTCTCACTTTCACTCGCTTTAACCCACTGCGTACTAGTGGCATTCCCGCCTTGCTTGGGGTGAAATGATTAACATAATTTAAATGCAACGTTAATCGCCATCTTCTATCTTCTTGAATCCCGTTCATCTTTTATCCTTTCCTCAATCCTCCCTATACTCAGTCTTTTCTCTCACTTTCACTCGCTTTAACCCACTGCGTACTAGTGGCATTCCCGCCTTGCTTGGGGTGAAATGATTAACATAATTTAAATGCAACGTTAATCGCCATCTTCTATCTTCTTGAATCCCGTTCATCTTTTATCCTTTCCTCAATCCTTCCTATACTCAGTCTTTTCGATCACTTTCACTCGCTTTAACCCCCTGCGTACTAGTGGCATTCCCGCCTTGCTTGGGGTGAAATGATTAACATAATTTAAATGCAACGTTAATCGCCATCTTCTATCTTCTTAAATCCGGTTCATCTTTTATCCTTTCCTCAATCCTCCCTATACTCAGTCTTTTCTCTCACTTTCACTCGCTTTAACCCCCTGCGTACTAGTGGCATTCCCGCCTTGCTTGGGGTGAAATGATTAACATAATTTAAATGCAACGTTAATCGCCATTTTCTATCTTCTTGAATCCCGTTCATCTTTTATCCTTTCCTCAATCCTGCCTATACTCAGTCTTTTCTCTCACTGTCACTCGCTTTAACCCCCTGCGTACTAGTGGCATTCCAGCCTTGCTTGGGGTGAAATGATTAACACAATTTAAATGCAACGTTAATCGCCATCTTGTATCTTCTTGAATCCCGTTCATCTTTTATCCTTTCCTCAATCCTGCCTATACTCAGTCTTTTCTCTGACTTTCACTCGCTTTAACCCCCTACGTACTAGTGGCATTCCCGCCTTGCCACACAAGCAGGAGAACCAAGTCATGGCTGTCAGGCAATTTCTGAGGCTGCATCACCCCTTACATCCGGCCACCGAACTCCCTACTGCACCCCCTTGTTTATTATATGTGGGTGTGGTTGGGAGAGAGACGCACAAAGCTCCTTGTAACACCAAAGATGAACTGAAGGCAAGGATTATAGCAGCATTCACCAGCTTAAACAAGAAGAGTTGCAGGAGATTTTGAAGTCGTCTGGAGGCCATGGTTGAATAAATTTACTCTTTAGTATTTCAAGATATTTTTTGTGTAATTTTCGTAAATATATCTTTTAAAATGAAATGTCAGTGTTATTTTCATTTTTGCGTAATTTAGACGATAGTTTATCCATCGTACCTATATATATATATATATATATATATATATATATATATATATATATATATATATATATATATATACTACTGGGGTATATATATATATATATGTATATATATATTATGAAATGGACAAAGTCCGACAATCATTTTAAGACATTTTTATGTTTATACATTCTTTTCATAGATACAAATATTTAAGGAAATGCTCTGTTTTATAATAAACAGTATTAAACCACATTTACCGGCCTGAATGTCCGAGAAATTTTCATAGAAAACAGGAATCGAACCTGTATCCTATACGGAACCGTCATATAGCCTGACGTGCCTTAACCGTTTCGGCCACAGAGGAGCTTTCTGTAAGCAAGGTCGATTTTACTGTCTTTAAACTTTAATCTTCCATGAATCTGTCACGTACATTCATATCTGCTCATGGCGTATCCAGATGTAAACAAATGACGTCACACATTATGAAATGGACAAAGTCCGACAATTATTTTCTCGGACATTCAGGCCGGTAAAAAATTTGAATTTGTAGGTCTAATGAATTGGATGGTGATTACGATTCCAATGAAATAAATTATAACCATTGAATATTAGTGTTTAAGCCTTTTTTATTATATATATATATATATATATATATATATATATATATATATATATATATATATATATATATATATAAGCTTAAAGGTTGCCTTATCGAGCGGCATTTATTGGCCCTTCATCACAATAGGTAGCCAGGAGTAGATGTGATAGGCAAAAATACAGAAGAACTCAAAATTAATCACTGCCTCTAAGTATTGAAGATATTTAAGTGCAGTGATTTTAACGCACTAATTGAATGCATATTAATCGACGGATTCATGTATTTAGATTTCGACATTAAATAACCCATAGAGGTGTTGATATGCCACTAACAAATTCAACCAACCCAACCGCAAAAGACAAAAAATATGCATATCAGCACTAGTTAGGACTTGTGGTATGCATAGATGTGGCATTATGATAAGAGGAACGTTATCGGATTTAGGGGGTCAGTGATTGAGACTAGATAAGTAGAACATAGAACAGTTCATGACCGGCGCCCCACTTCTACTCACCCTGAATTCGGCATTGTGGCATATTTGGTGTAATTTCGTCAATAAATACCAATTCGAAAGTAGGACACTTCGATCTAGTGTAATGGTTAACAAGCATGTCTCGCTTGTTTAATTACGACTGAGCAGTGATCCATACTTTCGACTCCACTGTCGCACATGTTAAGCCACGCTTCGTAAATCTCTAAACCGGAAGTAGGGCACCTTGACGTGGTGTAATGGTTAACAAGCTTGTCTCGCTTGTTTAATTAAGACTGAGTAGTGATCCATACTTTCGACTCCACTGTCGCACATGTTAAGCCACGCTTCGTAAATCACTAAACCGGAAGTAGGGCACCTTGACGTGGTGTAATGGTTAACAAGCTTGTATCACCTGATTAGTTACGACTTAGTAGTGAGTTCGATCCTCACTGGGTGCTATATACTTGCGGCCTTGTGCCACTTCTAAGCTTCTCTTAGTGAATTAATCTAAAACAGGAAGTAATGCATGGAGACTGATGCGCAGAAACGAATTTTTATGTTCCACAAGAAAATAAACGGACAGTTTTTTGTATGACGTCACGAATAGATATAACTGTACCAGAAATGCGAAAGAAATTGTCTCATATGTATTAATCTTGACCCCACTCCCCAAATGGAGGAGGTATTGGCTACACTTTCTGTCTGCTGAACCCAGAGGGACTTCCCCACCCCCAGGGATTACCTCTCTTTCAGAAGAAGGGGCTTAGTTTTACTGCCAGGTACCTCAGGTGTCCCTAAAAAGGGAAGTGCCAATGGGGTTAGGACAATTATTCTACGGTATTGCCGTTAAACGCACTTTAAACTAACCTTGTATCACACTCGGTAGCGACATGTGCGCACTAAAAAATACCCTGACTGCATGCGTGAGGTTCTCAAATTGAGGACCTCGTTCTGCAGGGAAAAAGGATTTTGAGCCTGTGTCCTGTGTAGGAATCAACCGAGCCTATGTGAGATTAGCTTAGCTTAGCTTAGCTTAGCATAGGCTGTTACTTTTTTAGTTAGTCTATAAATTTGTTTTAGCTTAGCTAGAGGACGAGGGAACCTCTTGTGCCTTCCATCAGTATGGCTGATGCTAACCTCCAGGAGAGTGACTCATGACACCTTCTCAGACTAACATTTTCCACTGACATGAAGTAAAAAGATTATATTGAATCAGTTGTTAAGTTAATACACTGAGTCGTGCTAGACAATCTTTCTCACCAGAAAATTTTTCATACACATTTATAAATCTACCATTCATCCACGCATTAAATATCATGTCACGTATGATCTGGAGCTGCTGTTATGAAGTTAGAGAGTCTTGATAACATCCAAAGAAGAATATGCAATGATATTGCTGCTGATCTGTCATCTCGGCTTCAGTCCCTTTTTTGCCGCCGTAACGTAGCTTTCTCGTGCCTTTTCTGTAAATAATTTCATGGTAATTGTTCTGATGAGCTTTCTTCTTTGGTACTTAGACTTTACGAATTTAAACGCAGTGATCGATTAGCGGCTAGGTCTCATCATTTTACAATTGAACTGGTGAGATGTAACCGTTTCTCCTCTCGCACTTCTCGCTTGTTGAACTCTCTTCTGTCCTCTTCTCTTAATAGAGATTTTCCAAACGCAGCTTAGATGTGGCACAAGGCCAAAAGTATGGAGCACCCATTGAGGATCGAACTCACTATTCAGCCGTAATTGTTCTAGCAAGACAAGCTTGCTAACCATTACACCACGCCGAGGTGCCCATCCTCTTTTCTCAATAGTAGTTTTTCTCATATTCTCTAACACTCAGTAACCACTTGCGTCCTAGTGGCTTTATTGCCTTTGATCTTCAAAAATTTAAATGCAACGTCAATCGTTATCTTCTGTCTTCTTAATTCTTGTTCTTTTATTGTCCTCTCTCCTTAATAGTAGTTTTTCTCATATTCTCTAACACTCAGTAACTCCTTGCGTCCTAGTGGCTTTATTGCCTTACTTGGAGTGAAATGATTAAAAAAAAAAGTTAAGATTATTGACCCGTTTTGCTTTTTGTTTAATTCACCCAACCCCTCCTACACTGGGTGAGAGATTTTCGTTTTCTGGGGAGTGCAGGATTCATTTTGGTTTTTCTTTTCGTAATAGTTGTTGTGTCTGGATTTAGAGTACCCCTGAGGGAGGCTTTGTGAGCGTCATTGTATTTTTTGTTTTAAAGTTCCGCATTTTTTTCGTCTAGTTAACTGATATTTCTGCCGCAGTTAGGATTGGGGGGATGGGGTGTAATACTGACATTTCTTCTTTATGTCCTTTCAGGACGCAGGCGATCATGGCCCTCCACATCTTCCTGTGCCTTATAGCTATTCCCTCCTACCTCATTACGTGCTCCAGAAATTCCAACTGCCTCTTCCTGATGTTAAGTATAAGTTTCCTTTTTGTTTCCATCTTCTCCAAAACTTCATCGTTGCTCACATGTTCGGTCTACATTATCCTCAGTATCCTTCTGTAGAACCCCATTTCTGTTGATTCAAGTCTCTTCATCATCTTTGAGGAGATTGTCCAGCATTCTGTTTACCTGCTCAGAAGAGAAGACATGATGCAAGATAATGCTTAATGTATAGTCCTTCTACTTCTGTGAACCTTATCATTTCAGGACGTTGGCAATTATGACTCTCCGCGATTTCCTCTACTTTGTAGCTCTTAGTAAATTTTGTTTTTTATTATTTCTCCTAAAACCTGTTCTGCCAACCTTTTATACAAACGTGTTGTTTTCCTCTGTCCCTCTTGCTTTCAATCTGTCCTGTGAGTATCAAATTTTCCAAGCCCTCTTTTCTCATTATGTGCTCCAGAAATCTCAACTGTTGCTTCCTGATGTTAAGAATAAGTTTCCTTTTTTATTTGCATTTTCTCTAAAGCTTCGTCGTTGCTCACATACTTTATCCATTGGTATCCTCAGCATCCTTCTGTTGTTTTAAGTCTCTTCTTCTTTGAAACACTTGTCCAGCATTCACTACCATTCAGTAGAAAAGAGCACTGAACTGTTGTGTGATATCTGTCCTCCTATATGACAGTGAATGCTGGACAATCTCCCCAAAGATGAAGAAGAGACTTGAAGCAAGAGAAACAAAGAAAAGAGTACTGAAATGTTGTGTGATATCTGTCCTCCTATATGGCAATGAATGCTGGACAATCTCCCCAAAGATGAAGAAGAGACTTGAAGCAAGAGAAACAAAGAAAAGAGTACTGAACTGTTGTGTGATATCTGTCCTCCTCTATGGCAATGAATGCTGGACAATCTCCACAAAGATGAAGACGAGACTTGAAGCAAGAGAAACAAAGAAAAGAGTACTGAACTGTTGTGTGATATCTGTCCTCCTATATGGCAATGAATGCTGGACAATCTCCACAAAGATGAAGACGAGACTTGAAGCATGAGAAACAAAGAAAGGAGTATTGAACTGTTACGTGATGTCTGTCCTGTGAATGCTGGACAATCTCCTCACAGATGAAGAAATTCATGCTTAGAATTCACTAGACAATGTGCTTATCACCAGAAAGGAAAGAGAAAGGCCTACGAGGCAAGAGAAATAGAAGAGGTAGCATGAAATGCGATTTTAAAGGTTACAGAGACAGAATCAGTTACAGTCCTGAAAGAAGGTCAACAGTAAAGAAAGTCTGAAAGACTCAAAGAGCACAAGTAGCTTTGTTAAAAACCAGAGTTAATGGAATTGGTAAATAATGTGACTGCTCACTAAGTAGGTTATGCGTTGTTTTCCTCTGTCCCTCTTGCCTTCAATCTGGCATGTGAGTATCAAATTTTCCAAGCCCTCTTTTCTCATTTATATACCAGAGAAATTTCAACTGTCTTTTCCTGATGTTAAGTATAAGATTCTTTTTTCTTTCAATTTTCTCTAAAACTTTGTCGTTGTTCGCATGTTCGGCCCATGGTATTCTCAGCATCTTTCTGTAGAACCACATTTCTGTTGCTTCAATTTTCTTCTTCATCTTTGAGGAGATTGTCCAGCATTTGCTGCTATGCAAGAGGACAAATATCGCATAAGAGTTCAGTACTCTTTTCTTTGTTTTTAACGAAATTTTTCTGTCTCTTAATGCTCTGCTTAGCTTTTGGAAAGCATTTTTGGCCATCCCAATACGCCTTCTTATCTCAGTGTCACACTTTCCATCCTCTGTTAGAACACTTCCCAGATATTTAAGTTTCTGTACCTGCTTGATTTTAGTGTCCCCGACCTGCAATTTGAATGTTGGGCTTTATCCTTTTTGCTGATAACCTGAATTCTTGCTTTTCTGTTGTTTAAATTTAGTCTTTTTTCTTGCCTTTCCTCACTACCTTTGGTAGGGGCTTTTGTAGTTTCCTTTCCGTGTCTGATATTAATACAGTGTCATCTGCATATCTTATGTTGTTAAGATTTTGGTCGCCAACAATGAATCTTGGTAGGACTTTCATTATCTTAGAATTGCCTCGCTGTGTAGGCTGATCAAGTCTGGCGAGAAGGCACATCCTTGTCTTACACCGTTTACTATTTTGGTGTATCTGTTGAACTCACTTTCTATTCGTATATTATTTGCTCTATTTGGCCATCATGACGTTCGCCATTCCTCAGTGTGTGTTAACCTATAGAGAATTTCGAACTGAACCCTTTGTTTAATCTACGGGGGTAGATTTTTCTTGTTCCGCATTTGCCGGAATTACATCGATATAAGAATTGGCATCAAAGAATTCAGTCTGAATTGCAGAGACAAATTCACGGGAAATATAACAAAATAAAAAGCGGTTGGGTCTGAAATTTTTATTGAAAGAAAACAAAACACTGAAGTGATTTTTCAAAGTTTTTTCGACACCCAGTGTCTTTTTATTCTTTTGTAGAGCACGTCTTTACCTGCAACGATTATTTAAAAACAAAAAGAAAGAATGAAGAACGGACTATTTATGTCTCAAAACAGTGTTAGAAATATGTACAACAAAGTAATAACTATTATGAGACAAACATCAATATATGAGAGTGACTTACTCACACAAAAAGACGGAGTTCTGATATATATATATATATATATATATATATATATATATATATATATATATTTTAAGCTTTTCACCGCAAGCAAGGCTGGAAGCCACTAGCACGCAATGGGTTACAGAAGATTTGGAGCGAGAGCAGATAGGAGTGTTAGAGGAAAGGATGTGGAGAAGGATAGTGGATAGATCAAGGCAACTGGAGATGTCGATTGACGTTACATTTGAATAGCTGGAGATTATAGTTGTCAGGGAAACAGGAATGAGGAAGGGAGTTCCACAGGCGAGAGGTGCGAGATATGAAGCTATTGGAGTAGAAGAGACTATATATATATATATATATATATATATATATATATATATATATATATATATATATATATATATATATATATGATACTGGATATAGATTCAAGGTTTGTCAGGCTGAGATACTTTTGAAAGGCCAATAGTATTAAATTTTGAATTTCAGTATTTATTACTTTTTTGGCAGATGTTTCTGAAGCTAAAAACAGGGAATTTACATCCATGAGTATAATACGCACCTCGTAGTGTAGCCATCTTTATGTACATTCTTTTTGAAAAATGCCATATTATCCATTAAAATCTCAATGCCATACGTATATTTTATTGAAATATATAATTTTTCACGATCTTAAAG
Source organism: Acanthosepion esculentum (assembly GCA_964036315.1). Classification (NCBI taxonomy): domain Eukaryota; kingdom Metazoa; phylum Mollusca; class Cephalopoda; order Sepiida; family Sepiidae; genus Acanthosepion; species Acanthosepion esculentum. The sequence goes on along the minus strand of OZ038508.1, from coordinate 88,830,395 downwards.
AAATGAACGGGATATTTCGACATTGCGTGTTTTTTCCCCGATTTTCCACTTCAAGACTTATTTTCGGATTTTTAGGGAAAGGTGCTTTGCTGACACGTTAACATTTTAAAATCTCCGTGTTAAAAATGCTATTATACGATATTTAAAAAAAAACTAAAAGTAATATTTGCTTCAATTCAGATTAAACTTTAAATCAGGTAATTTTTGTCACATAATGTTTGAGAAAAGTATGTTTTATTTTTGAAAGATTTTTTTAATAAAGAGAATTCTGTTGACAGATTTGTTAATATTGACGATTTCATCGATTTTACTGATAATCAGAAAAGATCAGTTTGAAATACAGTAAAGTATTTATTTATTGGAAATATCAAATTTATCCTATTGACTTGTAATGAAAACTAAAATAAAAGCTTCAAGAAAAAAAATCATTTTTAAAATTAATTTTGAACTTGAAGTATCACATTGTTTGGGAGGTATTATCAAAACATGGCAGATCTTGTGTAGCCACTTTATTAATTTTGGTGAAATTCCTGTCTTTGAGACAGAAGACGTTCAATTATGCAGATTTCTAAAGAAGAAATCTTGCGACATATCAAAGACATTTTGTAAACAATTGTTTTCAACACCTACCGACTTTGTGTTTTATTATTTATTGTGCTGAGTATTTATCTTGCTGTTTCAAATAAGACTTTTTTTTCTTCTTTTAAACCGAGTAAGAATCTCTGAAAACGTGTACTTGCGTATAATACGATCTTATCTTTTAGCCTTAAATTTTCGTTCAAAGTTTTGGTATTGTAACCAAAAAATATGTTAATCTTAAGAAATCACGTGGTATGGGTATATTTGTTTTGGCTTCCGTAGGAGATCAATTTACAATGAATATACGTAACAAAACTGGATTCCCTATGTTAACTTTATTTTTAAGCATTTCATCCAGAGCAAGGCGGGTGTGTCACTAGCACGCAAGGGGTTACAGAGAGTGAGGGCAAGCGTAAAGAGGGAGGGGTTACAGAGAGTGAGGGCAAGCGTAAAGAGGGATGGGTTACAGAGAGTGAGGGCAAGCGTAAAGAGGGAGGGGTTACAGAGAGTGAGAGCAAGCGTAAAGAGGGAGGGGTTACAGAGAGTGAGAGCAAGCGTAAAGAGGGAGGGGTTACAGAGAGTGAGGGCAAGCGTAAAGATGTGTGTTTGAGGAAAGGACATAGAGAAGGATTTGGATTAGGATCAAGGTATCAGAAGATGTCGATTGACATTACATTTGAATATTTGAAGATTATAGCAATCAGGGAAGCAAGTAAGTGGAAGGGAGTTCCACTGTCGGGAAGTGCAAAAGAGGAAGCTGTTGGAGTGGAAGAAGCGGTTGCATTTAACTGTTTCGACAGTGAAAGTGTGGGACCAAGATGCCAACCTAGTAACACGTTTAAATTCATGCAGTTTGGGTATCAGTGAAAGTAGCTCGTCAGAGCAGTTGCCATGAAAATATTTGTAGAAAAGACAAAGGGAAGCCACAGCACGTCTGTGAGAAAGTGACTGTAGACGAGATGCCAGATCAGGATTTTTATAAAAATTTAATATAAAATGCGTTTTTTTTATGTGAGATCTGGGGGGCTTAATTTACAGTGATAAAAAAAAACATTTTTTTAAAAACAAAGGTGTTATGTCTGATTGTAATGATCAGCCTACAACTCCTGAGCTAAATTCTAAAAACAGTCCATCATTTTGTGTGGCTATCTTCTTTTGAGGAATGTATCCGAAGCGCATTTTTTTTCCCTTTTGTCTCTCAAAGAAATCTTTTCTTTGTTTTATATTTATGGCACATCGCCCTGAAGCGGAACGGGGAATGTCTAACTGTGTAAAGCAATTGTTTGTATGTTGGATAAGTGAATGTGTTGGCTCGACCGGCAAGAGAATAAAACCTGTTTGGCAGGCAACACTCTTTTTGCCCGACGCTCACAACAAACAATTTGGAGCCCTGCTGCTTCAGTTTTTCTGTCTCTCTGAGGACTTCGGGGGTGATCTCAGTCACGGATGGATCAATGAAGATGACAGCGACTTCGCTTCCGCGGAGACCGGCGTTTATATTGTGATTTGCTCGGGCGTAGAGATCGCTCCTTATTTGGCGAACGACTTCGGCGAGACCGGGAACATTAATGTTAGATGTGATACTGCGTTGGACGTCGAAGCGATTTTTGTTCATTAGGGAGGTTACCGGACAGTAGGCGTAGGAAAGAACTTAATAGTAGCCGTAGCCCGTGTATGGAAGCAGCGAGTTGATAAATCGTGAAATTTTTCTGGCTCGATATTCTCCCATCGACAACAGATCGTAGCCAAATATTATGGTACCTGAAATAAAAAAAAAAATAATTATGATTATTTATCTTTATAATATAAAAATAATACAAAAATGTGGCACAAGGTCGAAATTTGGGAGCCGAGTTAGCTGGCCGCATTCCGATGACTGAAGGCGCCACATTGAAATCCGAAGGCGCATTGGACAGTGGAAGAAGTCTTCCAAAAGCCAAGCAAAGTATTAAGAAACAAGAAAATTTCGTTAGAAACAAAGAAAAGAGTACTGGACTGCTATGCAATATCAGCCTTCCTATATGGCAGAGAATGCCAGACAATCTCTCCACAGAAGAGGAATGCTGGACAATCTACTCCTTGGTTTAAGTGAGAAAATGAATGAATGAAAGAAAGTAAAAGGAAAGATAGAAGGAGAGAAAGAAGGAAAGAAAGATAGAAGACGCGATAACACTCTCATGTGTTTAACGCATGCATCAGTGAAATGGAAAAATTGTCAATTTTAGATTTTTTTCATTTGTACCCCCTTACTTCTTTAGATAATGATTTCATAAATATGATTGTTATTGGCATATTTTGTTAAAGACGATAATGTATACGAAAGAAAGAAAAAAGGAGAGAAAGACGATGATATATAGAAAAAGGAAGAAAGAACGAATGAGAGAAAGACAATGATGTATTAGGAAGAAAGGAAGACAATAATGGATGAGAAAAAGAAAGAAAGAAACGAAGAAAATAATGTATAAGAAAGAAAGAAAGAAAGCCAATAACGTATAAGAAGGAAAGGAAGAAAGACAATAATGTATAAAAAGAAAGAAACAAAGACAATAATGCATAAGAAAGAAAGAGAGAACAAATAAAGAAAGGCTATAATGTATAAGAAAGAAAGAAAGACTATAATGTATAAGCAAGAAAGAAAGAAAGAAAGAAAGAAAGAAGAGGAGGCGGTAATGCTCTCATGTGTTTAACCTCTGCTTTAGGGAAATGGAAAAAAATGTTAATTTCCAATCTTTTCATTTGTACCCCCTTACTTCTTGAAATAACGGCCAACATTCATCTTTATGATTGTTTTTGCAATATTTTGTTAAAGTTGTTAAGCTCAAATATTTAACGATGCCGTAGAAGAATTTCTACGGATATTTTATTTTCATAGAACTCGCCACCATCTTATTTAATCATTAACTGAAGAATTAAAATTCATCAGAAATTTCAAACGGGAAAACTGAAATTTTCACAGGTTAAAAGTAGTTATCATCATTGTTATTAGGGAAATTCAGTTTACAATACAAATTCATTTTAAATTGACCTCCCTATATTGACCCCCCATATTGACCCCCCCTATATTGACCCCCCCCCTATATTAGCAAAAACATGTGCCTTCTACATGACTTCTTAAAATTTAAAAATGTTTTTAAACATCATAATCTTGAATGCTGAATCCATAGTGATACAGAAAAAAAAGAAGAAAAAAAAAGAAAAAAAAGAAAAGAAAAAGAAAAAAGAAAAAAAGAAAAAAAAGAAAAGAAAAAAGAAAAAAGAAAAAAGAAAAAAAGAAAAAAAAGAAAAAAGAAAAAAAGAAAAAAAGAAAAAAGAAAAAGAAAAAAAAGAAGCATGCCAGATTATGAATTTAAATTGAAGAAATTTTAACAACTGGTGGAACAAACATTTTTTGTTTTGATCCACTTTAGAGGATTAATTTACAATGTCATATTGCAAACTAGAAATCCCACCCATTAATTTTTATATTTAATAAATTTTTCTATTTTTGTTTTTTCGTGAGAAAATGAAAGAAGGGAAGCTAGAAGTGTTTAACGGCTGTTTCGGTGAAATGGAAAAAGTTTTTAATTTCAAATCCTTTCATTTGTACCCCCTTACTTCTTGAAATCTTTATGATTGTTATTGCAATATTTTGTTAAATTTGTTAAGCTCAAATATTTAACGATGCCATAGAGGAATTTCTACGGATATTTTATTGTCGTAGAACTCGTCATGAAAAATTAAAATTCATCAGAAAATGAAAATAGGAAAACCCTGAAAATGTCACTTCTTCTTCTAATGATAATAATAGGGTTTTATTCTTGCTGCACAGGACCAATGCTTACTAACTAGAAAGTACCAAGCACACATACAGAAAAATGGTGTTAACCCTAAATACAGCTTCTGTGATAAATATTCAGAAACAATTGACCATCCTTGTATGATAGTTGCACGGTGTTAGAACGAATTAAATATAAAATTCGGCCTAACAGAGGGGGGGGGCAGGGGGGGAATATCTGCATTCGAAAATCTGCAACTTTTATGGAAAGGAAACTGCAATTATGAACATCACCCAGACCCGGTTACAGAGATAGGACCTGTAACAATTTTATGGGATTTTACACAGACAGAATAATCAAAGCTAATCGTCCAGGCGTCGGAATCAAAGACCAACAAAAAAAAAAAAGAAAGAATGTGCTTTCTTATTGACATGCCAATCCCTGCAGATTGTAATGTAGCTTTGAAGATTTTCAGAAACTATCGGAATACAAGGATCTTGAAGTAGAAATCTAAAAAACATGGCGCATGAGGGCAACAATAATTCTGTTTGTAGTTGAAACCCTTGGATTGATTGGAAAAAGTTCTGATAGATTCACTGAAGGGATTCCCGGTAGCCCAAGCCTTAAAGAAATACAAAAAATTGTATTCACAAGTACAGATCACATATTACGAAGAGCTTTATTCATGTAAAATGTGTGGGAAAAGGATCAGTGGAAAATGGCATCAAGTCGTTCCTGACCTTAGCTCTCTGGTTGGGACCCGGAAGGAAATATGTATACAACAGAAATCAAAGGAAATAATAATAATAATAATAATAATAATAATAATAATAATAATAATAATAATTTATTTGCTAAGTAACGTAATTTCAATTTTATTGTAAATGCGTTCCTGTTATAACGTTATTTTGTTTCGTTTTTACTTCTAGTCAATTTGTCTATTTTTATCGTTAATTTTTTTAAGCGACAACAAGAATAATAACAGCAACCATAGTAATAATAATAATATTAATAAAATTTTATTTTATACTTATGATAATTTAAATATATATATATACACACACAGAGGTACATATATAAGAACAACATTTATAACAATAATTATTCTAATAATCTTATATTTCTTTATTTTATTTTATTAATAGTGTTTAAAAGATATATATAGCATTATATCGACACATTTAATTTCGAACTGTTTACTCCGACATCCAGCGGAAAAAAAAAAAAAAAAAAAAATATCCCCTTGGCGGTCAAGGTTAAAACGCAAATCTCTAACAATTTTAACGAATACGAATGAAATTTCATACCGGATCGGTCGTCACCCGGGTCAACAAGGGCCGCGTCCCTCAGAGAGGAACCAGTCTGAGGACGAAAAATCTGTTACTGGAACAAACTCCTCCACGAACGAAGAGACACTAGGTCACCAAAACCGGATTATTGCCAACCTTGGATCAAGTGACTCAATACCAAATCGACTAATAAAAAGAAAACGAACTAAATGGACCCGCGAAGAGTATCGACAAGTCATGACATCTTTCTTCACTGCTCTCGAAACCCCAGCAAAGAACACCACCAATCAAACATACCAAATATGGAGAAGTATGGTGGGAAAGGATAAAAGACCTAACCTCAATCCAAACATGCTTTCTAATGTCCGTAGGGACATTATGCGAAACAACAGACTCTCAAAGACAGAAATAGATAGGATAAAATTAGATATAAGACAAAATACTATGATCCATCACTCAAAATGTAATGAGATGAATGTAGATATAAGTAGTGTGACAGAGGATGAGGTAAAAACTAAAACAAATGAAATACGAAATAACCTACCAGGAAATAAAATCAAAGACTCTATCTTAAACACAACCTGCAGTTCTCCAGACAATGTTTCTGAAGATGACTCCAGGTACATTATGTTAGAATTCCTTGAAAACCACAAAGCGGAAATCACCGAAGCGAAAAACCACGTAATCCAAGTACTCAGCAAAGTAACTTTCATACAGTTGTCAGAAAGAGACCAGCTACCCAAAATCCATATGACGAATTCCAACAAGCATATTGTGAAAATATACAACGCTGCTCTGGAAACACTGTTAACAGATAAACCACCGGGAAACATCACAGAAATTAACAACGTAATATACGCAACAGCTTTAGCAGCGACTCTGAAGCTTGGGATCAAGACTATAAATAAAGTTAACAGACGTAGAGAACCAGCTTGGAAAGCAAAATTGTTACGAGAAATAAAACAAATCAGATGTGAGCTTTCTATATTAGATGAGCTCACCAGAAACCCTAATATTTCCACGCGCAAGTGCAAAAAGATCAAGAGGAAACACAAAATTAAATCACTACTTGACATTCCACCAACCACGGAAATGCTGAAGCAGAAACTTCAGCTAAAAGCACAGAGAACAAGGCGATACGAAAAACGTTGTAGGTTCTATCGCCAAAATAAAATATTCCAAACGGACCTTAAGAAATTTTACAGGGAAATTGGAAAAAAAACCTAAACATGTCGAAAGGCCACCATCGATTGATACTGTACAGACATTTTGGGAAAATATTTGGAGCAGCCCGAAAGAATATAACCCTAAAGCTGAATGGATCCGGCGTGAAGAAGAACGAATGTTGGATACACCTCTGCAAGAATGGGAAAATATATCCACAGATGATGTTAGGCAAGCTCTAACGAAATCGCAAAAATGGAAATCCCCAGGAAATGACAAGGTTCCCAATTTCTGGCTTTATCATCTCTCGTCTATCCACAAAATACTTGCGGAAACATTATCAACGATTGTAAATAATCCCAATAAAATCCCGGAATGGATTACTGAAGGTATTACATACCTCATACCAAAAACAAATGAAACAGATGACCCGAAAAATTATCGACCGATAACATGTCTCTCCACAACGTATAAGTTGATCACGTCTGTCATGACGAACCGTGCTTACTCCTTTTTAGAAACAAACAACATTCTTCCACTGGAACAGAAGGGATGCAGGAGGGGTTCATATGGCTGCAAAGACCAATTACTAATAAATAAAATGATTCTGGAAAATTGCAGGAGCAGACGTAGAAATCTCAGTGCAGCGTGGATTGATTATCGTAAAGCTTTTGACAGTGTTCCACATTCTTGGATCCTTAAGACTTTGGAAATGTACAAAGTCTCCCCTGTGGTATTAAATTTCCTTAAGCACAGCATGGGAATGTGGAACACCAAACTATACCTTAGTCACACCAGGGGCACTGTCATATCCAACCGACTAAATATCCGACGTGGAATCTTTCAAGGAGACTCTTTGTCTCCACTTCTGTTTTGTTTGTCCTTACTCCCTCTTACGCATGAACTGAACAACAGTAGCTATGGCTACAAAATAAATAACAACATATTCAATCACCTACTATACATGGATGATCTCAAACTCTTTGCCAAAGACGACAATGAGTTGAAGGGCCTACTTAATATTGTAAAATACTTTAGTGACGACATATGCATGAGCTTCGGATTAGATAAATGTGCTAAAGTAACATTTAAGAAAGGTAGAATTTTAGAAGCACCCTTAATAGATTTAGATTTTGCCACGAAGATTAGAGAATTGGAGCATGATGAAGCTTATAAGTACCTAGGAATTAGTGAGGGAGATGGCATACAACACTCCCAAATGAAAGAGAAGGTAAGAAAGGAGTACTACAGGCATGTACGCCTGGTACTAAATACTGAGCTAAACTCAAAAAACCGAATATCAGCTATAAACACCTTAGCTGTTCCTGTGGTGCAATACAGCTTTAATGTACTTAACTGGACCATAGCTGAAATTAAGCGAATGGACGCCAAAACGAGAAAGCTCCTCACTTGCTACCGCATGCATCATCCCAAAGCTGATATTGATCGCCTGTATGTGCCCAGATCCGAAGGAGGCAGAGGACTAGTTCAACTAGAACTATCCTACAAAAGTACAACAATTGGCCTCCAAAGATACTTGGAAAAAACAGAAGACTGGATGATGGTATGTGTCAAGGAACATGAAAGTAGGAAGTGTCTCTACTCTGTCGTAAAGGAAGCCGAAAAATTCAAAAAAGAGCTTCAAATGGGCACAGAAATTCAAATACATCACTGTACACCGGCTGAAGCTGCAAAAAACTTTAAAAAAAATGCAAAGACAAATGCGACCGACCAGATAAAGAAACAATGGCAAAATAAACCGCTCCATGGCCAATACTCTGCCCGTACCAAACAAGCAGACGTAGACAAAAACCGCACCCATCAGTGGCTACGTAGTGCAGGGTTGAAAGGTGAAACTGAGGGTTTTATAATTGCTGCACAAGACCAATGCTTGTTAACTAGGAATTATCAAGCACATATACTAAAATACTGTGTTAGCCCAAGATGCAGATTCTGTGACAAATATCCAGAAACCATTGATCATCTTATATCAGGTTGCACGATATTGGCATCCACTGAATATAAAAACCGGCATGACAGAGTGGGCCAATATCTGCACTGGAAAATTTGCAACTCCTATGGGAAGGAAACTGGACACCACCCTGACCCGGTTACGGAGATAGGACCTGTTACAATTCTATGGGACTACACAATATACACTGACAGAACAATCAAAGCCAACCGCCCAGACATTGTTATTAAAGACCACAAACAAAATAAGTGCCTCCTTATTGATATGGCAGTCCCTGCAGACTGCAATGTGTCTTTGAAGATATTCGAAAAACTGTCAAAATACAAGGACCTTGAAATCGAAATCTCAAAAATGTGGCACATGGGAACATCAACAATTCCTGTTGTAGTTGGAGCCCTTGGACTGGTTGGAAAAGATTCCAGTAGGCTGATTGAAGGGATCCCTGGAAGTCCATGCCTCAAAGAGATACAAAAAATTGTTCTGACAAGTACAGCCCACACTTTACGAAGGGCTTTATCTATGTAATTTTTTTTTTTTTTTTTTTTTTTCAGTGGAAAGTGTCATGATGCCATTTCTAACCTTAGGTCCCTGGGCGGGACCCGGAAAGAAATGTGTAAACGCCAGATATCAAAGGAAATAAAATAATAATAATAATAATAATACTTATCGCAATGTTTAAATTTACATGTCACGTGAGTTTACATTTCTATTACATAATAGCAGGATCGAATCCAGCAGCCATCATTTGACCTAAAACAGTGCTGTTGGAAGTTTGCTACAGGCTTTTTAGTTAGCTGTTGTACTTGACAATTAGGTGAGTGAAACTTGAATTTTATTTCAAGTCTCTATCAAATTATCTAACTTGCGACAATAATAATAATAATAATAATAATAATAATAATCTCAGAATGAGTTTAAAGTAGGCGCGATTGGGTAGGAACGGTGATCCAGTGGAAATTGTGAAAGCGACTGGGATTTAACTATAAATGACAAATATGAAATGCACAGATTGGAAGAAACTCTTCGAGACAATAAAATGAAGTGAAATGAAATTTAAATAATTAACCATTCTTTTATGCGTTTGGAAGTATTTTTAAAAATCATCAGCATTTTTATGAGAGGGCGGGGATTGATAGGTTTTACACACACACACACACACACACACACACACACACACACACACACACACACACACAGAGGGTATTTTTTCAGTGATGTTCACCCTGTACAAGGCCCAAGAGCCGCTCAAGGTAGAGGGTTACAAAGTAAGAGGCACAGTTTATGTGGATAGTTGGGGAAAATAACAGTTAATCCTAGGCTTAAATAGATTAAGACTGTAGTGATTGGGAAAATACCCTCTTGGGTGTCGGTTCCACAGAGCAGAGAGAAGAAGCTGCTCGAATGAAACTTCTTCCATCTCACCAATGGAATACGAATGAAATGAGAGTGGTTCGCTACAACGGGCGTGGCATGGTGGGTCTTAGCCTAGAACCGGTGGAACTAAGGAATGTAGCTCGTCTGAGCACTTTCTATGGAAATAGCGAGCGACGTTTCGTTTGTGGGGGGAAGGGATTGCAGGGTGGAAATTAATTCATCACCCACAAGGAAGCGGTGACATTTTCGAGCCCAATCAAGACTGGAAAGTGAAGACTGTGCAGCTCCTGACTATTCGAAGATTATTGAATCGTTTACACATACGCTGTGCGGACCGTTGCTAATTATTTTAATTAGGAAAAAGTAATTGGGAAAAGAAAAAAAACGAAAATAAATAAAACCAAATCCATTGCTTGCGGTCGTAAATTCACACTTTTTCTAGGGAAATACGAGATGACTGAATTTCCCGTCATTCGCAATTAATGAACCGAGGTGGCGGGTAGATAAAATTTAGAGGATAAGAAAATGATAAGTAAAAAAATTATATATATATATATATATATATATATATATATATATATATATATATATGTATTGCTGTACTTACTGCTTCGATCTCTTAGTGATTGGGGCGGTTGCGTCTTCACTGAAACAATAAGAAACAATCTATATAACAAAAGGAAAAATGATTGTCTGTCCGTCACACATCGTCTGCGTGTCTCTTAGCATGCACGTATGTAATGTGTATGCGTCATGTGGGAGCGACTTACATGTGCCCACTACATTTTATGCACACACACACACACACACACACACACACACACACACACACACACACACACACACACACAAACACGTACACAAACACACACACATAATTTGACTAAATTTGAACTAAGACTGCATCTATTTAAACCAATAATACATTTCTTCTCACTAAGTCTGGACAATCGCTGCCCTGGGTTCAGCAATAAAAATGTTGCAAAAAAATAGCCAAAGAAAAAAAAAAATTAAATAATTATTAGATTTTATTGAACTTTCGGTAATAAAGAATTTCTCTAAATTTCATAAAATTGAATAAGTGGGGGTAACAAATTTAAAAAAATATATTTTTAGCAAGATTTTCTAAAAAAAAAAAACATAAACGTTTCTAACATAATTTAATTCATTTGTGAAAGTTTCATTAAAATCCGACAATTATTTGATTTTTGCAAAAATTTCCAAATTAATGTGTTTTTCGCTGCAAAAAAGACGAAAAATTTTACCATTCTAATTTATGGTCGCCCGCTGAAGCCAAGAAAAAATATTAACCAAAATTTTGACGACTTTAAAAAAGATTAAAAATACATATTTTAATAATAAAAAAATCCTTTGGTCTTTCCTCTTAATAATAATATAAAAACTTTGATGCTAAAACTGTTTTTATTAATTGGGGGGCATTTTTTCATCATGATATGCTCATTTTTAACGAATCTTTAGATATCACATACATTCACTATACTTTGTATCGATTTCTTTAAAATAGATATTCACAATCTTGGCTTGAATTTAGAGCTATAATTTCGTCTTTATAGCAATGGTTCTTTTTGAGTCACGAACCCCTTAAGTCACGGACCCCTACAAGAACTAGCCCTTCAAAGACAGACAGACAGACAAGGAGATACTCACAGTCTGATTGGTTTTTCATAACAATTGTACGGGCCTTTCTCCAGACTACACCTTCATGCAAACTGTACACACATCATTTCTCAGCCATCTCGGCTTGAAAGACATTGTGGTCAATTAATCCTCACCAGAAAACGAGAAGATAAATTGTTGACAAATGAGAATTATCATTTGCTCTTATGGAGTGGACAAAGATGGCGGTCGTGCAAATAATGATGACACACGTTTAAATGGCAAACATGGGCAAAACATCAAGAGATGCCTAGTGGTCGGCATTGTAAGTAGTGGCTGGGGGCGTTTTCTTTCAAGCAGTGACAGGATCCATTTTCTTTTATTTATTTCAATGGGAAACCGTGGATTGGGACAAGGGCTGTATAAATGTTAATTTTTATTTGATCCTCACGGACTCCCTGAAACTCCTAGGGATCCACGGATCCCAAGTTAAGAAGCCCAGCTTTATAGTTTTTGAGCTTCCCCACCAATACTACAGATCGGTATTTGAGTTCTCGTTTCAAAAACGAAAACAAAATCATCTTGTATGAATCACAGCCATCATGACAAAATACTGAAACCATCTAACACCGAATTTAAAGCCCCCCCCCCAAATAATTAGTGTCGTCGTAGATTCGGGCGTTGGCGAATCATTTGTTTCTGTTATTTACTGATTGTGAGTTCAATTCCTGGATCAATATCTGAAATAATAATCTAATTCAGCAGGAATGAATAAAAACTCGTATCACAGTAACAAAATATCACATTAATCAACAGATATCCTATGTTATTCAAACAATGGACACCTGATGATGGCCAGGTTGTAATATATCGAAACGTTGTGTCTACACTAACATCAAAATGAAAATGCCGGAAAATCCTCGGTTCATTTTACCGCTCCAGAATGTATCTAACTCCTCTTATGCTTTATCATTACAAGAAGTTAAGCAACGTCAAACCTGGTCAGTACCTAGATGGGTGACCGGTTGGAAATACCAGGTGCTGTAAACTTGGATGTGCGGGTGGTTGGAATTGTTAATCGGAGAGTCGAGTGTTCCAATTCCAGTTGGGTTCGTTATATTCCCTTACGCGCAATTACTCTTGAGAAAGGTGTTAATTGACCTCTTCTCCCCTCAGCTATGGGCTAATTAGTAGAACTTTTAAAAAATCATTATTATCACCAACAAATTCTTATAATCTAAAATATTTTTGGTTTTAAATAACCTCCCCCAGCTTGGGGTTAATTAGGACTCATACCTAAATGAGTATTAACTAAAAATTCGTACAATCGAAAATATTTTCAAGCATTAAATAATCAGCAAAAGGTTGATAAACTGTAAAAAAATGAATGAATGAATCAATTAAAACAAGTCTCAGATCAGACAATAGAATAGCTATGCATACACCAAAAAGGATGATGATATGGCACAGGTGCTCTTGCGATTTTCTAAGCGAAATTTAGATATGGTACAAGGCCGAAAATATGGAGTACCTAGTAGGGATAGAACTTACTACTTAGTAGTAATTGATATAGCAAGATAAGCTTGCTAACCATTACACCACGTCGAAGTGTCTTACCAGGGACATTGATGGTTGCTTAATAAATGTTCAGCTATCGCCGAACCAGATGTATTAACGCACCTCTGATTTTATTAATATTGACTGCTACGTGCTGATTGATCCTTGCTTCGTATGTTGTCAGTGTCATACTGATTTTATGCATAATAAATTACCAAGCTGACATGGTGGGGACGTAGAACACCCTTTTGGATCAATGTCAACATCGGTTGGGCAGTAAAGATAATGCCGGAGAAAACCATATACACATCTTTATATATTAATGAAAATATATGACAAAGTGGAAAAAAGGGTTTCGTGTGACGGGTTTCGTTCTTTAGGACTTCATCAGACTAAATTGATGTTTAAGTTGATGCGATTATGAAGATGCATGAAGAAGAGGAGACGCTGAAATTTAGAAAAATATGTATTTTGGGTATATAGCTCTTGATTGGCCCTTTCAGGTTGGCTGGAGTAGATGCGATAGGCAACAATAAATTACAGAAGAACTCCAAAGTGATCGCTGTATTTAAGTATTGCATTAATATTTATAAGCTATTGAGAGTTGTGTCCCTTTAATTGAAAAGGTGTGACACACTGACATTGGCATTTATTCTATATATATATATATATATATATATATATATATATATATATATATATATATATATATATACATATATATATATATATATACATATATATATATATATATATGATAATATAAATATAAATAGTTATACTCGTCTGGAAAAACCTTAGGTGTTTTGACTTGTAATTGAACAAACCAATGCCCAAGGGAAAATAAGGGATAAAAAAGAAAGAACTAGGAACATGAAATTGAGGCGAAAACAATCGTCCAGAATCCAAGCTCAGAGTCCAAAGAAAAAAAACCCCAAAACGAGTAAAGCAAAAGTAACTAAGCAAAGTGCTCAATACACTAAGTAGAGCAAATCTAACTATGAACCTAAAGAGCCAGGTAAACCTACCTGGTTTCACCTACGCGGATCTTTAGAGTGGATCCTGATGATCCACGTAGGTGAAACCTAGGTAGGTTTACCTGGCTTTTTAGGTTCATAGTTATATATATATATAACGAAACAGTCTGTCTGTGGATGACAAAAATAGTAGCTCCTGAAATTAATTTCGGTTGAGCCCTCTGGTTTGGGGTGTGAATTTGTAAACAGTGACTATTTATGCTAATACTGCACGACTCTTCGACAGAATTGAGTCACTCTCAGTCACTGTGTGTTTATCCGAATCTAAAAATAAACACGCTAAAATTCACCTCCATTCCGTGCCGTACGCTGATGGCTTAGCGGGTAGAAGTTCCGACTGACGCAAATTCAGTCGGGTTTCGATCGTAGCTAAAGGCAACCGGACGTCTAGCCACACTGATGAGCTGCGAAACAGTCTGTCTGTGGATGACAAAAATATATATATATATATATATATTATAAATAAAGTTTCCTCCATCTTAGCGTTTTGCCGTAATTGAAAAATGTCATAATCGGTTTCCGCAAGATCAGCTGAATATGGCGGGTAAAGTCGAAGAAACAAACAGGAGTTTCAAAATTGTTTCTTTTGTTATTCTTGCTGTTCAAAAATGTCAAAAACTAGCAGATATCAATTCTGTTAGGAAGTTTTCAAGCTGAACATTTGTAAATAACAGCGAAGTGACTTAGCTGATAAAGTTTTACGTGTTCTGTGTCTCTTAATCTAACGAATTTCATTTAGATTGTTTCTTTCCATCACATTTGTCAATAAATATCTCACATTGTGATAATAAAAGATCTGCTAAGAATGGTGAAATGTTGTAAGAATCTGGACGCAAATTTACTCTTGATGATTCTGCGATTAAAACACTTTCTAAACATTATCATCTCAGCAAATTCTTTTCTCATTTAATTATATTTAGAATTTTTAAAATTCAAATTATGGTCAGACTGATTACGATGACCAACTTATACACTGAATATGTTCTTTTGTAACAGACTCCATTTTGTGTTCATAGAAGCTTTTAAATTCCTATGTATTTCTCGTATCACTTCCTCCTTCGTGTCATACGAAAACTTTTTCCACGAAAACTTTTTCCACGAAAACTTTTTCCACTTTGTCATATATTTTCATCTTAGTGTGTTTTTTTTTATCGCTTTTATTGTTAATCTTTTATCATTTTGTTTTCTCCCAACGAATATCTGGAATTTTCAGTTTTTGATTTGCAAAAAGAAAATTTATTTGAAAAATAAACGTTATTAAAAGAAAATTATAAGGCCATAGAGTTGTACTTACGACTATCTGAATGGACTGCTACCTGGAAAAAAAATAATAAAACGTAAATTAGAAGACGTAAATACATTATAGATAAAATTTTCACCCCAAGCAAGGCAACATAGCCACTAAGACGCAAGAGGTTACCGAGTGTTAAAGACTATTAGAAAAACTACTATTAAGAAGAGAGGACAATAAAAGAACAAAAATTAAGGAGACAGAAAATAACGATTGACATTTCATTTAAATTTTTGAGGACCAAAGGCAATAAAGCCACTAAGACACAAGGGGTTACTGGGTGTTAGAGAATATGAGAAAAACCTACTATTAAGGAGAGAGGACAATAAAAGAACAAGAATTAAGAAGGCAGAAGATAACGATTGACATTGCATTTAAATTTTTGAAGATCAAAGGCAATAAAGCCACTAGGACGCAAGGGGGTTACTGAGGTGCCTCGGCGTGGGATAAAGGCTAGAGAAGCTACTTCGACCATTACAATTAAATACTGTGTTTGATCCTTACTAAGTGCCCCAAACATAAAACCAATATTAAATAACCCAGCAATTCTTGACATTAAAACAACCAACTATCTTTATATTAATATTTATGTTAGTTTCAATCAGAGGGTAATGAATATTTATTGCAATTTTTAATTACAATTGTGACACGACGCCGAAGGAGAAGTGGGGTGAGGCTGGTCCGCACTAGCTATCCTGAACCTAGCTAATCAGATGCACGACGCATTCCTTCATTACAATTGATTCATTCACCATAAAAACTCATCCAATATCATTCAATCTACCACAATACCGCATATTCACAGGGGTCACACTTAAACACCCATAGTATAAAAATTTCATATGTAGAAATGTCTCTTTTTATCCTTTTTTCTTACAAAAATAATTTAAAATATGTAATCACCAGCTTAAAAGCCGTCCTAACGAGCAGCATTTAAGCTATCTCCTGCGGAGGGATCGTAACTGGGCCTTCATCGCAATAGGTTGGGAGGAGTAGATGCGATAGGCAACAAGAAACTAAAGAAGAACTCAAAATTGATCGCTGCATTTAAGTATTGCATTAATATTTAAGCTTAACTTTTAAAAGTTCAACAATAATTCTTCTGCCGCCATTTAATTTAAAGACAATTTGATGTACGTAGGTCCTTACTTTTCGTACAAACAATTATTTTATTCCATTTGTGCTTGATTTCGCAATTAATTTCAATTATTCCCAAATTTATTTCTAAGTTATAAAAATTGTTATCGTACAAAAAAATTCGTCGCAATAAAATTCCGTAAAAAAAATCGGCGAAAACAATCACAATAATGAAAACTTGAGAATCCAAAATTTCAGGATTGCGAGTCCAGATCCGGCCCAGAATGTTTTTAATTTGCTCACAGTCGGCCCGATTCCAAAATGGTCTGAGATGTTGGGCTATGACCTCAGGGAGTAAAGATAAAAAAGTGTGACACAGTGACACACTGACATTCGCATTTATTATATAGATGAAATAAAGGGGAGGGGGTGAACCCCAAAACGAAAATAAAATATGTAAGTAGGACCCGTCCACCCTACAAAAAATAAGAGCGGCCGTTGTGTTCTGCCAATCAAGCAGAATCGAGAATTTCGCACACCACAAGAAAGAAAATAAATTGTGAAGTGGGAAAGATCAAAAGCTGACCCAATCAGGATGAAGAAGGGGATAAAAAGAAGCTGGGGAGGTTGGGAATCTTGCCGTGGATCATAGAAAAACGAGAATGCCGAGAGCAGGCCGGGAGCAATAATTACTCACATTAACTAGGTAAACAAAGAGAGTCTAGCTTAACCGGGTGAGGGAGTTAATCGCAAGGTAATGGCTGCAAAAACACCTCTCTTCCCAAATTTATAGACAAATGCTACAGATGCATGCTGGGATTTCTTACTAACCAATAAAAATGAACCACTTCTTGATCTCACCCGCCATATTTTTGTTTGTTCTTTCTTATATTGAAGTCAGAATTCTGTAATCACTTGCCTGCATCCCTTTCGTATATTAACACATTCTTACTTTGGGAACCTTTTGCCTTATTACTGTTGCGTTGCTTACTTTTGTTTTGCATATATTCTGTTTGCCGGGGCACCTCGAGGCGGTGTAATGGTTAGCAAGCTTGTCTCCCTAGAACAATTACGACTGAGTAGTGAGTTCGATCCTCACCGGGTGCCTCATACTTTCGGCCTTGTGCCGTATCTAAGCTACGATTGGAAAAACACGAGGGCATCTCGAGGCGGTGTAATGGTTAGCAAGCTTGTCTCGCTAGAACAATTACGACTGAGTAGTGAGTTCGATCCTCACTGGGGGGAAAAAGTATAGAGCTGAAAGTGTTCTTAGATTTGAAAACCTGGATAGTATCGTGTATTTGAAGATAGTATCGTGTATTTGATTCGTTTTGATAAAAACGAATCAAATAAAAGCTACATTACGGTTTTTAGTGATAAACATAGTTAATGATTTCATTTTTCAATAAAGTTTGAGTTTTAAAACTTTTTCAAGTTCAACATTTGAATGATAATGAATCAATCAACATTTTTTCTAGCCTCCAAAAGTAAAAAAAAAGTGAATTTCCTGGTTTTAAATAACGTGCAAAGGGTTGATAAACCGTTAAAAATGTAAGCGAATATCGAGATATCTCGCGAGAAATAACGTTATCGTGGTCATCTTCCCCCTAGTTAGTTTGTTACAAGATAAATTGATGAAAAGAAAGATAAACATACTCTTTTCGTTGTGGCTTTTCACCCGTGAGAAGTCCTAATTAAGACTGACAAGAAAAAGAAAACGGAACACTATTTACTCGGGAAAACCTGACCAGAGAACAAAAGAAAATCACCCCCGCAATAAACGTCCAGTAAAACTTATATTGCTACCATTTTAAATCTGTTAGGGGTTTACGGCCACATCACTTTGAAACACAGGTTACCCTACGATCCATCAAAGGACGTAATTTTAAAAAAATAAAAATTCCATCATTGTTTCTTAAATGGCATGTTTTAAGGTTTCAATTACTATGAATTAAATATTTTTCTTCCATCACTCTTGGTTTTATTGGATTGTTAAAAAGTTCCCGTTTTTTGGGGTCACCCATATATATATATATATATATATATATATATATATATATATATATATATATATATATATGATAGAAATTGTTAGGAGGATTTGATAATTATAATTAAGTAATTCATTGAGTCTGAAGGAAACCTCAACAGAATGCAGAAAGCACTGGACGGCCGTTTCGTCCTATATTTGGGGACTTATCAGCAGTGCGCATCCACTACCGAGAATTGAAACCCTGAAAGTTAAGTTATCAAGCAAACGTCATGCCAACTGTTCCAACGGGCCTCGGTGACGAAGGGGCAGTAAATCAGACTCAATATAGCGACGCTCGCTCACATATTTGTGTATATCATTGCTTGATCCCGCTTCTAATGCTTCAGTTTGAGCGGCTTGGTGATAGTAGTCGTGGCTCCTGGGGGCACAGTCCTATGGTTACAGAGAATTTCAGTTGAGTTCCAGCACGGAATATGTGAGCGAGCGGCACTATATTGAGTCTGATTTGCTATCTCCTCGTCATCGAGGCACGTCGGAACAGGTAGTATGACGTTTGCTTGATAACTCAACTGTCCGGGTTTCAATTCTCGGTAGTGGATGCGCACTGCTGATGAGTCCCAAATATAGGACGAAACGGCCGGCCAGTGCTTTCTGCATTCTGTTGAGGTTTCTTTCAGACTCAATGAATTGCTTAATTATATATATATATATGATGAGATGGGTAGATTTTCACTATTTTTCATTTTTGTCGACTGCACATTATAGAAGGATCAGTTGAGCACGCTGACTGAGAAAAAGAGCACCTTGTCGAAATTCACTTTGCCAGAAATTTGGAAACAGCATGCTGTACTGCTTGGCATTCGTGTCGGAAGCTCCAATACGAACATTTCAGAGTGTTTGGGTGTCAATCAGAGGACGATGCAGAGGACTCGGAAAGAGTTGAATGAGTCTAATGGTGATTACGAAGGCACGGCAGCTCGGAAAACTCACTCTGTTCGTTCTGATATGAAAAGAACTCCCGAATTTGAGGGTGAGAGACTCAGACTCAACACAGAGGCCTACATCAAGTGCCCTGACTAGGTAGGGCTGTCCTGGAAGACCTTATGTCTGGAAACATGTCTGAGCGAGAGACCAACAAAACTGCTCGTAACACCAAAGCTGAACTGAAGACAAGGATTATGGCAGCATTCACTAACTTAAACAAGGGGACCAGAAGAGTCGCAGGAGATTCCGAAGTCGTCTGGAGGCCGTGGAGGAAGCTAATGGCGATTTTATTGAATAAATTTACTCTTTAGTATTTCAAAATATGTTTGTGTAATTTTGGTAAAAATATCAGCTAAAATGAGATATCGGTGTTATTTTCATTTTTGCGTCATTTAGACGACAATTTATGCACCCATATATATATATATATATATATATATATATATATATATATATATATATATATAACAAAAATTACCTCAACATAGGTATAGTCTATTTCAAACCGTTCTTCACACGGCTATCTTCAGCCTCTAGGTGCTTGTCTCGGAGCATTGTGCTAAATTTATTTTCAAACGTCAGTCTTCTTCTTGTAGGCGTCTTGTTAATGAAAATGGGTTTATGTTAGCGATTGGTGTGGGGGTGGGGGTTTTTGGCGTAAAGTATCTTATCCCAGGGGAAGCGGTCTCGGTTTGGAGTTTATTTATGGCCAGGACTTGTTGTTTGTAGTTTAACATCAGTTCCTACTATGTGGTATTCTTATAAAGGCCCCGAGAGTGTGTTTTTCTGGGATTCACAGTAAATAGTTTTTGTTCTACTAAGTGATGGGGGGTTGGGATAGAGACTAAGCAATAGAGGCTGGTGAAATAGCCAATACCTATGTTGAGGTAATTTTTGTTTTTATTTGCTGTAATATATATATATATATATATATATATATATATATATATATATATATATATGCACATTTAATTAAAAACGACTGACAAGGTGCTTTTATTTAGTTTTTTTATACAATATCTCATGCGATCTAATATTTTTTTCATTTCGGATGATAAATTATATAAAAACTGTCCGAATGTTCTTTTTATCCGAGCGCTTTCGGCTATACATTTAGTCATTTTCAAGGATTATATTTTAACTGTCAAAATTAGAAATTTTTTTGTATGTATGTTTTATAAAATGTTTCATTTTTTTGTTTCAAAACACGGTCAAGATATTATGTCCATGTTCAAAGTTAATATTATTAAGTGTTGGTTTGTTTGTTTTTATTAATAAGGCTTCCATTATTATATCTATGTATATATATAATTCAAACATTAGACGACAATTTATCCATCGCAACCTGTATATATGTTGCCAGCAGCGCAAACATGGAAAAGATATATATATATATATATATATATATATATATATATATATATATATATATATATATACATTAAAATAAATCATATATATATATATATATATATATATATATATATATATATATATATATATATATATATATATATATTAAAATAATAGGAAAGAACAATAAGATTTATAATTCAGATTTCTTAGCATTTATTTTTATTTTTAAAAACATTGCTCGATACAATAGTAGAGAAAATTATTATAATTGTTCTGTTAAAAATATATTATCATCGCAATACCGAAATTCCTATGTTTCAAAACTGAATTAAAAATTAAACTTAAAATACGAAGTTCCGTTCCATTATCAAGCGATGATAAGAATAACTTTTTAGAAATTGAATTACTTAATCTATAAGTTCAGACAAATTTGATATTTTGAGATGTTGGGATTAAGGAAAATTTAATCTTTTTATTTTAGTGGTATTAAGATTTAACTCCTGTATCTAATGTACTGCAGCTATCAAGTCGGTCAAGTCAAGGTGGGTGCTGGGGTATCTGTCTATTGATATAAACTTCTTTTTTCAAGTAGAAATTTGTGTTAGTGTCTATGTTCCAACACATCGCCTGGGTTTCAATAGCAATACATTTGGCATTTTTATTTTTTATTTAATTTTAATTTTGATATAAATTTCAATAACGATTTTTTCAAAAGGTGAGTTCAAATATTTATATAGTCACATTTTTAATATTTACATTTTTATTCGTACCGACTTAAGATATTATATTTAATTTATTTACTAATTGAGTACATATATGGTAATGTTAAAATTAATACATTAGAATCTATTTATGTATTCATAAACTGTTTTGTTTATGATCAAATATAAATATGTTAGTTTCATTTTTTGAAAATTAGCTATAACGTAAGGAAAAAAATTGACAATGTCTACAAAAAATCGCTATATCCTTTCTTTGATTTAATAAATTTTTATTTTTCAGAAACTTAATAATATTTAATTTTTCATGTATGCACAAAGAACATGGGTCATTTAAAGATCTACATGTTCTTGTTTTTTATTAATTTCCAGTTTACTGTTGTTTTTTTTATTGGTTTCTTTTAAATGCTAGAAATATTTAGATAAGAATGTCTGGTTGCGATATTTAGTATTATTGAAGGAGCTTTGGTGTTGGTTCCACCTTAATTTAAATTCATTCTTTGTACATTAATTATTCAGAGGACAATTTTCAGGATTTCTACAGTTAAATAATTTTTCTTTATTTTAGTTTATTCTTATTTCTTTGATTTTGGAATAAGTATTTATTCATGATTTTGGCATTATGTTTCTTGATAATTCTTTCTAAGTTCTCAGTACAACTGTAACTTATTTTTAAGGTATTTTATTTAAAATACCAAACTCCAGGAAAGTATCTCTTTGCACCTTCTCGGGCTGACATTCTCAGCTGACATGAAGTGGAAAGACTATAGTGAATCCTTTGCTAGTTCAGCTGCTAAGGAAGTCTGTTCACAGTGTCATGCGAGAATTTTTCTCTCCAGAATCTATCTTGCATATCTCTAAGTCTACCATGCTTGGAATATGACTTCCTTTTGGGGCCTTTTTCATTATGATATGCTCCTTTTTTAGCGAATTATTGGTTTTTTAATTTTTCTCTTTTCTTTCCCTTTTCTTTCAGTTTCACTAATTTTGACTACCGGTTTTCCAGACATATACTCTCTTTGTTAATTCTTGAGCGATCTCGTGTTGTGTTGAGTAAGGAAATTTGCATTTCATTTTTACATATTTTTAATGCTTAAATAATGAGGAAAATATTTATATATGTCTTCACTTGGCCATTATTTTGTTTTCTTATCTGATTTGCTGGTATCTTAAGTATTAGGCTATTAATTCTCGAATTGACCAAGAAGGAATTCACAAACACACACCACGTGATTTTTGTTCATTACATGGTCACATTTTTGGAAGTGGGTCGAGTCATGAATTTTTCAGCACTAGCCTGTTGTAGCATTCAGAAAGATGGAGAGAAAAAAAACTTTTCTGCAACGTAACCTTTTCATCAAGTGAGGAAAGTTATCCATAATTAGCATCACTCGATTTCCTTACAGGCCGTGAGAATTTCATTCAAACAGATTTTGTAATGTTCACTTAATATTTAACAGGCGAAGGTTGTCACACACACACACACACACACACACACACACACACACACACACACACACACACACACACACACACATATATATATTTCCTTCATATATATATATATATATATATATATATATATATATGAAGAAACATAGTTTTATGGTATGCTATATTTATGGGATAAAATGCTCAATATCAGAGATCGAGCGTATGCAAATATAAAAGTGATGACTGCGTTTAGCATGAAACAGGCTGTCGCCTCTGAGTGTTGACTTCAATGTTCACTTATATATATATATATTTTTAAGCTTATCACCCCAAGCAAGGCTGGAAGCTACTAGCACGCAAGGGGTTACAGAAGGTTTGGAGGAAGAGCAGATAGGAGTGGTAAAGGAGAGGATGTGGAGAAAGATAGTGGATCGATCAAGGCAACGGGGTTACAGAAGATTTGGAGCGAGAGCAGATAGGAATGAAAGGTGAAAGGATGCGGAGAAGGGAAGTGGATAGATCAAGGCAACTGGAGATGTCGATTGACGTTACACTTAAATAGTTGGAGATTGTATTTGTCAGGGAAACAGAAATAAGGAAGGGAGTTCCACAGGCGAGATGTGCGAGACATGAAGCTATTGGAGTAGAAGAGACGTCTACATCTAACAGTTTCAACGGTGAAGGGGTGGGAACGGGATGCCAGCCTCGTAGGACGTTTAAATTCATGAGGCCTAGGAATATATATATATATATATATATATATATATATATATATATATATATATATATATATATATATATATATATATATATATGTGTGTATGTGTGTTTCTTTGAAGACGATTGACAAGGTACTACGATTAAGCTTTTTAGTTAATTTTTCTTGTGTTCATACACGTGTTTTCTTTTCTGGACATAAAGTGTGTGAAAACCGTACAAAAGTTCTGCATTTCCAAGCATTTTAGCCATTGTCAAGGACGATTTTTATTTTCTGTTTTTAACGGTATGTTTAGGTTATTTTTATGTATATGTCTAAAGTTATAGGAATATTTAATTTTCCAAACACGGCCAGTACATTGTGGCCGTGCTCACAGTCAATGTTATTGAATGATCTTAGGCTTTTTTTTTACAAAAATCATCAGTGAAAAATGTCATTTCTGACCTTAGGTCTCTGGTTGGGACCCGGAAGGGAATGTATATACAACAGAAATCCAAGGAAATAATAATAACAATGACAATGATGAAAAAAATGTCAATATGCAAATGAGGTAAAATTAATCTGTGATGATTTGTTTTTTTACAATTAATATTCACTCTGTAAAAAGCCCAAGAGCCACTCGAGGTAGAGGATTACATAAGGGAAAGGATTTAGAAGGGACCGGAAACCCAATCCTAAACAGGTAACAATTGACAAATCTCTACTTCTGTTCAAACTAACCTATCAACTCCTATTGATAAAAATAAAAAGTAATTCAATCGCAAATAAAGGTTTTAGGTGTAAACGTTCGAAGTATAGAGTTGAATTAGACTTTAGAAGGAACCGGAAACGCAATCCTAGACAAAAAAAAACAAGGGACAAACGTCTACTTCTGTTCAAAAGTCCGGGGAGGAGTGTGAACCGGACGATAGGTGAACATATTTACCTACTCTTATTGAAGAAAAATAAATAATATATAAAATGTCAGGGTTTAGGTAGAACCGTTAGGCGTATAGAGTTGAAGTAGACTTGAGAAGGAAACCAATTCTAATCAGGAAACAAAGGATAAAATTAAAAAAAAAATAATTAGATAAATACGAGGGGTTCTCGACTTATGACAGATTTCCTTTCCTCGTTGTAACACGATTTTCCGTATACGTCGGAGCTTAGCCATAATTTCACCTCCATGGGGATGGCTTCCTTTTTTTCGAAGCTTCATCATCAGAAGTTACATTAGGCTTAGGAGCCATAACGAAGGGCAATAAGTTTCCACAAGCACAACACAAATGACAGAGAGTGGATGCACAACAATATGGCGTGCAACCAAAAACTCATCTACGTCGCCTTAGGGAGGAAACAAAAAGTCGGAGATTGCGTCGTAACCACGACGAATTGTCGTAGGTCGGGACTATCGTAACCCAAGGACATACTGTATACAATAAATTAAGCATCTATACAAATCCATATACAGTGATATCTCGGATTAAGTCGTTTTCAGTTAAGTCATTTTCGAAGATACGTCGGTTTTTCTTATAGATTATATGAAAAAATAACTCGCCCTAAGTCGTTTTACTCGTGTTTCCGTCGGCCGTTAAAAATATTAGAAACGTCGAAACGCTAAAATGATAATAAACACATATAAAATCATATTTAAATAAATTTAAAAATATTATATATATATATATATATATATATATATATATATATATATATATATCATAAAATCATCAAAAACAAAAAATATCATAATAAAGTATGTTCAAAAGATTTTCTTATTTCAAATTCTTACCGACAGGTGGCACACGTGAGTTGTTTTTCGCTCCAACACCAATTTTGACTTCAGGCTTGTTTACATCTGTGCTCTGCCGTTGACGTTCTTTCAATTACATTTCAATTGTGATTTAGAATAAATTTTTACCCATGGCTCCGAAGAAAAGTCCCAGTGCAAGTGCTAATGCTAAGCGTACCGCTGGAAGATAAGATGGAAATTAATTATTTTATTCAGAATACTGTGAGTACATATCATGAATACTGTAATAGGCAATGGGGAGTGATTATTTGCAGTTTACAATGTGGTTATTTCGACATAATCCGTTTTTCGGCTTATGTCGTGACCTCTGGAACCAATTAACGATGTAGGGTGAGGTATACCTGTACAGGGTCAGAAAATATTAAACGATTTACTAAGGACAGTTTAGATGTGGTACAAGGTTGAAAGCATGGAGCACCCAGTGAGGATCGAACTCACGACTCAGTCTTAATTGATTTAGTGACTTGGTGAGGAAATAGTAGCGATTTATTAAGTGTAGTTTACATATGGCACTCGGCCGAAAGTGTGGAACACGCTCGTGAGAATCAAACTCGTCGTAATTGATCTAGCGAAAGAAGCTTGCTAATGATTGCATCGTGTCGAATACCTTGGCCAGAAAGTAGTAGGGATTTACTAAATGTAGCGTAGCTATGCCATAAGGCCGAAAGAGTGGAGTACATAGCGAGGAACTCATTACTCAGTTGGAATTGATCTAGCGAGGTAAGCGTGCTAACTATTACACCGCGTCGAAGTTCCTAGGTCACAAAATGCTAAGTATTTATCTGTGCGTCCACGTCGCAACAGAAGGTCGGAGTTTAATGTGGGATTTCGGTAAGGTCGTACAAAAATTGCTCAAGACCCCTCGGCATTTTCTATTTTGGAGACAACTCAGGCACGGGGTACTGATCCCGGACCCCGAAGGAGAGGCATTGTTTGAGGGATGACTTCTTGGTGCTTGAGTTGATATTATTTTCAACTTCCCTATCGTAAGGGATTTTACCTGGCCTCTCTACTGAGGCATGTTATGACAAAAGCTCTTTTTTTAACGTGGATTAAAAGTGTACCTTAGATATGGCACAAACCCGAAAGTATGGGACCTCTACAAAGGATTGAACACGCTATTCCCTCGTAATTGATGTAGCGAGATAAGTTTGCTAACCGTCTATGTGCCTTGGTCAGAAAATAGTAAAGACATTTTTTACAGTGATGATCACCCTTGTGTAAGGCTCGGGAGCCACTCGAGGTAGACGGATACAGAGTAAGCGGCACAGTTTATGTGGATATGTCAGGAAGATAACGGTTAACGCTAGACTTGAACAGACAACGATTTTAGTGATCAGGGAAGCATCCTCTTGGGAGTCAATTCTACAAAACAGCAGTTCATGGGAAGAAACTGCTCGAGAGGAACTTACATCTCACTAGTGGTGATTTTCTAAGCATAGCTTAGATGTGGCACAAGGCCGAATGCATGGTGGATCCAGTGAGGATCATACTCAGTCGTAATTGTTTTGTTAACGGTTTGTTAACCATTACACCACGTCGAGGTGCTCCTAAATATTTTCCCAAAGGAATACGAGGGGAATGAGGGTGGTTCGCTGGAATGGACGTGGCATGGGGGGGGGGTCCTAGCCGTAAAAGATAGAACTGAAGGAGTGTAGTTTGTCTGATCACTTTTCATATGAACAGCGACAGAGCATTGAAGGATGGAAAATAATCCATCACTCACAAGGACGCGGAGACTGGAAAGTGAAGATTGAGCAGCTTCTGCCCATATATGGTAGCATGACTCCATTTTAGGTGTGATCTGGCTCCTGTGAAGATAGTAGGAGGAGTCAGATATTCGCTGGAGTAGTACAGAGAACCGGGCATTTTCCCTGCATCTTTAACGAGGGAGTGTGTTTACGTGTTCCACTTGAGGCCTGGGTTGAGTTTAAGCCCCAACAGGCGCTCAAGTGACGGGGCCTCCCTGAGGGAACAGCCGTGCATCGCGATTGGTGAAAGTCCTGAGTCCGACCGGCGATGATGCAATGTCACTCGTTTGATTGCCAAGGTTTTTAAGGGAATGAGGGTGGTTCGCTACAACGTGTGTGGCATGGCAAATATTATCCGTGAAGGTTAGGACACTTTCCATGGAAATAGCGATAGAACAGTGTGACGCCTGCGACGTCTCGTCTGTGAGAAAAATGTTGTAGAGAAGAAATTAATTCGTCACCCACAAGGACAGCAGACGCTTTTCGACTATTTGGCAACAGCATTCCATTTTCGGTTTGATGTGGCACTTGTGAAGGTTGAGTATAGCAGGCGAAGTCAGGTACAAGAAAACCGGGCATTTTCCCAGCATCTTTAACGATGGATTGTATTTACGAGTTCCACTTGAATTCTGGGTTGAGTTTAAGTCCAAATCGGCGCTCAAGGAGGAATATAGCATTTAAGCATATGCACAAATATAGTCACGTCCTGTTCAACTATTAACACTTAAAAAGAAACGAACCTGCTTCTGTTGTTATTTGTGTTATATATATATATATATATATGTGTGTGTGTATATAAAAACATATGGTGTAATAATTCTTGAAGTCAGAGGAATGGCCCCAAGTCGCTGGACCAAGCCAATCCTTTGCATCATAGGAATACCGACCGAAACAAAAGCGGATACTTTCTCTTGAATATGACATCAAAGACGGAAATCTCTGAATGAGAGTAAAAAATGAAACGCCCTAAAACATTGGATTATGACGTGATTAAAAAGACAAAGGACTTTATATAAAATTGAATATTCGAAAAATGGAACAGCCAGAAAACTTCCACCCTTTGTCCTTCATAATAAAAAGTTGCAACCACTGATCGGTCAGATGGCCAAGATCTTAAGACAGTGAAATCATTCTGGCCATAGAATAAAGAGCCGATAAACCAATTCCTAAAGAGGAAACAAGAGATAAATCTCTATTCCTGTTCAATAAACCTGGAAGGAATAATGGCCAGGCGATAGGCGAAGTTAACAGTAACAAATTTTTTTTTCATGTTGAATGAATTTAAAAGTTAAGTTCGAAACGTATGATGCTAAAAATCATGTATTTTACACATATTTATTTTTCAACATAATCTCCTTTTTTGTTAATGCACTTAATACAACAGTGAATATGTCACATACATAGATGCATCAATAAGTTCATGTTAATGATAAAAAAAGATGTATTTGGCATAGCAAATGCCAATTTTTTAAGCATAATCTTGTTAAGGCACTTAATCTAGTAATGGATATAAATACTAACAAAAATGGGTAGGCCATGTAACTAGAAGAGGGGATACCCAAAACTCATTGAAAGCGCTATAAGAGTGAACTTAGTTAATTTATCGATATTAAACGAATTAATTCAAAGAATATCGAATGTTTCCTGTATGGAACGGTTATTTAATTTCCTAAAAAAAGGGTTTTAAGAAAAAGATGTTATAAATTTTATCCGATATTAAACGAATTAATTCAAAGAATATCGAATGTTTCCTGTATGGAAACGGTTACGTTCATCATTAGTATTTGTTATATATAGTACCGTACCTATGAACACTAATGGCTTGTCCCAAACCTGATAAATACGTTGGACATTATTGCAAGTTAGGGTAATTAGCTGTCTAAGTAGTCCATCACTATCAGTAGTTTACCTACTTCACGCCGCTGGCGAGTATTGTATTTTGTTGATGTTATAAAGATTACCATTTCATTTCCAGCCTCCGTTTTGGTTATTCCTCATTCAGTAACCCTTTCTAGTTTACAACAGTATGGTGATTTGCGTTTGTAATGAGATTGCGTTTTCTGTTGTATTTCTTTTCGTTTCATATTAGCATTTAGGTAACAAAGTATATGTTTTTGTTTGAATGTCTGCATTTTCCTATTATTTCATTCCTCTTGTTCAATAAGTTTCTTCAATTTACAGTTGAAATGTGTTATATACCCGTACCTATGAACATTAATGGGTATGTCCCAATCCTCATAAATACGTTGGACACTATTGTAAGGGGGTAATATGCTAAGTAGTCCACCACTACCAGTGATTTACCTATTTCTCGCTGCTGGCGTGTATTGTATTTTGTTATAAAGATTACCATTTCATTTTGCAACCTCCGTTTTGGTCATTCCTTATTCAGTAACCTTTTCTAGGTGACAACAACGGTATTTCTATTTCAGTGAATGATTTTGGAATGTTTTAATACTCGTGACCAAATGAGATGACGATTGTCGGCAAAGGACTCTAATCTCATAGAAATTCTTCGATAACTTTTGCATTCTGGGCATTAAGAGAAAAAACTTAATCAGTTACAGTCGAATCTTTTTCTAATATATGAATTAGAAGGAGACGCTGAATGTCGGAGGCAACGGACGTGTCTTTTCGTTTCTCAAAGAAAGCTATGTCATATTTTAAAAGGGAAGTCTTGATTATGTTAATTATCCATTTACTATTATGTCCTATTGTGTGTTATAATCTCCAAGCCCTCTTTTCTCATTTGATGTTCTAGAAACGTCAACTCTTTCTGATTCTAAGAACAAGTGTCGTATTTGTTTCCATTTTCCATTTTTCTCGACATTTCCTCGTTATTCACATCTTCAGTACATGGTATCCCCAGCATCCTTCTGTAGAACCACATTATTCTTATGTTTTTCTTTGTTTATTATATTGTAGTTTGTGTTATATTATTATGAATTTATAATCTGTATTAAAATACACATACGACAGTTCAAAAGTTTGAAGCGACCTCTAGAATTAGTATGGGATGAACTTAAAAGAAGAGGGAAACCTTTCCATCCAAACAATGAAAAAGAGCTTTTAGAGTTACTGAAAAAAGAATGGCATCAATTATCAAACTTATACTTTGAGAAACTTTTGCAATGAATGTCAAAAATTTGTGCTGCAGTTATCAAGGCTAAAGGAGGATATTTTGACGAGAGCAAAATTTAGACATAAAATGCTTTTCTTCTTTTTGTCATAATAACATTTCTAATAAAAATATCATATCACTTTTATTTAACAATGTATAATAATTTTCTCTTATTTAAAGTACAAAACAACTACTTTTGGGGCCAAAATAAAAAAAGAAATGACACTTTTGAATTGTAGTGCATTTCTTTAATATTTAAGATAAGTCGAGGTATACATCAATTGTTTGATTTTCTGAGTGTTTTAGCAAGTTCACTTTATTAAGAATGACTATTATTATTAAGGATTATTATATGAAAGACATTTAATACATGTTTTTTTAAAAAAATTACTTACACCTTGGCATAAATAATTCTACTCTATTTTATATTTAATCATAACATTTCTCTTTTTATAAATGGGGACTTAACTTTCGAAATTATCGGAAAAGCATTTGGGTCGTAATGTTTGTTTTGTTTATCGTTGACTATTGGTTCAGTATCGTCGATTTCTTTCCTTATTATTTATCATTCAAACATTTTTAACATTTACCGATAATTTTATTCTTTATCCTTTTCTTAGTAAGAAAAGCGTTTCGAGTCATAACGTTATTTTCTTCCCTTTTCTTTAATATTGGTTCAGATCAGAAAAGTCAATTTCTTCCACTATTATTTATCTTTCAAATATTTTTAACAACGACGATAATAAAATAATGTTCTCATATGTTTGATGATAATTTTATACTTTTATTATTTTCGTATTTATTTGGTTTCTAAAGTAATAATAATAATAATAATAATAATAATAATAATAATAATAATAATAATAATAATAATAATGTGGTATTATTTACTCCGACATCCAGGGTAAAATATATATGTGTATTTATGCGTGCAGGTTTCTAAGCGCGTACCCCTGATGGTCGCTCCTTGTCGTGGTGAAAGGGCTTGCGTGGCCCAATGACGCTGAGAGCGGTTCCATCAGGAGTTCTAAGATCCTGATAGGCCCTCCCTTGGCGGCAAGATCGAAAACGGGAGCCCAGACTAAGCGAGACCAACCCCAAAGACTCAAACGGTGGGACAAGCGGATAACGATTACAATCGACCTCAACGGTTGAACCAGCGGTTGAAGAGGGCTACGCATGATGGACATGCTACAGAAGGAGTCACTCGAAATTACAAGTCAGCGGCAGTTTTATAACTGGATTCTGAATGTCTCATTCCATATGTGCCGCAGAGTAAGGTCATGAAATCAAGTGTGGGTGTCATTTTCTGGCAAATTCACGTCATCGGCACTTTCTTTTATTCTGATTTTCTTTAACCTCCAACCAACTCTTGGAAAGTCAAACGACGATAAAGAATATATGACGTATGATGTTAATGAATACGATCTTTCATAGATTGGCGCTACGCAATCATAAATAACATATCAAGACTTCCAACAGCAGCAAAAGCAAAAACGTGTAGCGCATGTAATAATAAGAAAAAAAAATGATATAATCAATATGTTGACTTTCCAAATTACAAAAAACAAAATGCTTGGAAGGAAACTCCCATTAGAACGAGCTATAACAGTTAATGGACTTGAGTTGTTTAATTTTCCCCAAAACTGTTCTGTTTTTAAAACAAGATTAAATAATTTCAAACAGCATCAGCCTAATTATTCGGTCAACGAATATCAAATGTTTTTTTTTTACATGAAAAGGCTATTTTTACAAGAACCGTTGCCATATCAAAATAATGTTTGACATTTAGTTGTGGGACTGTATTTTTTGACATTTCATTTTTCCCCCCAAATATTTGACATTTGTATATGTACACGGAGGTATAAAATGTACATTTAGGCAACAACCCTTCTATCAGTCATGTTTCGTTGAATATGATAGACATGAAATTTTGATTCATTTTTTATTGATTTTTTTTCTATTATTTTTAAAATTTACCCATTCGGTGGGGGTTAAGGGAATGCAAAAATTGTCCGTCGAGTCTATAGTCAAATTTGTCTCAAAGGTGTATATAGAATTCGTGCCTAGCGCTTTCGGCCATTTCGTTAGCCATTTTCAAGGGGTTTGTTGTTAATTGTAAAAGATGGAGCGTATGTAAATATAAAAGTGGGCAATGTTTAAAAATGTGTTTAAAGATTCACTTGTGAAAATATAAAGAATTCATATTATAGTAAGGGCTTAACAAATGCCAACATTTTTTTTTATGGTGAACCAATTTCGTACAAGAGACAGAAGAATTGGAGTTGGTGGTAGTAACCCACATTTATGACGATGTTGGAGGGGGGAGAGAGAGAGATAGAGAGAGAAAAAGAGAAAGAAATAGAGACAGACCGAGAAAAAGAGAAAGAAAGAGAGAGATAAAGAGAGATAGAAAGAGAGTGAGAAAAAGAACGAGAAAGAGGCATAGAGAGAGAGAGAAAGGGAGAGAGAGAGAGAAAGCGAGAAAGAAAGAGAAAGAGAGAGAGAACGAGAAAGAAAGAAACAAAGAGAGAAATATAGAGAGATAGATAAAGAGAGAGAGAGAAAGAGAAAGAGAGAAAGAAAGAAAGAAAGAAAGAGAGAAAGAAAGAGAAAGAGAAGAAGAAAGAAAGAAAGAGATTAAGATAGGGAAAGAGAGAGAAAGAAAGAGAGAGAACGAGAGAGAGAGAGAGAAATAGAAAGATAGATAGATAGATAGATAGAGAGAGAGAGAGAGAGAGAGAGAGTGAGAGAGAGAGAGAGAGAGAGGGAGAAGGGAGATGTGGCTCCGTCCCTCTCTCTATTGTCTCTCCTTTCTCTAGTCTGCTCGAACAAATAATCTTCTTTTTCTACTTTTTCTTTTCAGGCATAATTTTGGCTTCCCACAGATGAGAATCCACGATGATAAGAATGCTTCCAACAAAACCTTTCTATACAAAAATTCATCATGTAAAACACTACATGTGTAAGAAGAGCAAAGATAACGAAATTTCTCGCGAGAAATCACGATAATCGCTCCCATGTTGTGAAGAGACAAAAAGAAACCAAACAAAAAATTTAATATGATTTTTTTTATTACAAATAAACAGAAGATTTATGACCGACACATTTTTTTGTGTCAGTTGTTCATTTTCATTAATAAAAAAATATCACCCGCAATTATTAATTAATTTCAACGAAAGAATTATAAAAAAATAAAACATAAATATTTAACATGTATTTGAGGCTTTACAAACAATATTAAAGTAGTGATTTTAACTTACAATTATTCTCGTTCTTGAACCAGATTAATTATAATTATATAATTTATGTCAATCTACTGGGAAGATCACATTATTGTCAGCCATTATTATTAATTTATAGCTAGTATTTTCTTTCATCTTTATCTTTTATTAAATGAAGCAATGTCAGCCATTATTATTATTTTTTGACTAGGATTTACTTTCATCTTCATTTTTTATTAGATGAAGCATTGTCAGCCATTATGATTAATTATTGACTAGTATTTACTTTCCTCTTCATTTTCATTAGCTGGAGCATTGTCAGTCATTATTATTAATTTTTGACTAGTATTTACTTTCATCTTCATTTTTTATTAGATGAAGAATAGTCAGCCATTATTATTAATTATTGACTAGCATTTACTTTCCTCTTCATTTTTTATTAGGTCAGTAACAATTAATACGACGCAAATAATAATATTTGAAAATTCTTCATCCCATAAAAATAAAGATGAAAGGAAACACTAGTGAAAACTTAATAATTATGGAATAACAATGTTTTATTTGATAAAATAAGACCTTGTTATTAAAACGAATATATTTTTGCTACAGTTATGACTAGTATAAAAAAATAAAATAAATAAAGTTGGAATGAAGTGATGAGTTTATAATTTAGATTTTCTCTCCTGCCAAACTCTCAAACTGGCGTAGAATTGCATTTAAAGCAACGGGTGGATTCAAACAGGCTTTTCTGAGGCAAAAAACGTTTGAGTTTTAATCTCACCGAGAGCCTGGCCTTCATCTTCGACCATAGGCCGTCTATTCCTTGCTGTAGACCGACGGCCTGAATAAAAGGTTTCGATAAAAAGCAATAAAAAAATATCACAATGAAAGTATATGTAAGCCAACATTACATATAAAACAAACGAGTTTAATTTTGAGCCAGAAATTCCACAGCCCATCGTATTGTCCCTGTGAGCGATATTAGGCGAAACTCTGGAGTTGGTCAAGGGATAATTTTCTTGACTATTTTCGACTATTGTTTCTCCGGATATCTGTTGAGCACTTCCTCGAGGAAAAAAATTCTGCTGCTCTTGAAATACTTGAAATTCTAGTAATTGTTGCATGTTTTGCTAGGTCTAATTGACTAGTATTATATATATATATATATATATATATATATATATATATATATATATATATATATATATATATATATATATATATATATATATATATTATCAGTTAAACTAAAAGAAGAAAGACAAACTATGTTAGTTCAGTGTTTTGAGGATCTCTGAGGATAATTTGATTGTCGTAAATCACATTTATTACTCTAGCTTATCATGTGCATGTTCTGGCTTGACATCTGAAGAGAGTCTGTTTTGTGTCAGTGCTTGTTTGTTTTATCTGTATCTGTTAGTATGCACAAATATAAGGCTATAAATATATTGAGCTTTTTTTGTGGAACAGTTTTAACATTTTATATTACTAGGATTTACTTGGATTATATACTAACGGATTTGTAGCCTCTACTATATATATATATATATATATATATATATATATATATATATATATATATATATATATAAAAGTGAACATAGAAGTCAACACTTAGAGGCGACAGTCTGTTTCATGCTAGTGCAATCGTCAGGCAACTAGTGCTGTCATTTTTCTCGGCTATTTATATATAAGGGTCAGTGGTGAATTGTGGGTAGTCTATTTTGGCGGTTACTTTTACCAGAAGTTCTTATTTGTTTATTTATTTATTTATTTATGTCAAATTATTTTGCTTGTTTTTTTAATTTTATTTTTATTTTTTATCTTATATATTTATTTATTTTTTATTTTGATCGGTGTTTTTTTATTAACGTAGTAAATATTTGTTTATATAGCTTATTGTTGGTAGTCTATTATGGCGGTCATTTACCGGAAGCCGTTTATTTGCTTATTTATTTGGGTCAAATTGTTTTGCTTGTTTTTATTTATTTTCATTTTTATTTTTTATCTTATATATTTGTTTATTTGTCATTGATTAAAGCTATTTGTTGAATTTTGGGATTGGATGTTGTGGTTTGTTCTTACTATTATTTTGGTGGGAACAGTTTTTAATTTATTTATTTGGGTTGATTATCTTATTTGTTTTTCCATTTTTCTATAAATGTTCTTTATATATATATATATATATATATATATATATATATATATATATATATATATATATATATTACATGAATCATTCATACAAAAAGTAGATTAGTAAAGTTAATGATATAAAATGTCGAAAAACTTCTTCGCAAACAATTTTTAATGTTGCATTAACCTACGAATCATTCAATGAATGTTATGATCCTTGTTTTTAATAACTACAGGTTGTATAAGGTCTTTTTTTATTCTGTTAGTACTTTCGGCTGTACATACAGCCATCCTCAGGCATGGATATTATTTTGTTTTTACAACAATAAAATTCCCAAATTACCATATTAATAAAAAACGCACCCTCCTAAATTTTCAAAAAAATTCAACCATAGCGTTGCGACTGCACGCTCCAAAAGTTTTTATTCGTTAACAATAACACATTTCTAACAAAAACATATTTCGATTCGCATTTAATTTTTCGTGTCCGCTATTACCTGGATTTACTAAAAACAAAATAATTTCTAATCTATTTTTTGTATGAATGATTCATGTAATATAAATTGAACTGCACCACATATTTGATATATATATATATATATATATATATATATATATATATATATATATATATATATATATATATACTAACGTCTAAGTAATTATTAATATTTTTGTTAAATAATATCAGGGAATGTATGCAAATATATTGACTTTAAAACTGTTAACAGTTAGAGACGATACAATTAACCAATGTTAATATTTGGTTTATACGGGTTGCACATTTTTCGGAATTGGAGGAGATTATATCTAGCAGTGTACAACAGCTGCTCGTAAGTTGGGTAACTGTAAATGAAATTTACATGAGACTGACTGCTAATAAAATGAAGATATTGAGCGTGAGGCCACACGGCCTGCCCGACATTAATTATAAATAATTTAACGCCTTGTTGTTTGAGCCTTCTAGTTTCTTTTATGAGTTCCTGAGTGATCACGTTGACGGACGGGTCGACGAATAAAACTGCAACTCGATTTACCACGTGACCAGACTGGACGTATCGGAATGCGCGCCTGTACATCTCACTCCTCATCTGTCGGACAACTTCGACCAGACCGGGGATGCTTGCATGGACTGTCACGCTGTTTTGGAGTTCGTTAAAAGTCTTGTTTTTCAAAGAAATGACGGGAATGTTCACATATTCTGGACAGTATGCATGAGAGATCACGCTAAAATATTCGTAGACCGTGTAAGGGAGAAGGAGGTTGATGAACTGGGAAATCATTCTCATTCAAAAGGAACCCATCGTCATGAGATCGTAGCCAAAGATAATGATGCCTGTAAAATAAATAAATAAAGTAAAAAAAATAAAAATAATTCCGATTTTAATTTTATTTATCAATGGCATTGAAAAGATTAAAAATACATCAAATATTTATTATTCATTTTTCACTAGTATTTCTTTCATCTTATTTCTCTTGCTTTTCCACCAAGTAGTAATAGTCTTAAGTTGTCTGAATTTCTTAGATGAAGCCTTGTCAATTGTTATTCATTTTTCATTAGTATTTATTTCTTCTTATTTCTCTTGCTTTTCCACCAAGTAGTAATAGTCTTAAGTTGTCTGAATTTCTTAGATGAAGCCTTGTCAATTATTATTAATTTTTCACTAGTATTTCTTTCATTTATTTCTCCTGCTTTTCCACCAAGTAGTAATAGTCTTAAGTTGTCTGAATTTCTTAGATAAAGCCTTGTCAATTATTATTCATTTTTCACTAGTATTTCTTTCATCTTATTTCTCCTGCTTTTCCACCAAGTAGTAATAGTCTTAAGTTGTCTGAATTTCTTAGATGAAGCCTTGTCAATTATTATTCATTTTTCACTAGTATTTCTTTCATCTTATTTCTCTTGCTTTTCCACCAAGTAGTAATAGTCTTAAGTTGTCTGAATTTCTTAGATGAAGCCTTGTCAATTATTATTCATTTTTCACTAGTATATCTTTTATCTTATTTCTCTTGTTTTTCCACCAAGTAGTAATAGTCTTAAGTTGTCTGAATTTCTTAGATGAAGCCTTGTCAATTATTATTCATTTTTCACTAGTATTTCTTTCATCTAATTTCTCCAGCTTTTCCACCAAGTAGTAATAGTCTTAAGTTGTCTAAATTTCTTAGATGAAGCCTTGTCAACTGTTATTCATTTTTCATTAGTATTTATTTCTTCTTATTTCTCTTGCTTTTCCACCAAGTAGTAATAGTCTTAAGTTGTCTGAATTTCTTAGATGAAGCCTTGTCAATTATTATTCATTTTTCACTAGTATTTCTTTCATCTTATTTCTCCTGCTTTTCCACCAAGTAGTAATAGTCTTAACTTGTCTGAATTTCTTAGATGAAGCCTTGTCAATTATTATTCATTTTTCACTAGTATTTCTTTCATCTTATTTCTCCTGCTTTTCCACCAAGTAGTAATAGTCTTAAGTTGTCTGAATTTCTTAGATGAAGCCTTGTCAATTATTATTCATTTTTCACTAGTATTTCTTTCATCTTATTTCTCCTGCTTTCCCACCAAGTATTAATAGTCTTAAGTTGTCTGAATTTCTTAGATAAAGCCTTGTCAATTATTATTCATTTTTCACTAGTATTTCTTTCATCTTATTTCTCTTGCTTTTCCAACAAGTAGTAATAGTCTTAAGTTGTCTGAATTTCTTAGATGAAGCCTTGTCAATTATTATTCATTTTTCACTAGTATTTCTTTCATCTTATTTCTCCTGATTTTCCACCAAGTAGTAATAGTCTTAAGTTGTCTGAATTTCTTAGATGAAGCCTTGTCAATTATTATTCATTTTTCACTAGTATTTCTTTCATTTTATTTCTCTTGCTTTTCCACCATGTAGTAATAGTCTTAAGTTGTCTGAATTTCTTAGATGAAGCCTTGTCAATTATTATTCATTTTTCACTAGTATTTTTTTCATCTTATTTCTCCTGCTTTTCCACCAAGTAGTAATAGTCTTAAGTTGTCTGAATTTCTTAGATGAAGCCTTGTCAATTATTATACATTTTTCACTAGTATTTCTTTCATCTTATTTCTCCTGCTTTTCGACCAAGTAGTAATAGTCTTAACTTGTCTGAATTTCTTAGATGAAGCCTTGTCAATTATTATTCATTTTTCACTAGTATTTCTTTCATCTTATTTCTCCTGCATTTCCACCAAGTATTTATAGTCTTAAGTTGTCTGAATTTCTTAGATGAAGCCTTGTCAATTATTATTCATTTTTCACTAGTATTTCTTTCATTTAATTTCTCCTGCTTTTCCACCAAGTAGTAATAGTCTTAAGTTGTCTAAATTTCTTAGATAAAGCCTTGTCAATTATTATTCATTTTTCACTAGTATTTCTTTCATCTTATTTCTCTTGCTTTTCCAACAAGTAGTAATAGTCTTAAGTTGTCTGAATTTCTTAGATGAAGCCTTGTCAATTATTATTCATTTTTCACTAGTATTTCTTTCATCTTATTTCTCCTGCTTTTCCACCAAGTAGTAATAGTCTTAAGTTGTCTGAATTTCTTAGATGAAGCCTTGTCAATTATTATTCTTTTTTGACTAGTATTTCTTTCATTTTATTTCTCTTGCTTTTCCACCAAGTAGTAATAGTCTTAAGTTGTCTGAATTTCTTAGATGAAGCCTTGTCAATTGTTATTCATTTTTCACTAGTATTTCATTCATCTTATTTCTCTTGCTTTTCCACCAAGTAGTAATAGTCTTAAGTTGTCTGAATTTCTGAGATGAAGCCTTGTCATTTATTATTCATTTTTCACTAGTATTCCATTCATCTTATTTCTCTTGCTTTTCCACCAAGTAGTAATAGTCTTAAGTTGTCTGAATTTCTTAGATGAAGCCTTGTCAATTGTTATTCATTTTTCATTAGTATTTATTTCTTCTTATTTCTCTTGCTTTTCCACCAAGTAGTAATAGTCTTAAGTTGTCTGAATTTCTTAGATGAAGCCTTGTCAATTATTATTCATTTTTCACTAGTATTTCATTCATCTTATTTCTCTTGCTTTTCCACCAAGTAGTAATAGTCTTAAGTTGTCTGAATTTCTTAGATGAAGCCTTGTCATTTATTATTCATTTTTCACTAGTATTTCATTCATCTTATTTCTCTTGCTTTTCCACCAAGTAGTAATAGTCTTAAGTTGTCTGAATTTCTTAGATGTAGCCTTGTCAATTGTTATTCATTTTTCACTAGTATTTCATTCATCTTATTTCTCTTCCTTTTCCACCAAGTAGTAATAGTCTTAAGTTGTCTGAATTTCTTAGATGAAGCCTTGTCAATTATTATTCATTTTTCACTAGTATTTCATTCATCTTATTTCTCTTGCTTTTCCACCAAGTAGTAATAGTCTTAAGTTGTCTGAATTTCTTAGATGAAGCCTTGTCAATTGTTATTCATTTTTCACTAGTATTTCATTCATCTTATTTCTCTTGCTTTTCCACCAAGTAATAATAGTCTTAAGTTGTCTGAATTTCTTAGATGAAGCCTTGTCAATTATTATTCATTTTTCACTAGTATTTCATTCATCTTATTTCTATTGCTTTTCCACCAAGTAGTAATAGTCTTAAGTTGTCTGAATTTCTTAGATGAAGCCTTGTCAATTGTTATTCATTTTTCACTAGTATTTCATTCATCTTATTTCTCTTGCTTTTCCACCAAGTAGTAATAGTCTTAAGTTGTCTGAATTTCTTAGATGAAGCCTTGTCATTTATTATTCATTTTTCACTAGTATTTCATTCATCTTATTTCTCTTGCTTTTCCACCAAGTAGTAATAGTCTTAAGTTGTCTGAATTTCTTAGATGTAGCCTTGTCAATTGTTATTCATTTTTCACTAGTATTTCATTCATCTTATTTCTCTTGCTTTTCCACCAAGTAGTAATAGTCTTAAGTTGTCTGAATTTCTTAGATGAAGCCTTGTCATTTATTATTCATTTTTCACTAGTATTTCATTCATCTTATTTCTCTTGCTTTTCCACCAAGTAGTAATAGTCTTAAGTTGTCTGAATTTCTTAGATGAAGCCTTGTCATTTATTATTCATTTTTCACTAGTATTTCATTCATCTTATTTCTCTTGCTTTTCCACCAAGTAGTAATAGTCTTAAGTTGTCTGAATTTCTTAGATGAAGCCTTGTCATTTATTATTCATTTTTCACTAGTATTTCATTCATCTTATTTCTCTTGCTTTTCCACCAAGTAGTAATAGTCTTAAGTTGTCTGAATTTCTTAGATGAAGCCTTGTCATTTATTATTCATTTTTCACTAGTATTTCATTCATCTTATTTCTCTTGCTTTTCCACCAAGTAGTAATAGTCTTAAGTTGTCTGAATTTCTTAGATGTAGCCTTGTCAATTGTTATTCATTTTTCACTAGTATTTCATTCATCTTATTTCTCTTCCTTTTCCACCAAGTAGTAATAGTCTTAAGTTGTCTGAATTTCTTAGATGAAGCCTTGTCAATTATTATTCATTTTTCACTAGTATTTCATTCATCTTATTTCTCTTGCTTTTCCACCAAGTAGTAATAGTCTTAAGTTGTCTGAATTTCTTAGATGTAGCCTTGTCAATTGTTATTCATTTTTCACTAGTATTTCATTCATCTTATTTCTCTTCCTTTTCCACCAAGTAGTAATAGTCTTAAGTTGTCTGAATTTCTTAGATGAAGCCTTGTCAATTATTATTCATTTTTCACTAGTATTTCATTCATCTTATTTCTCTTGCTTTTCCACCAAGTAGTAATAGTCTTAAGTTGTCTGAATTTCTTAGATGTAGCCTTGTCAATTGTTATTCATTTTTCACTAGTATTTCATTCATCTTATTTCTCTTGCTTTTCCACCAAGTAGTAATAGTCTTAAGTTGTCTGAATTTCTTAGATGAAGCCTTGTCATTTATTATTCATTTTTCACTAGTATTTCATTCATCTTATTTCTCTTGCTTTTCCACCAAGTAGTAA
Organism: Acanthosepion esculentum; assembly: GCA_964036315.1. Classification (NCBI taxonomy): domain Eukaryota; kingdom Metazoa; phylum Mollusca; class Cephalopoda; order Sepiida; family Sepiidae; genus Acanthosepion; species Acanthosepion esculentum. The sequence continues at coordinate 88,788,467 of OZ038508.1, read as the reverse complement.
TAGTCTTAAGTTGTCTGAATTTCTTAGATGAAGCCTTGTCATTTATTATTCATTTTTCACTAGTATTTCATTCATCTTATTTCTCTTGCTTTTCCACCAAGTAGTAATAGTCTTAAGTTGTCTGAATTTCTTAGATGAAGCCTTGTCATTTATTATTCATTTTTCACTAGTATTTCATTCATCTTATTTCTCTTGCTTTTCCACCAAGTAGTAATAGTCTTAAGTTGTCTGAATTTCTTAGATGAAGCCTTGTCATTTATTATTCATTTTTCACTAGTATTTCATTCATCTTATTTCTCTTGCTTTTCCACCAAGTAGTAATAGTCTTAAGTTGTCTGAATTTCTTAGATGTAGCCTTGTCAATTGTTATTCATTTTTCACTAGTATTTCATTCATCTTATTTCTCTTCCTTTTCCACCAAGTAGTAATAGTCTTAAGTTGTCTGAATTTCTTAGATGAAGCCTTGTCAATTATTATTCATTTTTCACTAGTATTTCATTCATCTTATTTCTCTTGCTTTTCCACCAAGTAGTAATAGTCTTAAGTTGTCTGAATTTCTTAGATGAAGCCTTGTCAATTGTTATTCATTTTTCACTAGTATTTCATTCATCTTATTTCTCTTGCTTTTCCACCAAGTAATAATAGTCTTAAGTTGTCTGAATTTCTTAGATGAAGCCTTGTCAATTATTATTCATTTTTCACTAGTATTTCATTCATCTTATTTCTATTGCTTTTCCACCAAGTAGTAATAGTCTTAAGTTGTCTGAATTTCTTAGATGAAGCCTTGTCAATTGTTATTCATTTTTCACTAGTATTTCATTCATCTTATTTCTCTTGCTTTTCCACCAAGTAGTAATAGTCTTAAGTTGTCTGAATTTCTTAGATGAAGCCTTGTCAATTATTATTCATTTTTCACTAGTATTTCATTCATCTTATTTCTATTGCTTTTCCACCAAGTAGTAATAGTCTTAAGTTGTCTGAATTTCTTAGATGAAGCCTTGTCAATTGTTATTCATTTTTCACTAGTATTTCATTCATCTTATTTCTCTTGCTTTTCCACCAAGTAGTAATAGTCTTAAGTTGTCTGAATTTCTTAGATGAAGACTTGTCAATTATTATTCATTTTTCACTAGTATTTCATTCATCTTATTTCTCTTGCTTTTCCACCAAGTAGTAATAGTCTTAAGTTGTCTGAATTTCTTAGATGAAGCCTTGTCAATTGTTATTCATTTTTCACTAGTATTTCATTCATCTTATTTCTCTTGCTTTTCCACCAAGTAGTAACAGTCTTAAGTTGTCTGAATTTCTTAGATGAAGACTTGTCAATTATTATTCATTTTTCACTAGTATTTCATTCATCTTATTTCTCTTGCTTTTCCACCAAGTAGTAATAGTCTTAAGTTGTCTGAATTTCTTAGATGAAGCCTTGTCAATTGTTATTCATTTTTCACTAGTATTTCATTCATCTTATTTCTCTTGCTTTTCCACCAAGTAGTAATAGTCTTAAGTTGTCTGAATTTCTTAGATGAAGACTTGTCAATTATTATTCATTTTTCACTAGTATTTCATTCATCTTATTTCTCTTGCTTTTCCACCAAGTAGTAATAGTCTTAAGTTGTCTGAATTTCTTAGATGAAGCCTTGTCAATTATTATTCATTTTTCACTAGTATTTCATTCATCTTATTTCTCTTGCTTTTCCACCAAGTAGTAATAGTCTTAAGTTGTCTGAATTTCTTAGATGAAGCCTTGTCATTTATTATTCATTTTTCACTAGTATTTCATTCATCTTATTTCTCTTGCTTTTCCACCAAGTAGTAATAGTCTTAAGTTGTCTGAATTTCTTAGATGAAGCCTTGTCAATTGTTATTCATTTTTCACTAGTATTTCATTCATCTTATTTCTCTTCCTTTTCCACCAAGTAGTAATAGTCTTAAGTTGTCTGAATTTCTTAGATGAAGCCTTGTCAATTATTATTCATTTCTCACGAGTATTTCTTTCATCTTATTTCTCTTGCTTTTCTACCAAGTAGTAACAGTCTTAAGTTGTCTGAATTTCTAAGATGAAGCCTTGTCAATTATTATTCATTTTTCACTAGTATTTCTTTCATCTTATTTCTCTTGCTTTTCTACCAAGTAGTAATAGTCTTAAGTTGTCTGAATTTCTAAGATGAAGCCTTGTCAATTATTATTCATTTTTCACTAGTATTTCTTTCATCTTATTTCTCTTGCTTTTCCACCAAGTAGTAATAGTCTTAAGTTGTCTGAATTTCTAAGATGAAGCCTTGTCAATTATTATTCATTTTTCACTAGTATTTCATTCATCTTATTTCTCTTGCTTTTCCACCAAGTAGTAATAGTCTTAAGTTGTCTGAATTTCTTAGATGAAGCCTTGTCAATTATTATTCATTTTTCACTAGTATTTCTTTCATCTTATTTCTCTTGCTTTTCTACCAAGTAGTAACAGTCTTAAGTTGTCTGAATTTCTAACATGAAGCCTTGTCAATTATTATTCATTTTTCACTAGTATTTCTTTCATCTTATTTCTCTTGCTTTTCCACCAAGTAGTAATAGTCTTAAGTTGTCTGAATTTCTAAGATGAAGCCTTGTCAATTATTATTCATTTTTCACTAGTATTTCTTTCATCTTATTTCTCTTGCTTTTCCACCAAGTAGTAATAGTCTTAAGTTGTCTCAATTTCTTAGTCAATTATTAATCATTTTTAATAAATTGTTTCTTTTATCTTATTTCTCCTGATTTTACGTTTAGTGATAGTCTTAAGTTGACTAAATTACTTACATGAAGCATTGTCAATCATTATCAATTGTCTTATCTTATTATTATTCCTGTTATATAGCATTCAAAAATCTTGTCCAGTGACTACAACCTGTTCCTTCAAGGTGTTTCTGAGCATTCCTGGGATCCCGACCATTGGTGTAGCCAAGAGACTGCCCTAATCTGCACTTGCTACCATGGTAGCCTCTGTAAGTGTGTGGGCTTAGATACAGTTCACCTCCTCTTCTCTCTCTCGGATTGGTATTTACTCTACTGACGCATTTTAGAATCCTGGCTTCTAGTGTATCATTTACCAGAAACCTTTCACTGGAATCCTGTGAATGTTTGCAACACTTTTACTTTCCAGAAACATAAATTCTAATGAGTTTTTGGATTACCAGAAGAGCATATTTTTGAAAGAGAAAACTGGCGAGGTAAATTCTGAAAAAATTCTCCTTTAACCCCAACCAACAGAAAAAAAATAAGAATACTAGAAAAACTCAATAGAAAATTTATCAATTTTTTCTTGTCTACCATATTCAAGGAAATATGTTTCTGCCCAAATATACATTATGCTCCCGAAAAGATTATTTCGGTTGAGCTCTCGGGGAGAAAAGTGAATTTGTAAACAGTGATTATTACTGCTGCTGATGCAAGATTCTTTGTAAAGACGACTCCAGTTCTCCAGTCAGTGGCGTGTTTATCTAAAAATAATTACGTCTAAATTCACCTTCATCCCTGCCGCGCGCCAATGGCTTAGGAGTAGAATCTCCGACTGAAACCAAATCAGTCAGGTTTTGACCCCGGCTTGAGGCAAGCGGATATCTAGACAAATTGATGAGCTGCTGCGAAACAGTCTGCCTGTGGATGACAATATATATACATATACATAATTGTGTATTTGGGCAGCAATCCTTCTTTTATACAAGTCTAATTAAAAACGACTGATAAAGTATTTCGGTCATTTTCCTTGTTGGCTGCCGTGACATACAATTTAATAATTGTGTATTTGAACAGCAATCCCTTTTTTATACAACTTATATATATATATATATATATATATATATATATATATATATATATATATATATATATATATATATATATATATATATATATATAATGTGTGTGTGTGGATATACTGGATAAAGCCCATAGTGTTTGCCTCCTATTTAGATATTCCTATTTACATAGTGTTGGCTGAATGAGAGAGAAAAGAAAAGAAAAAAAAATCTTGTGAAAACTTATAACGAAAACCTTAACTTACTGCCTTAATCTCTCTGTGGGCGTTCGCGTTCCGTGTTTCCTGAAAGGAAAAAAAAACATAAATTTCGTTTATGGCTTCTTACAGTTAAGTCTTGCTCATGATATTCTAAACAACTTTTTTTTGTACACTATTTCAAAATAATCCATTCTTAATTTTCAATGGCTAACGTGCAAATCTCTTACAATCTCGTAAGACGCGTGATTCTCGTAAACTTATATGCGGACATTTTTTTATTTACAAAATTTAGGTCATGCAGTTTACTGCTGACATTATTACAGACTATTAATTTGGAAATTAAAAATGTAGGAATAATTTGAAACCCATAAAGAAAATTAAAATTAGACGGGTAGGGATTATTGAAAGATCATTTTTTAAAAATAAAATTTGGTCCCAGAAAGATCCGTCTTAGCCATGATTTAATTTAATAATTTAACTATAAATTTAAGCCAATGATTTTAAGCTATACACAACAGCTTATCAGAAATTTAAGTTACATGAGTATGCATGATGCTTTCAGAGAAAGGCATAGGGCTCTTAAGTTTTAAATTTCAAAATATTTACGGTACATTCTGAGCGGTGATCATTTTTTTCAGAATTTCACTTCAAACAATGTGGAAGTGCCACTAGCACGCAAGGGGTTATAGAGAGTGAGACGAAGAGTAGAGAGGGGTGTTTGGGGAAAGGATATAGAGAAGGACGGGGGTCAGGAACAAGGCCTCAGAAGATGTCGATTGACATTACATTTGAATATTTGAAGATTATAGCCATTAGGGAAGTAAATCGGAGGAAGGGAGTTCCACTGTCGGGAAGTGCGCGAGAAGAAGCTGTTGGAGTAGAAGAGGCAGTTACACTTAAGTGTTTCGACAGTGAAAGGGTGGAACTGAGATGCCAGCCTAGTAGCACGCTTAAATTCATGCAGTTGGGGTACCAGTGAAAGTAGTTCGTCAGCTCAGTTGTCATGAAAATATTTGTAGAAAAGACAGAGGGAAGCCACATCACATCTGTTAGAAAGTGACTGAAGTCGAGATGTCAGGTCAGGACCTATCACATGTCATATCCGTCTTTGGATTTTGTCGAGAACCTCGAGATGAACGGCTGGGGTACCAGACCATGCAGCGTATGTTTACTACTGTGGGGATATTATTATTATTATTATTATTATTATTATAAATAAATAAAAATAAAATATAAAATATTGGTTTGGTGCATAATTATCAGGCGTTTTAAAAATATATTTATTATGGAAAAGAAACATAAGAATTAAACAGTAACATTTTAAATGATTATCGACACGCACCTGAAAACTAAATATTTTTTGTTAAAAAAGTAACCAAAACGGCAATTTTTATTAACAATTAAGTCGCCTACAAAAACGCCTGATAATTATGCACCAAACCTAAAATAAATAATAATAATAATAATAAAGAAAATTATAAATAAAATAAAATAAATTTTTGAAGACACTGGGTGGCAGGAAAGTAATAAACTGGAAGAAAGTTCTACAGGCTAAACATGCCGGAAAAGAAACTATTGGAATAGAACTTACGGTTGCATCTAGATATGTCAACAGTAAAACGATGGGACCTAATTGCCAATATAGTATTATATTCATGCGGTCGAGATATCAAGGATTAACACTGATGTATGATAACAGCTAAAAATACTCACTGGGTATTTCAATTGGTTTCAGGGGTTTTTTCGGTGTTGTCTCTGAAGGTTGACTTGTACTCGGAACAGTCGTGGTAGAAGTGGACAATACTATTTTCGATGCTGTCGTGTGTTCTCGATTAGTATCTTCATCTGCAAAATTTACAATAAATATATTTTGGTTAATAATATTAGTCAATAAATTAATGAAAGTGCAATCGGCTTATCTCTCGCCCGACTTTAAAGTTTTGCGGGAGACCTTTCATCCTGTTTAGAGGTGCTGCCAAATTTTAATGTTGAAATGCATAGTAGGCCAGAGTTTGATAGGAACGGAACCACATTTACAATGTAAAAATATTCACCGTTATAAAATATAATTTTGTAAAAGCGGAGATAAGGGTGAAACCTGATAAGCGGTCTTCGACGAAACGTTGAAGTCGGCAGATGTCAATAACAAGTGGCGACAGTCTGTTTAATGCTTGAACGCAATCTTCAGGCTATAGTATAAAAGATAGCCTGAATATTGCGTTCAGGAATGAAAATGAGTGTCGCCAGTTAGTGTTGTCCATTCTTATATATATATATATATATATATATATATATATATATATATATATCACTATAATTGAGAGAATAGAAAAATTTAGAGCAGATAACATTAGAACGATTTTAGAGTTCCATGAAAATAAGTGGATACCACGTTTAAAAACACACTATCCAGCCGGGCTTAACCATAAATTTAACAATATAGATAGTATTAATACATAACCCTACAAATCAAAACCTACCCACATTTCTCACCCACACAAGACAGACATGCTTACGGAGGTGTTGAGATCTCACACTTATACACACACCCACACGAATATACAGACTTACACACATCATACTCACTCACTGCCTAATGAACCAAATGATAACACACACCCACAGCAATATACACGCTTACACATATACTCACTCCCTCCCTAAGAACCAAATAACACACACACACACACACACACACACACACACACACACACACACACACACACAAACACACACACACAGACACACACACACACACACACACTTAACAGAAACACATCTCCTCTCCAGGAACCAATAAAACTAAAAATAATAATAAAAACGAAAGAATATTAATCTCCAACCCACTGTGTCTAAAGATTTTAATATTTTTAATAATTTTTATTGTTCAATATATATATATATATATATATATATATATATATATATATATATATATATATATATATATATATATATATGAGAATGGACATGTATATATATATATATATGCATATAAGAATGGACATATATATATATATATATATATATATATATATATATATATATATATATATATATATATGGAAGATGTTATAGATGTTCCAACAAGAGAAAGATGTATATTTTAAAAAGAAGATAAACAGCAAATCTTTTTGGTTGAAATGTGCATATTTTTATTTTAAAATATATATTATTCTCTAGTTTTCATAAATCTTCTACACGTGTTTCTGGTTTCACGACCTTCTTCAAGCAAAAAGTAAATATTTCCACATATTATAAAAATGTATCACTACCACGCAAAAAAATTCATTTTTATAATATGTGGAAATATCTACTCTTTGCTTGAAGAAGGTAACAAAACCAGAAACCCATGTAGCAGAATTATGGAAATAGAGTATAATATATATTTTAAAATAAAAAATCTATATTTCAACCAAAAACGTTTGAGGTTTATCTTCTTCTTAATATATATATATATATATATATATATATATATATATATATATATATATATATATATATATAAACTGAACATAGAAGTCAAATTTGTTTATATCGCAAATAAGCGATATAAACAAATTTTTACTACATTAATAAAAAAACACCGAATAAAATAAAAATAAATAAATATATAAGATAAAAAAAAGACAAAAAAATAAAAAATAAAAATAAATACAAACGAGCAAAACAATTTAACCTAAATAAACAAATAAACAAATAGACGACTTCCGGTAAAATAACCTGACAAAATAGACTACCCACAATGTACCACTGATCCGTATATATAAATAGCCGAGAAAAATAACAGCACTCGTGGCCTGACGATTGCAGCTAGCATGAAACTGACTGTCACCTCTAAGTGTTGACTTCTATGTTCACTTTTATATTTACACACGCTCTATCTCTGATAATGAGCACTTTATCCCATAAATTAGCACATCTTAAGACTATATTTCTTCATATATATATATATATATATATATATATATATATATATATATATATATTATGACATTCGTAGACAGTACTTTTTCGTTGTATCACAGCTTCTCAGTGCGACTAGACATCCGAATGCCTCAAGCCATGACCGAAACCCGACCGATTTGGTGTCAGTCGGAGTTTCCACCTCTAAGCTATCATCACTCGGCAGAGAGAAACAGCTAATTCTAGGGTATTGTTTTTACAAATGTAAAAAAACGCCAGTCAGTGATAGTGCTCCAATTCATTTTACTGAAGAGCTTTGCATTATATATATATATATATATATATATATATATATATATATATATATATATATATATATATATATATATATATATATAAAATAAACAATAAAATCCAAATTACCACCCGTGGGGTAATAGCCTATTTCGGCAGACGAAGATATCGGTCGTCTGTCATATAAACCCCGGTGTGGGGTTTCGTGTCTATAGAGTTGGAGTGGGGACGGGAAATAGAATTTAACTTTGTAAGCTAAAAGTTTCAGTCAGACGAAAGGCACGAGGCGATGAGCGCGGTGGGTGGAAAGTATCTGTCTTAAAGGGAGGAAGTTTTATAAAATTAAACCCGAATAGTAACCTTATGACATTAATTTGGGGTTATATCAAGAATGAAATATTAATTTAAAATTAAAAGAGGAATATTTCTTCGCTTTAATATTTTCAATTTGCCTTTGCATATATTTTTTGTTTGCTTAATATTATTTTTTGCCTTGTCCTTTTCTTTTCTGTTTGTTGCTTGTTGCAAACTTTAACAGTTCTGTTTTGTTCGACAGTTCTGTCATTTCTTTTGCATCTGACTATGGCTACTCACTCTACACACATTAACTCGGCTTTGTGTCTAGTTCGTTCGAGTGGAACCCGGGAATATACAGAGTTTTCAGCACACACACAGACACACACTTTGAGCTTTATATATAAGATTGATAAAAATGTCTCAAGCCATTTTCAAATTTTGTTAGTAAGAGAAAATAAACGCAAAATAAAGTACATAGATATTTAAATATATTTGGGAGTTATAAGGATCAGAAGAGGCCACTTACCCTCACATGGCTGAGCGTAAAACTTTTGCGCAATCTCCTGTAAGGCTGAAGAGCGAGCCAACGTATAAACGCCGCGGATCGGATCGCTTGCAATGGACTTAAGTTCATTGATGTCATATTTGCCCGCATCGCCCACACCAATGGCATAGACATTAATATCGAGTTGATGAAGTTTTTCAGCTTCTGCCTTGGTGGCCTCACGGTCGGTGGATTGACCGTCAGTCACTACAATAACAGCAATTGGACCTTTTCGATTTTCTGTCTGGATACGGAGTTGAGATCGAACGAGCTTTAAGGCTTTTGCTGTATATGTATTACCGGTTCGATGAATAAATTTAGAAATTGCCTCTTTCATCTGAGCAGGTTTCGAATAATGACCCAAAGGGAATTCAAGGTAGGCCTGGTCACTGAATGTTATGGCGCCTACACGGACTTGAGATATTCCATTTTCGACCTTGAAGCTGTCAACAAGGTCAGCGACGAATTGGAGTTGTTTTTTATAATCCTCAAACCAGATGCTGCTTGAAGAGTCCAAAACAAATAGTATGTCGGTTGCTTTCTTGGGACAAGCTAGAAAAATGAGAAAAAAAAGTAAACGTAAATACCTTACAGGATTACCCCAGTTGTCTTCCAAGGAACTTCTGCAAACGACCGCTAGATAGCGTAGCCGACAGCAGTATAATATAAAAGGAAGCAAACTCACTTTTTCTATTTGTTTTTTTCTCTCTTTACCTACAGGTTGACGGATACGCAGGTGGTATCAGAACGGCTTAGAACGAGAAAAAAGCGAGTCGAGTCCGTACTGCAGCTGAGTTCTTTACATTCACCATCGCCAAATGTCTTCCATAAATTGAATAACTCTCTATGGGCTCACTAGCTATGATTGGCAACCAGTCTAGGCTCTGTACTGAAAACCGTAGCTATCGACAAAATAATGGTGTTCACAAGAACTCTATTATATCGACTGTGGTACGACTGCATGGATATATTATTATTACTTACAGGATGCCGTACAGACAAGACGTGTCTCGTTTCCGTTTGGGATAACTTCTTAATCTCTTGCTTATCACTTGTCGCATTGTACATAACAGTTTATAAATACCCTAAGGATTATAACTCTACAAGACCAAGAAGGAACTCTTAGCTTCTCCAACATAAATCTTTCAACATCTTTAATTATTTTGCAGTGAGATTCATCATGTACAAGGCCCGTGAGCCACTCGAGGTAGAGTGTTACATAGGAAAATAACGGTTAACCATAGATTTTAAAAGGTTAAGATTGTAGTGAGCTGGAAAATACCTTCTTGGGAAAAAGCTGCTCGAGGGGAACTAATATCGCAGCAATCTATCCAAATTTAATCTTCCAAAATTTAAATGCAATGTCAATCACTATCTACTGCCCTAATTGCTCTTTTCTCTTTCTATTCATTACTAATGTTTCTGCTCCTAATTCTTCCACACCCTGCAACCCTTTGTGTGTATTAATGGCTTTTACTATCTTGTATGTGGGGTGGGGACTGATAGCGATTAAAAAACGACGTTTGACGAAACCAGGTTTTTTTACTGTATCGTGCGAGACAATTTTTCTCTATGGAATCTATCTTACATATCTATAAGTCTACCATTCGTCCATGCTTAGAATATTGATGCAACATATGGTCCAGTATCCTGCTATTTACAGGGTGGGGTCTTGTTCCATACAGGGTGAGTCAGACGTACATTTTTGAAACAGTTATTATTTACAAAAACGTCTGTCTTCTCTGCCTCACCGTATATCTAGAGCTTCTTGATAAAATCTAAAGAAGAATTAGCAATATTATTGGTCCTGATGTGTCACCTCGGCTTCAGTCATTTTTCACACTACAGTAAGGTTGCCTCCCTGTGCCTTTTCTATGAATACTTTAATGGTAATTGTTCAGATGAGCTCTTCGGTAGAGGGTTTAGATTTTATTTTAAAAACTGCCGTCTGAAGTTATTAGGCAAAACCAAACAATCACATTTTGCTTTAATAAAAAGGTAATAAAATCATAAAAAATTGATCAACACCTATAATAGAACGAATAACAAACACGTATGGTAAGTGTTTGAATCCTTTACATTTTAATATAGTCACCCCTTTTCTCATTAACAGCTAGTAATTTATTAGTCATTGGTTTTGCTATTTTTTTTACTTCAGTCGTTTTAGTTTCCAACATGGTAGTTGTCATTGCTTCCCATAAGTCTGCTTTGCCCGTGTATATTGTTTGCCACCTTCATATAATTTCATCTTCACAATTGACAATAGATTTTCGTTTTCAGACTTGATGGTGGCCATTAAATTATCTTCTCTCCTGTAAATCTTTTATTCTCAAAGAATTCCCTGGAAAGCATAGTGTTGTGGTAGGATCCACCTAATTTGCATAGTGGAGTACCGACCATATAAATATGGTTGGTACCGGGAAGAGAGGGGAGGAATCAGGAGATTCAACCAGAGACTCTGCCCGACCGCGACGCAGTCAACACATTCTCCAGGAACGGTCTTCCCAGGAATATACAAAAGACTATATGTAAATATTGTGTACACTTTCTTGTTTCAATACATTTTGTTCTAAGTACATTTTGTGTTGCATTATTATTCCATGAATTAGTCAAGTTTCAACACATAGATACATGACAAGGAGTATTGCTATGCATGAATACATATTTCACTATGAAACTGCGAGACTGAGACTTGTACCAAACAAAGACAGTCTTGTTCATAAAATCGTAATAGCGGTGTTCAGATTAATTGCTTCATCGAATTTGAATGGTCCAATAATGGTTTGGCCGACAATTCCATTCCATATCATAACACTACCAGCCCCTTGTTGCCTTCTTTTCGCCATAGGAACGCCTGAATGTGATAAAATCCACCCTTTGGCTCATCCAGCAGGTTTATCAAATGTCACTCGAGATTCGGCCCGTGAAAATTACTTTAGAAGAGTCAATTTTTCTTTATTTCTTGGCCCAATTTTGACATTTTAAAATATTTGCTTTAGCGAGTGGAGGTTGCCGATGAGATATTTATTACAGATCCCAATTCACGAAGTATTTTACACCTTTCGTCTTTCTTGACTCCTTCGATTCCAGCATTTTCAAAGATTTGAGCGCTGGCCAAATTTGGTTGTTTCGACCTAAACTCGCTTTAGTTTACGTTCATCTTGAGGAAGCAAGGTTAAAGCCTTTTCTTTTGTTTCAAGTTCTAAACATATATTTTCAACAGTCTTCTTTATCCTTTGATGATTTCTGCAATTCTGAGGCAAAAAACGTTTGAGTTTTAATCTCACCGAGAGCCTGGCCTTCATCTTCGACCATAGGCCGTCTATTCCTTGCTGTAGACCGACGGCCTGAATAAAAGGTTTCGATAAAAAGCAATAAAAAGATATCACAATGAAAGTATATGTAAGCCAACATTACATATAAAACAAACGAGTTTAATTTTGAGCCAGAAATTCCACAGCCCATCGTATTGTCCCTGTGAGCGATATTAGGCGAAACTCTGGAGTTGGTCAAGGGATAATTTTCTTGACTATTTTCGACTATTGTTTCTCCGGATATCTGTTGAGCACTTCCTCGAGGAAAAAAATTCTGCTGGTCTTGAAATACTTGAAATTCTAGTAATTGTTGCATGTTTTGCTAGGTCTAATTGACTAGTATTATATATATATATATATATATATATATATATATATATATATATATATATATATATATTATCAGTTAAACTAAAAGAAGAAAGACAAACTATGTTAGTTCAGTGTTTTGAGGATCTCTGAGGATAATTTGATTGTCGTAAATCACATTTATTACTCTAGCTTATCATGTGCATGTTCTGGCTTGACATCTGAAGAGAGTCTGTTTTGTGTCAGTGCTTGTTTGTTTTATCTGTATCTGTTAGTATGCACAAATATAAGGCTATAAATATATTGAGCTTTTTTTGTGGAACAGTTTTAACATTTTATATTACTAGGATTTACTTGGATGATATACTAACGGATTTGTAGCCTCTACTATATATATATATATATATATATATATATATATATAAAAGTGAACATAGAAGTCAACACTTAGAGGCGACAGTCTGTTTCATGCTAGTGCAATCGTCAGGCAACTAGTGCTGTTATTTTTCTCGGCTATTTATAGATAAGGGTCAGTGGTGCATTGTGGGTAGTCTATTTTGGCGGTTACTTTTACCAGAAGTTCTTATTTGTTTATTTATTTATTTATTTATGTCAAATTATTTTGCTTGTTTTTTTAATTTTATTTTTATTTTTTATCTTATATATTTATTTATTTTTTATTTTGATCGGTGTTTTTTTATTAACGTAGTAAATATTTGTTTATATAGCTTATTGTTGGTAGTCTATTATGGCGGTCATTCACCGGAAGTCGTTTATTTGCTTATTTATTTGGGTCAGATTGTTTTGCTTGTTTTTATTTATTTTCATTTTTATTTTTCATCTTATATATTTGTTTATTTGTCATTGATTAAAGATATTTGTTGAATTTTGGTGTTGGATGTTGTGGTTTGTTCTTACTATTATTTTGGTGGGAACAGTTTTTAATTTATTTATTTGGGTTGATTATCTTATTTGTTTTTCCATTTTTCTATAAATGTTCTTTATATATATATATATATATATATATATATATATATATATATATATATATATATTACATGAATCATTCATACAAAAAGTAGATTAGTAAAGTTAATAATATAAAATGTCGAAAAACTTCTTCGCAAACAATTTTTAATGTTGCATTAACCTACGAATCACTCAATGAATGTTATGATCCTTGTTTTTAATAACTACAGGTTGTATAAGGTCTTTTTTTATTCTGTTAGTACTTTCGGCTGTACATACAGTCATCCTAAACACTTCTTTCATCTTATTTCTCTTGCTTTTCTACCAAGTAGTAAGAGTCTTAAGTTGTCTGAATTTCTAAGATGAAGCCTAGTCAATTATTATTCATTTCTCACTAGTATTTCTTTCATCTTATTTCTCTTGCTTTTCTACCAAGTAGTAAGAGTCTTAAGTTGTCTGAATTTCTTAGATGAAGCCTTGTCAATTATTATTCATTTTTCACTAGTATTTCTTTCATCTTATTTCTCTTGCTTTTCCACCAAGTAGTAATAGTCTTAAGTTGTCTGAATTTCTTAGATGAAGCCTTGTCAATTATTATTCATTTCTCACGAGTATTTCTTTCATCTTATTTCTCTTGCTTTTCTACCAAGTAGTAACAGTCTTAAGTTGTCTGAATTTCTAAGATGAAGCCTTGTCAATTATTATTCATTTTTCACTAGTATTTCTTTCATCTTATTTCTCTTGCTTTTCTACCAAGTAGTAATAGTCTTAAGTTGTCTGAATTTCTAAGATGAAGCCTTGTCAATTATTATTCATTTTTCACTAGTATTTCTTTCATCTTATTTCTCTTGCTTTTCCACCAAGTAGTAATAGTCTTAAGTTGTCTGAATTTCTTAGATGAAGCCTTGTCAATTATTATTCATTTCTCACTAGTATTTCTCTCATCTTATTTCTCTTGCTTTTCCACCAAGTAGTAATAGTCTTAAGTTGTCTCAATTTCTTAGTCAATTATTAATCATTTTTAATAAATTGTTTCTTTTATCTTATTTCTCCTGATTTTACGTTTAGTGATAGTCTTAAGTTGACTAAATTACTTACATGAAGCATTGTCAATCATTATCAATTGTCTTATCTTATTATTATTCCTGTTATATAGCATTCAAAAATCTTGTCCAGTGACTACAACCTGTTCCTTCAAGGTGTTTCTGAGCATTCCTGGGATCCCGACCATTGGTGTAGCCAAGAGACTGCCCTAATCTGCACTTGCTACCATGGTAGCCTCTGTAAGTGTGTGGGCTTAGATACAGTTCACCTCCTCCTCTTCTTCCTCTCGGATTGGTATTTACTCTACTGACACATTTTAGAATCCTGGCTTCTAGTGTATCATTTACCAGAAACCTTTCACTGGAATCCTGTGAATGTTTGCAACACTTTTACTTTCCAGAAACATAAATTCTAATGAGTTTTTGGATTACCAGAAGAGCATATTTTTGAAAGAGAAAACTGGCGAGGTAAATTCTGAAAAAATTCTCCTTTAACCCCCACCAACAGAAAAAAAATAAGAATACTAGAAAAACTCAATAGAAAATTTATCAATTTTTTCTTGTCTACCATATTCAAGGAAATATGTTTCTGCCCAAATATACATTATGCTCCCGAAAAGATTATTTCGGTTGAGCTCTCGGGGAGAAAAGTGAATTTGTAAACAGTGATTATTACTGCTGCTGATGCAAGATTCTTTGTAAAGACGACTCGAGTTCTCCAGTCAGTGGCGTGTTTATCTAAAAATAATTACGTCTAAATTCACCTTCATCCCTGCCGCGCGCCAATGGCTTAGGAGTAGAATCTCCGACTGAAACCAAATCAGTCAGGTTTTGACCCCGGCTTGAGGCAAGCGGATATC